>CM077087.1:152517018-153017251 GCA_039513925.1 Platanthera zijinensis
TACATATAATTTTTGCACATTTGTAGGAGAAAATCTGGTTAGTTGAAAAAGCAAGAAGCAACCTGTTGTTTCCAGGCTAAGTGCTGATGCTGAATACAGAAGCATGACTTCAACAATATGCGAGTTGAAATGTTTATAATAACTTATGCTTGACTTGGGGGAAGTCTATGATCATCCTCGTCCAATATTCTATGACAACAAAGTTATTATTTACATATCCAAGAATCCAATTTTTCATGAGAGGACGATGCACATTGAAGTTGACTGCCACTTTATTAGAGAAGAAATATTGAAAAATCAAATCTATACTCTGTCTGTCACTTCCGACAAAGAACTATCAGATATCTTCACAAAACCAGTGTCTGCTTCTCTTTTAGATGTATGTGACAAGCTGGGCATTATTGACATATGTACTCCATCTTATGGGAGAGTGTTAATACTCTTCTTGACTTGGCAGTCTTCCCTTTGCGTCCTAGTAGTCAGTAGTGTTAGTCATCCCATAGCAGCCTGCAATGGTGGTCTACAATGGCAGTCTGTCTTTAGCAGCCTGGCGATATATAGTGGATGTTTGACCTTAGCAGCCTGTCGGTCTGCAGTGATGGACTGCAGTGGCGGTCTGTAGTGGCGATCCATCCTTAGCGTCTTGGTGGTCAGCATGACGGTCTGCCCTTAGTGGCCGGACAGACTATAATGACGACCTTCCTTAGTGACCTGATAGTATGCCATGGCGGTCCACTCTTGGCAGACAGGTGAACTGCAGCGATAATCTTATCCTGATAGTCTAGTTTTAGTTGTCAAGCTGCCTTGATGAGGATAAGTGAGACCATATATCTGGAGGAGCAAAGGAGTGTCTGTCAAATATGTTTATGTTATTGCATTCTGAGGTTTCAGTAGGCGGTTAGCTTGTCTAACCGCATTACTTGTTATGGTCTATATTTTTATATCTGCCCATTCCTCATGTTGTGTATTAGTCCCACAAAATTTATTGTATTCTCTTTCTCTCTCCTATCTCCTAAAAATAGGGGGTCATACCCTTGTAATGTTAAGTTTTTGAGCAATAAAAATTCTATTATTTAACTCTTTTCTTACAGTCTCCTCCGGTGGATCTACATCATTGCCCCATTTATGCGACTTCTCTATGCGAAATCATGTAACACCCCCATCCATCACGAAAATATAACAAAAGATCTTGTCAGGGCCCCACACCATATTCCACTGACAATCGGTGGAGTTACGCATTGATTCCAAGATATACATGTGTACTAACTGAGAGTTACATTCTAACGGAAGTTTTTAGGTAATAGAACCCAATACCAGGAATGTTCACTATCAAACTGTAGGAATGATATATAAAATACACAGAGTGTTTTGGCCTTAAGGTCTTATAAACTATTTTTTCATCAAAAGTATATGACATACATCACCACACAGGCCAACTACACATGAAAACAGAAAAATTTTCGTCTTTAGGCCTTCGAGGGCTGGCATATCTCAAAGGGGCATCAGCCCACTACTTCCTTCTTGGCTCTACAACACCTGCACATGGACAATCCACTAAGATGTGGCAAACAAGACAACAATCAGCTTTAGCTGACCAATTTATAACGACCACACCCCTTACTCAGGGTGGCAGTGGTCCTTCCCTGCAGGCATGCAACATGTATATATCATGGCATCAAAACATGCAATATAAGCACCATTCACCACAAAAATTAACATGCGCGACCACACACCCCATGCTCTCAGGGTACATTATCAGTGTACTGGACTTTCCCAGTCCCTCCACCATCAACAGTTAGAGACTTGATGGTTCAATAATGAGCAATTACAGTTAAGGTCACCTTGCCTTAAAAACTCTCATAAGATTACATTGTATTGGATGGGTTCGGATCAGCCTTAACCGTGCTCACATCATCGAGATCACTTAGCAAGATGCGGTCTCAGCTTTACCACAACTCATTACCACCACCTCAAGATCACACAACATTATGTGGGATGACGTCAATATCACACAGTATAATGTGGGACAACATTAAGACCACACAACATAACACAGACCAAAGGGCATTGCAGGCCCTCAGCCTAACATACCACACACTCAGTCACCAAGACACGGGCTTTGCATTCACAAACAAAAGCTCTCTGGGAGCTACTACTAGTGGTAGCACTACCGTCGGGCGATATCGAACAAAACAACATTTGTATTCACTTTTTTGTCGTTTCCTAGAGTTAGCCTCCAAGACTCCCTGCAGCACTCTACAACACTCAGAACCCAAAAACATCGTACTCATTACGTAGTGTTCTCCGACATGCAATCAAAAAGATAACACACACCAATCCAGACCAACTTGTCCGGATGGGCTTCACAGTATGCCTATTTCGTACTTCAATTTCGGATTCTATATGCAATTTATTCTATCAGGGATAATACCAATCAATCCGTTGGAAACTTCCCATTCTCCACCAATTGGTGGGGGTTTCCATGCATATGCCAAAGAAGGACTTCACATGTCTAAGAAGTAAGATCGTTACCCTTCTAGATCTTGTTGGAGCCATGAACACAAACTTGATCCAAATGGAAACGACCGCAGCACTTTCCTCTTCGTGGATCTAGCATCGGATCGCAAATGCGACCGTAGGAACTTCTTCAATAGCTCTCCAAAGATCTGCATCTAGCCCTCTTCTTCCTTTTTTATTCCAATAGAGAGAGAGAGAGAAAGAGATAGAAATCATAAATATTTATCATCTCAAGCTTTTTATATAAACTCATTACCGCCGCACAGTAACTAGCTACCGCAGCGCGGTAGCTTAGGTGGTGGCCGCTTGGACCAATCAGCTCCGTTCTGCCGTTCAAAGACTGCTCTAATCTAATCTAACACATGACACACTAGTGCCAGTATTACCTTTATCGCCGGGCAGTACCATCCAGAGACATTGGTCGGATTAATTCATTAGCTACCGCTGCACAATATCACACTATCGTCGAGCGGTATCTTCCAGAGGCACTGGTCTTTTAAATCAGCTGGATACTACCAGCGCTAGCTCAACCGCCTGACGGTAACCTCCAGTGACCAACTTCCTACTGTTTTCAGAAAATTTGGGGCATTACAATTCTCCCCTCCTTTAAGAGATTTTGTCCTGAAATTTACACTTAACAGGAAACAACACAGAAGTACAAAACATATAAAATGTACCTCAACGGAATAGTTCAGGGAACTCTTCTCGTATGGTCTGCTCACGCTCCCATGACATCTCCTTACAGCCACAGTTGTCCTAACGGAATTTGACCATTTTGATTTCTTTGTTTCGCAAATTTTTGATCTTTGTGTCCTCGATTCGAATGAGATTAACTTTCGTCGTCAACCCACTATCGATCGATACTTGATTCGCATCAACCACTTGCGCAGGTTATTGCACAGCCTTTCACAGCACCAATATGTGAAACACATCGTGCAAACCATTGAGTTCAGTTGAAAGATTTAGCTGATAGGTAGCTTCACCAATCCGCTCAACAACTTCAATCGTCCCAAGGTATCTCAAACTCAGCTTTTTCAAGCGTTGAATCCTAGATACGCCCTTGAACGGCTTTATCTTGAGATACACCTATTCACCCACCGCAAACTCCACGTTTCGATGTCTGGAGTTGTAGTAATTTACTTGCCAATCTTGAGCAATCAACAACATCTCTCGATTCAAATGTATTGTCGAAGTCGCATCTTTGACGTCTGTATATTTATACAACTCTGACTCACCCGTTTCTACCCAATCTAAGAGAGTAGGACACATCTTACCATACAAGGCCTCAAAAGGCGCCATATGAATACTTGTTTGGTAGCTATTATTGCTAGCAAATTCTATCATATAGAGATAGTCCTCCCATCTCTTCCCAAAATCCAAGGCACACATGTGAAGCATATCTTCCATCGTTTTGTTTACCCTCTTGGCCTGACCATCCGTCTGAGGATGAAAGGCCGTGCTGAACTTCGACTTAGTACCCAAAAATTGATGAATAAGCCTCTAATCATTTGACATGAAATGCTCATCTCGATCACTAATGATGCTACAGGGCACACTGTTAAATCGTACAATCTGTTCGACTTAAAGTTTTGCCAACTTTTCCACTAAATCATTGTAACGCCCCAAGTTTTCGTAGACAGGAAAAGAGGGTACCGCATGTCGTTAATGGTACCGCATGGCGGTAGCGTCAGGTGTCGTGATCGTTGAGCAAGGCATGTTGATTCGATGCATTGTCTACCACACGTCGATAGGTTATTACCGCACGGCATTAGCCAATTAAATGGTCGAGCTCTCGGGATGTTATCGCCCAGTGGTAGTGATACTGCAGGCGATAGCTTGGGCAATTTATTTGTCAAAGCTCTCAGGCTTCTACTGTGTGGCAGTAGTAACTGTCACGTGGAAGCAGATGGGGCGGTCATATCGTAACCTTCGCTAGCTACCACGAGGCGTTAGCATCCAATCGTGTGGAGATAGAGAAGCTGTAACAGTGTGGCCATGTGTCAGCATGTGGTTGGAGGGCCTGGGCGGTGGTACGTGAAACGAAGTGTCGATTATCGATACCACGTAGTGGTAGCTAGTTACCGTGCGGCGGTAGCTCAGTTTATAGTGTTGGTTTGGATGTTTTCACTTCATTATTTTGGAGTTTGAGAAACTTGGGCTGGATGTTTGGAGGAGGAGAAGCAGCACCGGAGAGAGGATATCTCGCTATCGTTTGAGATTCAAAGCTCGGATTCGTGAGGCGAGTTCGGATCTACGAAGGCAAAGTCAAAACAGTCGTATTCATCCAGCTAGAATCTCTTTCATGGCGCCGAAACAGAATTCTAGGGTAACAATCCTCTTCCTTAGACATGTAAAGTCCTTATTTTTGGCATTTGAGGGTAAACACTCCACGAACACGTGGAAGTGGTTCTCCGGATGGGTAGATTCATGTATCACCGTTAGTTTGCATTTAGATTCGGAATTGAAGTACGAAATATGCTTGCTGTGTGAAGCCTATCCGAACATATTCGTCTGGATTGGTGATGTTTGTATGCTTTATATGAGAGAGAAGACTCCGTGGTAATTGCATAGATTTCGGAGTCGCAGGGTGTGCAGATGGCTGCGTTGAGAGTACTGAAGGTAGACTCCAGGAAAACACCAGAACTGGGGGAAGAATCGATAGTTTGTCCCCTACCATGCGGCGGTAGCGCTATTGCTGGCGATAACTTCTAGTGAGCACTGTATTGATTGTGAGGCCTTTCTCTTTGAGACCTGGTGGCCGTTTGTTGAGGCATGTTTCTTGGAAACCAGGTAGTAGTTTGCTGAGGCCTGTCTTGGGGAGACCCGGGGTCCTGTTGGAAAGCCACCTGTGTTTAGGGATTTGGGCTAAGGTTCACTATTAGGATTTTCATAGATTGACCCACCTTGTATAGTCAAGGGTCATAGGTCTTCATTAGATCTTAAGGTAGATCAACACTTCAGTTTGACAAGGCCAAGACCTCAGAAGACTATGAAGATTGCAGAAACCAGAACAAGGAAAAAATTTCATATTGAAGAAGTCGTTCGACGAACTCTGAAGTGAGATCGACGATCTTCGTTCTTAGTTCGACGATCTCAGAGTAACTTCTCTGAATTGAGATCAAGGAAAGTTGAACTGAGTTCGACGAACTATGATCTTCTATCAGATTTTGAGTTCGACGACCTTCTATCTCTGTTCGACGATCTTGGAGCCCAATATGGAAAGCTGTATTTCTGTTCAAAGCTCTTAGGGCTCAGCTCGACAAAAGAGAGGTTGAGTTCGACTATCCAGGATCTCAGATTGATGAAAATTGCCAGTTCAACATTTCTATTCTCTGTAATTATTTCAGAATGACTATGGCTTATTTTCTTGCTTATATTGCTCTGAGTAATTAATACTTAGATTCTCATAATATAGTCGTTCATATGGCAGCATTAATTACTGGTTTTCACAGAGTTATTATAAAGCTAATTCTTGGGATAGTTAAGGAATTACTTTATTGCTCTTCTAGCCGTTGTCCAAGTTCCAAGAAATCAGCAGTCAATTAAGGAAGGAATTCAAACTTTGCTGCAGATGATAGAGTCAAGTTTTTGAAAACACAAAAAGAAGAAATCATTCAAGAAAAAGAGCGCTGCACTATCTTCATCTATTTTTCTTCTTCCAGCAAGCTTTCAAGAGACAATCAACTTTATCTACCTACAACTTTCTGGAGAACTTTTTCAAGAAGACCCATACACCCTGCAAAGCTCTCAATCTTCCTGGATAGAACTTCATCTCAGGGGGAGTTTTGACACCATCAAGGATCCACAAGTCTTCTCAGTTATTTTGAGAAAAGAGAAGATAACATATAGTTTTTATTTCTTTCACCCCATTATACACAGGGTTATAACTCCCTTTAAAAGTTAAACACTTAGTTGCAAGTCTCCTGATCAAAAGACTTGATTTGGTTTTTGGGCACCTGATCAAAAGCCTAAAGGGTTGTTATATCTCCCTACAAATAGATATTATGGTGACAGTTCACCTGAGCAAAAAACTAATTGGTGGCAAGGCACCTGATCAAAAACCATAGTGGATTCCTACCAGGGTGGTAGAAGAGTGGATGTACCAAAGTTTAGGGGAACCACTATAAATTTCTTATGTTGTCTGTGATTCTCTCTTATTTTTATTGCGCGCTGCTTGCTGAATAGTTTAGTGTTATTTCTGCACTAACTGATTACACATATAAGTATTACTATTTTAATTCCGCAATAAAAATCTAATAAGTTTTTAAAATTCTCTATTCACCCCCTCTACTGTTAAATAGATCTAACCCCTCAGGTGGTATCTTTCATACCATACTTCAATTGGTATCAGAGGGTGTGTCTCTTTGGTTTCACAGATTCACTTCTGAATTAAGATCCTTGTTAGATCTATCTCTTTCTAGGGTGTTGTTAAAACAATGGCAAAAAAATAAAGATTATGCTAGAACCAGACCTCTAGTCTGCAACTTGAACAAATTTGCACTCTAGAAGGAAAGAATCAAGCTTTACATGAATTCTATTTATAAGGATATTTTAATTTCAATTTTGACAGGACCCCCTCAACCTATAGCAGTGACTGCAACAACATCTGACACTCATGCAGTTCCACCACCTGAGTGGACTGATGCTCAGAAGAAAGCCAAAATAGCTGATGCAAAAGCTATGAATATACTAGCTCAAACTATGTTAGATGACATATTTCAAAAGGTAGCTGAATGCACTTTAGCAAAACAAATCTGGGACACTCTAAACCAGATGGTGGCAGGCTCAGCAGATGAGATAAATGACAAAAGATCTCTCCTAATATCTCAATATGAGAATTTCAAGAAGGAGGAATCTGAAACAGTGGCTGAGATGTATTGGCTTAATGTTATCATCAATGAACTAAAGACCCTGGATAAAGATATCTCCTTAACAAAGATTCTATCCGCAAGCATCACACAGCCATTCGACAATAGCACCCTTGTACTATCCACCGTCACAGGACTTGGTACCCCAATGCGAGATACGAAATCCTCAGACAGAAAAGAATGCGAAGCACCCGTATCAAACAGGGCTCTCGCCAGATTATTCTGAATCAGGACAAAGCCTGCATCACACACATCAAGCACAAGCTATACATAACCAAAAACAATAGCACGTAAGCAAGTAAGCTAAATCAACTCGTACCTATGACGACGTCACTTTGCTTAATCGCTTCCTGTTGGCCAAGCTGATAGATTCGGGGCTGTGCCTGGGACGCAGAGGAATCAACCACCGCTTTGCCCTTCTCAGCATAAGACGCACCCGTCTTCTTTTCCCCTTTGGGCTGAACAACCCGACAGTCACGAGCTATATGCCCCACCCGGCCACAGTTATAGCATGTACGAGAATCCGGCCTTGATGTCGCCCCCGACACAACGGTCGTAGTCACTTGCCCAGACGGCTTGGACCTCTTGCCCCCTCTCTTCTGGTAGAACGATTTGCTAGGGCAAGGTGCTTGATCCTCTGGCTTTGACACAACCAAGCCCTTATTCCCTTGCACCTGCCGCATGTCCTTCTCCAACGCACATGCAGTATCAACCAACGCCTGAAACCCTTGGTTCACTGAACTCGAAAGCAGGAACCTCAACTCATCCCACAATCTTTCATAGAACCGATTCGTTTTCCTTTGGTCATCTACGAAGATTGTTCCCGCATACCGCCCCAACCTGGTAAACTCATGCAAGTAGATATCCACGCTATCTTCCCCTTGCTTTAACCGTTGGAACTCATTTTCCATAGCAATGCGTTGCGCCGCTGGAACATGCTTCGCCAGAAATATCCGAGAGAACTCCTCAATCGATATTTGCATTAATTGCCTGCCCGCCAAATGGTGTACCTCAATCTCGTCCCACCACAACCGCGCCTCTCCTTCAAGCATGAAGGTGGCCAAGGTGACCTTTAGAGTTTCCTCCGCCCTGATCGCTGTCATTATCCGCTTGACACGCGATAACCAATCCTCTGCCTGGATCCCATTCCCGTAAATGTAGGCGGACTGAAGCTCATGAATTGCTTCAACTGTCGGTCAGCTGCTCGTGGATCGATAGCCTCAACCGGCTCGGGTCTTACAACAACACGAACAGGTTCCACTGCCAGCTGCGCTTGCCCGGTCGGCTGAATCATGGCAAATAGAGCCTCAGCAACTAAACGAACAGTTTCCGCAGATGGAGGAGGTGTTGGCACCTCAGCTGGTGCCGCACTCTCATCAGAGCGCGGGGGCTCAGACTGCCCAGCACCACTACGCGTCACCTATAGGTGGGCAAGACACACATTAGCGAATGTATGCAAGCAAAACAACACAAAAAGGAACGCGCAGATTCCTCAAACAAGATTTTGTACATTCCTTAGTGGACATTCCAGAGTTCATTAGCGTTACAGCAGGGCGCATAAACACGCGCTCGCCACCCCATAAAAGAATTCGTCCACGAATTCGAGAGAGGAAGACCGAACGAAGCTGATACCAAAATGTAACAACCCCATCCGTTAAATGACGTATAGTAGAAGGTCCGCCGGGGCCCCACACTATATGCCACAAACAGACGGTGAGGTCACAGGATAATACTAAACCATACATGAATCCTAACTCAGAGCATTCTAGCGGAAGCTTTAAGTTGTAATTTGAACTCTAACCATGTAAGACCCCCCTTTTTTTTTCTTTTTCAACCACCGGGGTCTTAGGCCCAGAACCGCCGCTTTGCGGTGACTCCTTCACGTCCCGAAGGGTCATCACCACAAGGCGTCGATTCTGCCGGCCAATTTCGATCACAGAAAGTAGCACAATTATTGAAGTAAGAGTAATCAGTCCACAATAATAAAAATCACATATATATAATAAAACTCCACGAAGGGAGTGTCCACAGAAACATCAGAGTACTATAAATACGGGCTTATGCCCAGTACAAAATGTCCTCACTACAAGTCTCTCATGCGGAAGCGAAACAGTAAACTACTCAAGGTCGAGACTCACGGTCCCGGCTGTGTGAACTCCGGAGCTAGACTGCCCCATCTCCAGGCGCACCGATCTCTGGGGCTGCTCCTCCATGCTGGGCTCCACGATCCCCTAAATGATGCGGTTCGAAAACCGTTAGTCATAAAGACTAAGCCCTATCATCCCCTACCCCTTCCCCCATGGCTCTTAGGTACCGAGCGGAGAGGAAGAAAGGGAAGGACATGAAGGTGGAGATTTAACATGAAAACAGATGGCAGCGGAAACTAATCTAGCAAGTTATATTAGGTGAGCAGTTAATAAGTTGTTGTAATAGGTCTAGCAGTAAGAAAAGCAATTAAATGAATTTAAACCTTCACTTATGCGAGAACACATAAGCAAGGATCTTTTGCAAGGCTCCCATCTTATAAGTGTCCCATACCACTTATACCTTGGGGTGTCGGTTATCAAACAGCAGGGGTTATTATATATTGAAAATAACCTTTGATTTAAAAACTTGCCCACACAAGCTTATAGACCAAGGGGTCGTTTTGCAGGTCCTAATGTATAAGCGTCCCATTCCACTTATACTTTAGGTGTCAAGGTTGTTATGAATGATTATGAAATGCAACTATATGGTGGGTATGTTATGTCATGCAGTGCAACTCACACACCCGACTCTGTGCACACAGACCTTTAGTTCCCCCTTTCGGAGCCGTTACCTCCCAGGATACCTCCGTAGTGGCAAACGGAAGCGGTGGGTTGGGCCTCGCCCACCTCCAAAACCAGTAAAGCACACTGGTCTGACCTATCGTACGCCTCAACGCTTGGTGCACAAAGCGGACGCCTGCGTACTCTTGCCGGCTGGCGCACCGGACTTCTGTTGGCGGAGTGCTAATCACCCCGCCGAGTCAACGATATCGGTGTCGGTGCAATCGAACTCCCCGATATCGAAAGACCCACCACCTTAACTTTTCCTATTTTATGCACATGCAAGTTAAATCGTAAGCACACAAAACCGAGCCGAAGCTCCCCGGACCAAAACGTCCGTCTCCAAACCAACCGAGCCGAAGCTCCCCGGACCATCCCGTCCGTTTCCAAATCAACCGAGCCGAAGCTCTCATCAACCTTCCTGTGCCAACAGTGTTGTGAAGAGTGCAGCCCTAGTTACTAAGTTACTCTTGTCGTTTTTGTTATTACAGTTTACGTTAGCCCAGGACTGCCCCCGGTATACCCCGTGAAGGGCTCTCAAGGGCACTAGGAACCAAGACGGTGCATTACGGCCCGAAGTTCCCTTTCGCAAGGCACTTATTGTTATTGGTTGTTTTCCCTTAGCCCGATTCCCTTCTCATGTTACGATAGACTATCCTAGGGTGATTTTTAAACCTTCCACTCTTCGGAAAAGCGATCTTTCGTCAAACCCGAGCACCTCTTAACTCTAACTAACACCACTACTCACTACTCTTTATATCTTCATCAGATCATGTCCTATTGCATATCACAAACTGCTATATGCAGACCGACCTAATCTACATGTCGAACCGGTTATGCAATGGTCCATTACTCATCCAAATGCCCTAAATTAATTACTGGAGACTTTCCATGATATAAATAACCTAAATCCAGAAAATAGAAATTTTCCTAATTTATTTGGCATTTAATTAAATTCCTCAAAAATCCAAGGACTACCGGTTTGAACATGAACTACCCTAACTATTCATGCAAGATGTCCAGCAAATTTATGATAATTAATAGGTTATCTCAGAAGGCTAAATCCTCAGTATCACAATTTTTCTATCATCAAAATGACATGAAAATATTTTGGAAATAATATCTAATTTCTATAGTTTATGAATCAAGTACAGAAAATATTCTTCCAAAAATTCTAAATAAATTATGACATGATGAATAAGGCCTAAAATTTGCACTGGCTAAGTTTCATAATTTTCCAGCAAGCATTTTATCCATAATAATTTTTTAAACATAAAAGCCCTTTCTATCATTTGTGAATAAAGTACTAGATTTACTCAACATAAAATTCTATAAAAATTCAGGGATCAATGTTCTACAAGTCAAGATCTAAATCCAGAATTTTAACTGATTATAATTAATGTAAAGCCTCAAATTAATTGAAACAACAAATTGGGCTAATAATCCTTTAACACATGAAGTATAATATATATTATTCATAAAATTCCAGAAAAATTACCATGAGTCTAAAACATCCTAAAACCCCCTCCTCCCGAGTTTCATAATTTTTGGATTAGCTTTAGTGCTTAAAATAACTAAATTACATTTCTATCCTAATCCAACATCTCAACTTTCGAGGTACCTAACTACCTCCAATTCCTTCACTATTTCAACCAGAGGGTTTTCATCATATCCTCCCCCTCTCCTCCAAATTTCAAGGGCATACAAGAGCTTTTGCTCCTATGTCCTTCACAAACCTCAAACTCCCACCCGTTGGAGTTGAGCCAATCTCTTAGGGTAAAAATCCACCCTAAGCCACACCATGTTACCCAAGAGGGTAGACATAGACTCAACAAATCAGTGGCCGACAACTTCAGCCTCTCTTGAGGAGATTTGTCCACTCCATCTCCAATTGTACTTTTCCCCAAAGTACCCCTCACCAAGGCCTATCTAGGACTTGATAATTCCCTATTCAAAACTCGACCAATCGAGTTGAAATTTTGTACAGATCTTAATATTGATGCCAGGGACCACCACCCAAAATTTGGGGGAGTTTGGGCTTAATTTCATCTCCTAATTAATTTTATATTGTTTATTAATTTTTACAAAAACTTTAGACAAAAGTTCTCCAAAAATTCTCATTTTTGGACAGCTTCTCGATATACATATTATAGACCTCCAGTCCAAATTTCAAGTCATTTGGACATGTTATGAACCGTAGGCAACCATTTTAATTTCTGGTTAACCTAGGTCTTGATCCCACCAAAATGAGTGCTGTGTTCAACCACTCACCCAAATTGAATAAAATCAATTTTAAATTAAAGTAGACCCCGAGGGCTACAACTTTTGTGTCTGGTCATTTTTCCTAAATCGGCCTCTAAGTGCCTCGTTTTGCAGCCTCAAAAATACATTCAAATAATCTATTTTCATTAAGTAAAATAAAACAACCTATGTATTATAATATTAATTCCACTGTTCATCTTCTTCATGAACCCGAACAGACACAGGAAAATATTTTTCCTGTAAGCATTCAGTGATCCGTCGCCGGCCGTTCGGTCACTTCCTGGCCAGCCACCACCACCACCACCTCCGTTGAGGCGATGGCTAGCGGTCGGCGGTGGTTTGGCCGCCGGAGGTGGCGGTTTCCGGCGAACTCGAAATATCTTTTTCATGGTTTTTCCATGAAAACGAGAGATGGATCCGGCTCCGTTGAGCGCGAATCTCCTTCCTAAGAATCCTAAGATCTACCCATGAAAGAGAAGGAGTAGAGAAGGACCTTGTTCGCGGTTTGGAGGCGAGAAGAGCGACGAGGTGCCATGGCGCGGTGGTGGCGTTGCTGAACTCCTCTTTACAGCAAGAACAAGGATCTGCTTCGTTTGCTTGAGCGTGTAACCCTCTCCTCTTTCCCCAAGTGGGCTTTTATAAGTCAGATAATGGGAAGATGAATGGGTAAATCCATTATGGCCATGACGTTCTCCCCTTAACATTTCGGTTACAGTGAAGGGATAAGAAACGGTGGAAACTGAACAGGTGCGTCCAGCTGGCGGTTTTCTATTGGACCACCTTTTCCTCATTTATTATATAATTACAGAAGGAAAACGGCCGGTAGTTACTCCTGGTGTAACTTCCCAAGCCAGCATTTATTTCCACGCGCGTTAGAATTATTTCGGGCCTGAACCGTCGTTTCGGCCAATGTCACGGGCGTGACACATAGGTCACGGGCGTGACAGGCCCGGGTAGCCCATTCTGGTTCGACGATCGTCGAACTGAGATCGACGATCGTCGATGGATGGTCACGGGCGTGACACCTTGGGTCACGGGCGTGACAGGCCCGAACAGCAGATTTTGGTCGACGATCGTCGAATGAGATCGACGATCGTCGAAGGCTGGTCACGCCCTAAGTCACGGGCGTGACACCTCGGGTCACGGGCGTGACATGCCCGAACGGCAAGTTTCGAGGTCGACGATCGTCGAATTGAGATCGACGATCGTCGATGGGGTCACGCCCTAGGTCACGGGCGTGACACTCATGTCACGGGCGTGACATGCCCGGGGCGCAAGCTCGACGATCGTCTCACGGCGATCGACGATCGTCGATGGGGTCACGCCCCTAGTCACGGGCGTGACACCTTGGTCACGGGCGTGACATGCCCCGTCAGCACGATCGACGATCGTCTCGTGGAGATCGACGATCGTCGAAGTAGTCACGCCCAAGTCACGGGCGTGACGGGTCGGTCACGGGCGTGACCAACCTTGACCCGAAAAAACTCAATCGATTTATTTTCACTTTTTGTGCTCCCTGGGGTTCTGACTCGACCATCCGACTCCTAGGGGTCTAGCCGAAATGGGATGTTACAAACCAGGAATGTCCAATATATAAACCACCTTTATATATTAGCCATGGAATGTACAACAAATACATAGAGTTTGGCCTTAAGGCCTTACAGTTCCTCTTTCCACACCGTATGGTTTACAAACCTCGGCGCGCAGGCCGGCCATACATGAGTAAAAGAAAACAAGCAAAAACATTCGCTTAGCCTTCAAGGGTTAGCCGCAGCAGCAACAGCAACAGCAGTAGGGCTTTCAGCCCTTCTTTACACTTGGCTCTCCAGCACCTGCATAGGGACAATCCACCCAACCGGTGGCAAACAATGCAACGGTCAGCATTCGCTGACCCAATTATAACAATCTTACCCCTTTCACGGGGCATTAGCATTCTTTCCCTGCATAGCATGGCATCATCATATAGCAACTATGTGCGCAAGGCACATTCAAGCCATCACAACTATCGGCCACACGGCCCGATAGTCGTGACTTAGGGCACATTCTTGGTGTAGAATACCAGGGTCAACACACCGTCTACACGGTATTTGAGCATTCTAGTCTTTCGGCGGCGGGCCTTAGACTCTCATTAGGCGCTCCAACAAAACCTATAACCAGCTTCCAAGTCGGACGGACCTAACGCAGGTACGGATCAGCCACCCCCATTGCTCAAGTCGCCGTGCCACCTCGAATAGGAAGTATCCATGGCTATTTATAGGCGCGGTCGGTTTCACCTTTCCTGTTCCAACATGCCTTTTCATCGAGTTGCAGCCCAACAGCTCAACTGCTCATAAAGTGGCAACGCACGACCACAAGAGTTGCATCCAACCCTCTTCATTTCCTGGACATCATCCAGTACTTCCTGCTGTACCAAGCAACAGGTAGGCACAAGGCAACATAAGCCATAATCACGGAGCCTTCTCCGATATGCAAACAAGCATCACCAATCCAGACCATGTCCAGATGGGCTTCACACAGCATGCCTAGAGCCGTACTCCAATTCCAGCCTCTAACAAGGGGGACTTCACATATCTACCCCAAGGGACACCACAACCCACCGCACACTCGCGGGGAAGGGTTTTCCCTATGCAATGCAGAAAAGAAGGACTTCACATGTCTAAGAAGGGAGATCGTTACCCTTGTCGATCTCTTGGGAGCCATCGCAAACTAGCCGGTGAGAAAGAACCGCAGCAGCTTTGCCTTCACAATGCCGGCTTCGGATCACGAATCGGACCACGGGAACTCCGCCGGTGGCTTGATCTCCTCCTCCTTCTTCTTCCTCCTCTCTCTTTCTCTCTTCCTTAACCAAATGAAGAATGAAGTCTTCATCATCCTCTACTGATTAAATCCAGCCAGGAATCACCTGAGCCCTTGGATCCAAAGAGAGAAATCTGAACGGCCACGATTTGCCCAAAAACACACATTTTTTGGCTGACACGGCCTGTGACACGCCCGTGTCACAGGCCGTGTACCCTTAAGCGGCACACGCGGTATTCGTACCGACTAATCTTTACCAGAACACGGGCATCGACACGCCCGTGTCGAACCTGACATGCCCGTGTCATTCCTGAGACACGCCCGTGTCACCCCTGCCTCATCGAGCTGCAAGCAGTACACGGGTAGGCACACGGCATCGGACACGCCCGTGTCCAACCTGACACGCCCGTGTTCAAGGCTTGGTTCTAGGCCGTGTAACTTTCTGACTCAGAACGCATTTTATTTGAGTGACACGCCCTGGGACACGCCCGTGTCCCAGGCCGTGTACCCCCGACACGCCCTGGGACACGCCCGTGTCCTAGGCCGTGTAAAATGACCTGCACCTCAAAACCATTTTTGAGTCTTTTTGGGGTGTTACATGCTATTGCTCCTATCTTCTTTGAATTGGATGTGCTGGTTGCTGCTCTGAGATTCTGACCTTGAAGGTCTGTCTTTGCTGTCCTGAGAAGCTTTTGGATAATGAGAAGAAGACTTTTGAGAATGAGGAAGACTACCTGCTGCTCCTACTGCTAGAGGAGGAGGAAGTCCTCTCCTAGACCTTGGAGGTGAATTATATCTGTCTTTGCCCTCCTCCTTTTTTGCTCATTTTTGGAATATCTCATCCAATGTGTATGATCTGGAGTGAGAGTAATCCCATATAGAATATAGTAGGGGATATCAGCAGTAGATGAAGGTTTAGGAGCAACCTTTGTTGGAGCCTTCTTCTTCAATTTTCTCTTTTTGGAACTTGAGTCCTCTGACTCATCAGATTCTTCATCATCAGATTCATCTTCAGGTAGATCATATAAATCATCAATCTGTTTAATTAACTCAGAATAATCAATAGCTTGAGCTTCTGCCTGTACAGTTATAATCTCTGTTGTATCAACTGGTATATGTACACTGTCATCTTGTTCCATATCTTGAAAAAGAGTATCATCAAAATCTGGCATAGGAGTTTCATCCCAAGCAAAAGTTGGAGGGGAAGAAACTTGCTCTATGACATTTTGTGTATCATTAATAACTATAAACTGAGAAGAGATAACTGTAAGGCTGGCCCTTAGTTGCTCTAAACTGATTGACTAACAGGAGTAGTGTAACATACTATAGCTTTAGAAAAATTGATTTTGAAAATCTGAAAACTAGTATGCAAAGTATCAAAACAAGATAGTAAAGAATCCAAGTTGACTGTGGGATGAATAGAGACATAACCAACAATGACAACTTCTAGAATTTCTGCTACTAACTCTTCTTCAATTGAACTAATCATCTCTGAGTCCTAAATAGTGTCAAAAACTACTGTTGGACTGACAGGAGCTTTTGCTACTGCTGCAAGAACTGTTGGGGCTTCTTCACTAAGTATCCTCCCTTCCTAGATCAAGGGAAACCTGAATCTAGGTTCCCAGAAGAAGGGACAATAGAGGAAGAGGATAACTGAGAAGAGAGAGCATAAATAGAAGCAGCAAGAGGAGCTATAGCTTCATCTATCAGCTTTTTGAGTTTGGGGGTAATAAATTAAAGAATGTTAGCAGAAATAGAAGAAAAATCAACATACATAAACTCATTAGGATTCTGAGCCGATGTTGAAGGTTGATTGGAAGTAGAAGGAATGGAGGTAGAAGGGATGGAGCTGTTAGCACAATTAGAGTAGAGATAGAATGTTTGTGGAATGGATGATGGAGGAATAATAGTAGGAGTATCATCAGGAATGATTTCCTGGATTGGTGAGTGTTGTGGAGATATTTGAGATTGAGTTGAATGTCGTGGGGATGAATTTAGTAAAGAAAAGTGAGGAGTAGAGGAGAGTAATGGAGATGTAGGTAGAGATAGATGAATTGGTGATTATGGGTGAAATGAAGTGGATAGAATATCTTCAAATATAATAGGTGGTAGAGGTGACTGAGGAAGAGGGTCATCAACATATGGAGTTGATGATGGAAGTTGGTCAGATATAGAAGGTAGTGGAGAATGTTGTGGAGATGGTTGGTGAGATGGTGGAGATAGCTGTCTAGGGGAATGGTGTGGAGATGGAGGAGGAGAAGAAATATGAGGAGCAAAAACTTCTGGTGGGGTTGGGTGAGAGGCTGTAGCAGCCCTTGTGCATTCAGAAGCTGTCCTGGAAGAGTTAGCCCTAGAAGGCTTAGGGATAACCCTCTCCCATCTTCCAAACAAGGAAGAAGTAAGCCTTTTGGATGCATTAATATGGGTGGTCTATGAGACTAAGAGTTTAGGGCACTTAGCCTGTAGGAAAATTCCTAGTACCCTACCATAACAAACATCCTTCTTATTAGTTTTCTTCTTAATTCAATCAAATAAAATCATTCCCCAGTTCACAGATTTCTGATTAACCAAAGCACACATCAACATAAACTGGTGCCTGGTGACATAGTCATGTGCAGAGTGTTTTCCTAACAGAACTTTTCCAACAGTGTCGGCTAAGAATTTGTATTCAATAGAAAAGTTTTTTTCAGGAGGTGGTTAGGGTTTCCTTGGTTATGACCCATTCTATCTAGCATTTCATTCAATACTAGAGATTTCTATGTCATCTCCACAATTAACAAAATCAAAAATTTTAGATAAGATATCAGGTGTTAGAGAAACCTGATTTCCTGCGACCAATCCAGTAACAGCTGTGGGGTCTTGAATCCTTGTAGTATAGACCCATTCCTTGATTTCCAAGACTGGGAGTTTGATTCTTGTAGACATAAAATTTCGTAGATGTTGTTCCTCAAACAGTTGCAATATATCCTTGAAATTATGATCTGAATGACTGAAGGAGTCCATGTCTAGGTTAAAACCTACGTCAAATTTCATTCCAGAGAGAATCGCCCGCGACACCGCCATTTTCCTGAAAAAACGACAAGATCATGCGCAAGAGACGGGAAATGGAGAAAGCGCGGGATAAAGTTTGATGAAAACCTAATTATAAGTTTTCAGAAGTTGAAAAACGAACTCTTTCCGACGAAAAGCAAAACATTGAACTCTTGTTCGATGAAAATTCTCAAAGGAAATACATTTCGTCGATCTCTGGTTGACAAAAGTTTTGCGAAAGGAATATATTTCGTCGAGCTCTGTTCGACGAAAAATACTTGAAACTAATCTGTCGATCTCCGTTCGACGAAAATTTCACAAAGACAGTTTGTCGATCTCTGTTCGACGAATGTCTCACAAAAAACACAGTTTGTCGAGCTCCGTTCGACGAAAGGTGTTCAATTCGTCGAGCTCAGAACAAAAATCAAATTAATGCTTCTCCATTTATCATGCCTAGCTGATTTAGTAAGAAAAGATGTTTCATTTCATCTAAGGGTTTAGTGAAAATATCTGCCTTTTGTAAATCAGTAGAAATGAAGACAAGATTAATTTTATTTTTGTATACATTATCTCTAAAAAAATGATGTCTTATTTCTATATGCTTAGTCCAACTATGATGGACTGGATTTTGTGCAATAGAAATTGTATTTGTATTATCACAAAATATAGTTGAATTATTTAAGTTGTAACCATAATCCAATAATTGATTTTGAATCCACAAAATCTGTGAACAATAACTACCCGCTGCCATATATTCAGCTTCAGCAGTTGAAGTAGAAACATATGTTTGCTTATTTCAAAACCATGACACAAGCCTATCACCAAGAAACTGACAAGTTCTTGATGTGCTTTTCCTGTCAACTCTGCATCCAACATAGTCAGCATATGAGTCCTTGTAGACCAAGGAAGTAGGATAGCTAACCCATGCTACCCATTTCAAACATAGAATGCATTACGTCAGAGAACGTTTTGTATAGTTTGGAATCAATAGAGATAAATATTATATCATCTACATATATTTGAACTAGCAAAATTTTATTTTTATGATGTCTAACAAATAATATTTTATCTACAATGCCCCTACTAAATTTATTTTCTGAAAGAAAACTAGCAAGAGTCTCATACCAAGCTCTTGGAGCTTGTTTAAGACCATAAAGAGCTTTTCTAAGTCTAAAAACATAAGAAGAGTGAGTTTGAGAGATAAAACCTGTTGGTTGTTCAATAAAAACTTCTTCTTTTAGCTCTCCATTTAGAAAGGCACTCTTCACATCCATCTGATATACTGTGAATTTATTGAATGCTGTAGATGCGAGAAAGATCCTTATAGCCTCCAATCTTACAACAGGAGCAAATGTCTGGTCATAGTCTATGTCTTCCTCCTGTGCATAAGCTTGAGCTACCAATCTTGCTTTATTTCTTACTATGATTCCTTGAGCATCCAACTTATTCCTAAAGACCCACTTGATTCCAATGGCCGGATAGTCTTTGGGTCTTGGAAATAAATCCCAAACTCTACATCTCTCAAATTGATTGAGTTCCTCTTGCATTGCAATGATCCAGTGAGGATCTTGTTATGCATCTTTGATGGATTGAGGTTCAATCTGAGAGATTAAACAAGCATGCATCTGATCTTGATTCAATTGATGCCTTGTTTGAACACCACTTGATATGTCTCCAATCACTTGAGATCTAGGGTGATCCCTAAGTGTGATAAGATCAACGGGTATAGTTGGTTGTTTAACTATTTATGGTGCTAATTCCTCTGGTGGAATTTCATTAGCCACAATATTTTCATCATAAATTTCATGATTTTCTTCATCACTTTCATCAACAATCTGTTGAGAAGGATGTACTGTATCACCTTGTGTTAGGATTAATTCATCCATTTTCTCACACAAATTTGGTACCTGAAAAGATTCTATGGTAGAGACATTTCTCTCCTTATAAAACATTTAGTCTCATCAAAAGTTACATGTATAGATTCTTCCATTTTAAGAGTAGATTTTCTATAAACCCAATAAGTCTTGTTGACTTGAGAATATCCAAGAAAAATTCCTTCTGTAGCTTGGCTTCAAATTTTCTTAGATGTTTCTTATTATTGTTATGAATGTAACACTTACAACCAAAAACTTTAAAATAGTTTACTTTATGTTTCTTAGATTTAAGTAATTCATAGGGAGTCTTAACCTTAAGTTTATGTATTAGACTTTTGTTAAGGACATAGTTTGCTGTGCTTACTGCCTCTGACCAAAAGGATAGGGGCAAGTGAGCATCTGCAAGCAATGTACCAACAGATTCATTTAGTGTTCTATTTTTCCTTTAAGCTACATCATTTTGTTGAGGAGTTCTAGGAGTAGAAAAATAATGCCTGATACCTTTCTTCTCACAGAATTCTTGCGTCAGAAGAGATTCAAACTTAGTGCCATGATCACTTCTGATTAATGCAATCTGAGTAGGGTACTCAATCTTGATGCTCTTAAGAAAATCTATAAGAACTTTAAAGTTATCTGACTTGTTTCTCAGAAAGAATACCCAAGTGAATCTAGAGAAATCATCTACAATAACTAAGTTATATGACTTTCCTCCCAAACTTTGTACTGTAATAGGTCCAAAAAGGTCCATATGTAGCAAATACAAAATCCTGGGTGAATCACTTTTAGAAATAGATTTAAAACATTTTTTAGTTTGCTTGCCTAATTGACAATCCCTGCAAAGTCCTTCCTTCTTGTAAGAACCAGAAGGTAGTCCTCTAACAAGCTTGTCCTTAGAAAGTTTAGCAATAGTCCTAAAGTTTACATGTCCTAACCTTTTATGCCAAAGTTCATTAGTTTTACTATACACTTATTAAATAAACAGATTTAAATTTTTGCAGAGTTAAAATTAACTAAGTAAATATTATATTGTCTAACTCTAGTTAAAACTATTTTATTTAAACTAGAAGTAATTAAACATAAAGACGTATTAAAAGTTACCTGATAACCTTCATCATATATTTGACTTATGGAGATGAGGTTATGCTTGAGAACATTCACATGGGCTACCTTCTTAAGGTAACTGCTCCAACCTTGATATTTCCATAGTCTTATATCTGGCCACAGTTGGAGTCTCCAAAGATGACTTTTGGTCCAATCTTTGCTTTAAAATCCATTAGATTAGCCTTGTTTCCTATCATGTGTTTTGAGCAACCACTATCCAAATACCACTGTTCCTCTATGGTAGGATAGTTTTTTACCTGTAGAAAAACAATTTAGGTGTTCTTGACCCAAGTTACCTTGGGTCCTAATTTTCTTTTATAATGATAATTGGAAATGTAAGAACACTCTAGTTGTTCTTTATAACCAAGTGGATGATATCTCCAAGGAGGGATGATCCACTGAGTAAAGGGGTTTTTCAATTTTTGTTTTTGATTATTTTTTTGAAAATAATTAAAATTTTTGTTTGAGGAAATATGGTTCGATGAATTATAAGATTTTGTTTAGCTTCGTTCGACAAATAGTACTGATTTCGTTGAGCTCAGTTCATAGAATGATAGTATTCATTTTCTGCATTCCATATTCGTCAATCTTTGTTCGACGAATCATATTAATTTCGTCGAGCACTAGCTGTTGAGTAGTTATACCCAAATTCTAGGTTCAGAGTTCGTCGATCGCCGTTCGACGAATAGAATTGATTTCGTCGATCTTGGTTCAACGAATTTTATTGAACATAATTTTTCTGCAAATTTTAATTTTGCTTTGATTCATTCATTTGTGAAACTTTAGTAATTTTATCTGTAATTTGTAGAACTTCTTTTCCTTTAGCTAATATGAAGTTTATAGGGGTTGATAAAATATTTTTCTGAATAAGATGAGGCTGACTAGATGAAGCCCCCAAGCCTATTTTGCCTTTGAGCTTGACATTGACTGTGCTTGTGATATCCATCAGTTTTATGCTTCTCCCATTATGGGATTCTTCAAACATTTTAGCTTCATTTAACTTGTTTTCTAAAGAACCTATTTGTTCATTAGCAATTTTTAAATTTTCTTTAAGTTCAAGGTTTTCTGAAGAAAGATTGTCTAATTCTGTTAGTTTCTCTCAGAGAAGTTTTATTTCCTTCTCAGATTTTATTAAATCTTTACATAGTAATTTGAAATTTAATTTAAATTGATCTAAAGTAAAATCAAAAGTAGATATTACCTGGTCTTCTTCAAATTCTAACTCAAACTCAGAATTGCTGCATGATGTATTGATTGCCATCAAGTAGACTTCCTTGGCCTTTGCTTCTTCTTCATCTTCACTTGTGCTAGATGAAGATTCAGATTCTGTATCACTCCAAGGTTCAGCAACAAATCGTCTCTCCTTCTTCTTGTGTTTATTGGAAGTAGGTTTGTTGAAGTGCTTCTTAGAGTCTTTTTCTTTCTTCTTGTCCTTCTTTTGATTATCATTGACTTATGTCAATGTGATGTCCTTTTCTAATGTTTTTAGCTCATTGATAATGAGACTGAGTCTTGTGTACATCTCAGCAACTGATTCAGATTCTACCTTCTTGAAATTCTCATATTGAGAGATCAAGTGGGATCTTCTATCCTTTCTCTCATCATCAGATCCAGCAGCCATTATGTTGAGGGAGTTCCATATGTCCCTTACTGAAGATCATTCAGCAACCTTCTATAAAATATCATCTGACATTGTTTGAGCTAAGATGTTCATAGATTTGGCATCAGAAATCTTTGCTTTCTTCTGTGCTTCCGTCCATTCTGATGGTGGTACAACACTTGTACTTGTTGTTTCCACTGGTAGATGTGGACCTATAAAGATGGAGTTGTAAATATCTTCATCAATAGAGTTCATATATAGTCTAATCCTTGCCTTCCATTGTGCAAACTTATTTAGATTGCACAAAGGAGGTCTAGTGCTTGAATATTCCTTATTCTGTGCCATGATAAATTTCTAGGTAAAGATAAAACCTATCAGATCTTATAGTTCAGGTGTTAGCCTGTAAAACCAAAGAACCAACCTATGATACCAATTGAAAGTGAGGGATAGATCTACTTTACACTAGAGGGGGGGGGGAAGTGTATTTTAAAAACTTTAAATTTTTTTATAGCGGATTTAAAGTATGTGATATATTTGTATATATAAAACAAAAATCACAGCACACAAATAAGAAAGAATAACAATCACAGACGACACAAAGAAATTTATATTGGTTCCCCAGTAAACCTAAGTACATCCACTCTTCTACCACAATGGTAGGAATCCACTACAGGTTTTTTATCAATTAAGTGCCCTGCCACCACCGATTTTGCTTAGGTGCCCTGCCACCACAAGATCAATTTTTCTAAGGGAGATCTAGCAACCCTTTGAGCTTTTGTTCAGGTGCCCAAAAACCAAGTTAAGTCTTTTGATCAGGAGACTTAGAAACAAAAAGATAACTTTTGAAGAGATTTAAAAACCCTGTACACAGTTTATGAAAATAAACAAAAAGTGATGATGTCTTCTCTGTTAATATTCTCTGAGAAGACTAGTGGATGTTGAAGAAGAAAGCTCCACCTGATTTGAGAAGAGTTTATGATCAGGAGAGGGAGTCCTTTCTTGAAGGTGTAGGACTTCTTGTATCTGAGAGATGAATACTTTGCACAAGCAGAGATTGAAGATCTAATTCTGTAAGAGTATGTGTAGATCTGCAAGTCTCTAAGTCAGTATCTCTAAGTTTGTATATCCGAGTAAGTAACCCAATGTGTGTAACCTTGAGGAAGTAATCTTCAGTACATATATATAGAATGCTGAGAAGAATTCAAACATTTGAATTAGTCGATTCTGAAACGTCTGAGAATGGTAACTACCTTGGAAATTGATTAGCTTTAAACTCTTTAATAAATCCATATTTAATGCTACCTCTAAACGGCTATATTTGTTACAATATTTGGCATTAAATACCAGATTCATAGATGTCTATAATTAAGCCTTTAAATTATTCTCCCTTGAGAATATAATCAGCCTTAAATTATGCCTGAAACTGTTCTCCCTTCTGTAAATAAAACTTACTAAAGCACTACAAAGAATTTGTCGAACTCAGCAAGCATTTCATCGACCTGAGCCTGGAGTTCGTCGAACTTAATCTTCTTATTTGTCGACATGAGCTCAGAGTTCATCGAGCTTAGCTTAACATTCGTCGAGTTGAGTTTCTGAGTAGAGATCAGAGTAAGTCGACCTGAGCTCAAAGTTCATCGAGCTAAACTCAGAGTAAAGACTCTAATTCATCGAACTGAGATCGCCGTTCGTCGAACGCAGCTCAGCTTTCGTCGAACTTAATTTTGCTATCGTCGATCTGCATTTCTGCTGGAATTCTTCTGAGGCAATGACCCTGGAAATAAACATATGACCCTAGACTATACAAAATGGGTCAAACTAAATATCCTAATAGTAATCCTAGCCCAAATAAGTAATAGGGTTCCAACACTAATAGTTCTATTCCCTTTACTTCCAATCCATCTTCTATATCTACTTAGAATCCACCTGAGTTTATGTATTTGGATTTCTCTTCCATTGCCTCTAACCTTTTGGAATTCATCACTCCTACCCTCAGGAAACTCTTGGATGAAGCTTTAGCTCCCATTATGGCTTCTATCTTTGAACTTTCTTCTAAACTATCCTCTTCCCAATCCGTCCCTTCTTCTAGGGGCCTAGATTTAGCTTTTATTGGATCTAGGCAGGGGCAGATGCTTTATAAAAAAGCTCAAATTGTTGTAGAAGTTCCAGTTACAGCTATTGCAGAAGCTCTAGTTACAGCATCAACTATTTTTGTTCAGGATTTAGAAATGACCAGTGTAGTTGAGGATGAGTTATTAGCAGATCCAGAGGACATTACTGTTGGTGATGTGATTATTCATCCTATTGTTAATTTACATTCTTTATTATCAGTTTTTGATTTACTGTATAGTTATGTTCCTAGTCTACCAATTTTTGTTGAAGATCTTTCTAGAGCATTAATATATTATACTGCTCCTATCGATTCAACTATTTTAGAACAACTTTGATCCAGTTTCAATGCTGTTTCTCCTAGTTCTAATCATGTCTCTCAGCCTATTATAATTGAGAATATAATAGATAATTTGGAGCATGATTTTTCCCCTCTTATTTCAGATGAAACCCCTATGCCAGACTTTGATGACTTACTTAAGAGGGTATGGAAAAGGAAGCTGATAGTGTCTATAAACAAATTGATACCAATAATGTATATGAGCAGTCAGAGGTTTAGGTTGATGATCAAAATGATTTATATAAACAAATTGATGCTTTATATGATCAGCTAGAGGAGGAATATGATGATCATGCAGAGTCTGATGATTCAGAAGACTCTTATTCTAAGAAAAGAAAGTTAAGGAAAAATGCTCCAGCAAAGGTTGCTCCTCAACCTTATTCTACATTAGACATTCCTTATTATATTCTGCATGGGATACCTATCACTCCAGACCTTCCACATTGGATGAGGTATTCTAAAAATGAGCAGAAGAATAGGAAGAAGATGAAGAGGTATCATTCTCCACCAAAGTCTTGGAGAGGACCTCCTCCTCCTCTAATAGCAGGATTAACTGGTAATGTTTCTTCTTATCAAAGGCCTTCCTCTCAACATTCTATACCAACTCAGCACAGGCAGGACAGACCTATAAGGTCTGAAACTTATAATAGTCAGAGCAATCAACAACATTCAAGCCAATAAAGTCCAGCTTCACTAGTATTTGATCCAGAATTAGATCCAGTGTACAAAATGGCAAGGTTCAATGAGCAAGTTTCTCTTTCTCAGATTAAGAAAGAAAGGACAAAAGGTAAGGACACCTCTCAATTCTCTATATGTCCTCCTACAAGAAACATGAACTGGATAGATATTAGAAGAAGAGGTTATTCAATGTTGACAAATATATGAGTTTGCATCCTGAAGCAGTTGTGCCTAGAACTACTTCCCTGAAGATCATAGGTTCTCAAGATTTTAGGATGAGTAAAAGGGAATCTGAAGATTCAACCAGGAAGCTAACTTTTACCAAATCTTCTTCAGATTCTCCATCTGCAGCACCTAAGAAGGAATTTTAATTTTTGATTATAAGTTTAAACTTTGATGTTGTTTATAAACTTTCTCAAAGCACCTTTTTATATCTGCTGAAAATTTATACTTCTTTCAGATTATTATGCTTTTTATTTTTATTTTTAGATAGTATCCTCACCCAAATAAGGGAGATTGTTGGAACACCCTATTACTGATTTGGTCTAAGATTACTATTCTTTGTTTAGGATGTTTATTTTGACCCATCTTGTATAGTCTAGGGTCATAGGTTATTTCCAGGGTTGTTACTTCAGAAGGAATTCCAGAAAAGTTCAGTTTGACGAACGCAGAGCTCAGTTCGACGAACGCCGAGCTTAGTTCGACGAACTCAGGTTTCTAACTCTAAGTTTAGCTCGACGAATGCTGAGCTCCATTCGACGAACTTTGATCTCAACTCAGAAGCTTAGTTTGACGAAAGCCAAGCTCAGTTCGACAAACTATGAACTCAGCTCTATGAATGCAAAAATTTAGTTCGACGAACTCAAGGCTCAGTGTAACGACCTAGCCCGCTAGGAGCACAATGCTGCACGACCCACCATGCAGCCCAAGGAGAGCCCAGAGGCGCCACAGATGGTACAACTGGAATCTACAAGGCCTGCAGGCCGTACACCCCAACACGAATCACTGTGCCCGTTTATTAGCAACAGTAGGTTTTTGCTGCGAGGTTTCGAACCCGAGACCTTTATAATACACTCCTGCAAATAGGGTTATCACAAGGCCTTGGGCTCTCCCTAGGCCGCGTGGTGGGACGGTCGGCGCTATGCTCCTAGCAGGCCAGGTCATTACAAAAAAGTGCACGACGTAGTACCCTACACGGCGTTGTCCCTTGCACGGCGTGGCATTACGATCGCGTATTTTCTCTCACTCAGATAGTATTTTAATACTGAGAAAATGCGGGTTGTGATACAGGTCATTAAAAAAAAGTGCACTTTTTTGTAACGACCCGGGTTAAGGACCAACAGGCCGCCCCACGGCATCGCCCTCCCTGTAATGCCCCCGATTTTTCTGTGATTATTTAATCCTCGTTTGGCGTTACGACGATACGTTTTCTTGGCTTGTGCCATCTGTGGAGTGTGGTCTTAACTCCTTAGAACTGGGTGGCCTATTTTGTTGCCTATTGGCAAGATCTCCCTAGCAAGCAGAGTCGTTTTGGGTGACCCGGTGTGGCCTCTCAGGGGATGCTTGTGTTTTGTATTCGGGTGAGTATAACTCGAGTTCTGTTCGTTGAAAGTTAATTTCGACTTTGCTATTGCGTTCGTAGCATGGGTATTTAGCTACAGTGCGAGTTTCGTCGGATTCCGAGGTAGTTTGGTTTTCGCGTTGTTTTGGGTGTGCTAATAATAAAAGTTAATGTGTATATTTAAAACTATTTAGATGATTTCTGCGGTCAAAAGCTTTGGAAATGAACCGGAGGCTTAAGAGGCGGTTAAGGCTGATTAGGTGTGATTAGAGTTATTTAAAAGCCTTAAGCCAAATTAGCGGGTCCATTCTTCTTATTCCCAAAAACTGTCGCCTGCTCCTGTTCGCAAAAAAAAGAGGAGAACCGTCGGACTTGCTACCCCTTCAGACGGCGATTCCGGGAGCGTTTGTGGAAATATTTTGCTTTCGAAAGCGGATTTGTATTGCTCTCTCTTAGATCTACGTTTCTGCGGTAAGTGATTTGATTTTCGTAGGGTTTTTAGGTGATTTGGATTTTCGGTCTTTGCCCTTTCCGCCATTAAAGCTCGGGTTGTGCTGGCTAGGTGTTGCTGCTGCTGGTGCCGAGGGAGAGGAAGGGCTCGAGTGAAGCTTCGCTGAAAAGAAAAACCGAGGCAAGTGGTTCTTGCACTTGCTGTTTTTAAATTCCCCTTCTTAACTACCAGGTTAGCCCTAGGATAGAAGCCAGGCTTTTCTCTTTTTGCTTGCTAAAACTTTGTGCTTCAGTTTCCCTTTATGAGCCCCCCTCCTTGTGTTGTTTTTGCTCAACCCGCTGGTTGTTTTCACCATTTAGACTCCAGATTTTTACTTCTGGTTTGGTGCCTTTTCGGGTGGAGCCGAGAGAGAGAGGGAGGTTTCTGTGGTAGTGCTCTAGTTAGATCCAGTCTTTGTAGGCTCTTTGGATTTGGTGTTGAGTGTGGTGCACACACTCAAAGTCAAACACTGCCCGGGCTTCGCGTTGAGTGGGGTGCACACACTCAAAGCCATAGTTTTGTCTGTTCTTTTGCGGCTAAGTAGTGAGGTGATTGAGTGAGAAAATTTGTTTAAGTCGAAATCGACGGGAATCACTAAGTGATTCCCGCCGACTTCGACGAGTATCATTAGTGATACCCGCCAATTTGGCGAGAATCGATCGGCATTCCCACCGATTCGGCGAGAATCGATCGGCATTCCCACCGATTCGACGAGAATCGATCTGTATTCCCGCCGATTCGGCGAGAATCGATCTTCTTTCCCGCCGATTCGGCGAGAATCGCTCGGCATTCCCGCCGACCTCTCCCGGATGGCGTTGGTTTAGGGTTTTCCTGCGGGTAAGTACTTTGGCGTAGAGTGAGTTGACCTCACTCAACGCCAAATCTGTTTTGGCATTGAGAGAGGTGGACTCACTGAACGCCACCGTTGGGTTTTGCGGTTTAGTATTAAGGCGTTGAGTGAGTGGACCTCACTCAACGCCGTAGCTGTTTTGGCATTGAGTGAGGTTAGCTCACTCAACGCCACTGCCTGTTTTGCTGAAGGCATTGAGGGAGTGGACCTCACTCAATGCCATAGCTGTTTTGGCGTTGAGTGAGGTTAGCTCACTCAACGCCAGAGCTATTCTTGCGGAGGGCATTGAGTGAGTGAACGTCACTCAACGCCATGGTTGATTCTGGTGCTGAGTGAGGCTAACTCACTCAACGCAAAGGTCTGGTTAGGTGTTGAGTGAGTAGGGCTCACTCAACGCCAGGCCGTGTTGAGTCATCTCAACGCATTTCCCTTACCTTTATTTTCTCCCCCGAGTGAATTTCTTGATTTTGAGGTTCCTTGTCGGCTATTTTCTTGTTTTTCCAAAAAGACCGAATCGTG
Organism: Platanthera zijinensis; assembly: GCA_039513925.1. Classification (NCBI taxonomy): domain Eukaryota; kingdom Viridiplantae; phylum Streptophyta; class Magnoliopsida; order Asparagales; family Orchidaceae; genus Platanthera; species Platanthera zijinensis. The sequence continues at coordinate 152,546,418 of CM077087.1, forward strand.
GGTCGTGGTTAGTAGTGGTGGTTTCAAGCTCTTAATAGGGGAGGTGTTGTGTAAATTAGCCAAGACCACCCTTTTTCTTTTATCTTGCTCCAGGTACGGGCTGGGCAAGGGGGTTGGAGGTCCCTAGTGCTTTCACATGTAGACCCCTGAGCTTGGTTTCTTGGAAATAGGGGTTGGGGGACTGAGTTTGCCTCCAACCCGAATCCACATTGTTTACTTTGCTACTACCATCTCTCACAGCTTAGGGTGTTAGACATTTCATCCTTGGTAGATTGCAGTATTTGGGCTCATGATAGCCTTGTAGACTCTGCAGCTTTTGGGCAGAATTACTGTTGTGTCCTCACACTTAGTGCTCTTCCTTTTTGCCTTACCATGGGCAGTGGTGACTGATATTGGTTTGCTTTCCTCTTTTACTTATCTTCTGATTGACACTTTTGAGAAGTTTTTCTCTAGTTTGCTTGCTGAGGAATCCTTTCTTCTTTGAATGCCTCAGGTTCTGGATAGTAGCCGCTCTGACGGCTAGTGGTGTTGTGCTGTTGCTGGTGGTCTCTTGTGTTGTAGAGATAAGTTCCTTGTTTTTGCGAGGTAGTTTTGGTGTTGTTTTTCTTATAGACATACATACTTGCCAGTGGGTTCGTGTTAGTTTGTTGGCGCCCACTGGTAGTCTTTACCTTGATAGTAGATATGTTACTTTTGCTGCTACCTTTCTGGAGTTAGTCTACTTGCTCTGGGGATGATTTATGTTAGGTTGCTAGTAACTTTTAAACCTTAAAACACTATTATAAGTATTACTCATGATCAACATGTTTTATAAAAGTCGTCACTATTTTTCAAACAACGTAAAGAGATCGTTTTCTTTTATATAGAATAAATTAAATGTAGGGTCTTGCTTATTATAAGTTGTCCTCTGGGGATACTTATGCACTCTTTTAGGATGTCTAACCTGAATAAAGTATTTTTCCGCAGCGTATAAGTATAATTTTCAAACTGTGGACTAGTTGACCCACCGTGCCGAGGGATACGGCCTTTAAAAATATAACTGATTTTCTAATCTTTTAACTTATGAATTTTCATTAAGTTTAGTTGATAGTGGTTTGCCTGAGCATCGACAATTATCCCCTGCTCGACGTGGCATCATGATGCGTGTTTTCTCCTACTCTGATAATTCTTTTTCTTCGGAGAAAATGCAGGTTGTGACAGTTGGTATTAGAGGGAGGTTGCTTGACAAGTTAGTCGGGAAACCTTCCCCTTTGATTGCATTGGTAGTTGAGCAACATGTCATTAACACACCGATATGTCATCAGTACGCCTTGGCAACAGCACAAACACTACACTCATAAGCATAACACGAAGTATACGGGGCATATTATGTAGTATGGGATGCATAATATGTGTTCGTATATGGATCCACCATAGGGACAACATGTGTGGGTTATGTAGTATTGGATGCATAACCTCACCAAATGGCTGCGACTAGCTCGTTTTCTTTTTCGTTGCATGAAAATGTTATGTAGTATGGGATGCATAACATTTTCATGTGTACGCCACTGATAACATGTATTAGGGACTTTTTAGAATGCATAGCACAAACATGCATAATATAACATTGCATAAGCACAACGTGCCAAGCTAAAGACTGACAGGATGACATATGTACACACATAAGTTTTGGAGTCAAAAATAATATAAAATCATGCATTCCCGATCTAGGCACAAGAGTTAGTTTGGTGGTGGTTAACCATCCTAGGTTAAGGCATAACATCAATTCTTGTAAAAAAATAAACTCCCAGAGCAAGTTTAGCAGCTTTAAGTTCATATTTATGGATGTATTGTCTGTACTTGTAGTTAGTTGCAGCTGTCGTACTAGGATCTGACTAAGGTTGCTATAAGTTTAGGATGGCGAGATGCCCTTCGACTAGATCGACCCCTCTATCTGAGGGTGAGTCATCGAGAGCGCAGAATGATGTGGTAATCGAGAGCTTGCGACAGAGTAGCGATTCCTTGAGCAGGCAGATGGTAGAGGTGCGAGCCCAGATCCAGTCTTTGGTGGCAGTTGTGGCAGGACAGACTCAGGGTGTGCAAGGCCCTGTAGGGGGTTAGCTGTTCCTCCACCTCCTGCACCCCTGAGGCCTTAAGTGGTGGTGCCAGCATAGATGGCATTCATCTCGCAGTTTCAGAGACTTATCCCTCCTACTTATGATAGGAAGGCAGATTTCATGGTCATAGACGATTGGCTGATCTCCATGGAGGAGATGTTCTCGTATTCCGGTATTGCAGATGATCAGAGGGTGATGAGAGCCGCCAATCAGCTTAAGGGTTTGGCTAAGAGTTGGTGGCTTAGAGAAAAGGAGAGCTTGGTAGTTGGATGCTCTTGGGAAGTATTCAAGGAAAGGCTGCTGAGGAAGTTCTTGCCCTCGGTCGAGCGTGACCGACTTATGAACGACTTCCTCCACCTGAAGCAAAGGCAACTCACGGTTGGTGAGTATGAGATAGAGTTCAGCAAGTTGAGCCGGTTTGCTCCTGGGTTGGTGAGTGTCTAGGCTGATCAAGTCAAGCGGTTTCTTGGTGGCTTGAGGAGCGAGGTGCAGGAGTTGACCAGTGCTTATGGATCAGAGACTTATTCAGGGGTAGTGGAGGCTGCTATGAAGGTGGAGGCTATCGAGACCGCAAAGAGCAGAGGCCAGCAAATGAGGAAGGACAAGAGGAAGTCCGTCGAAGAGAAGAAACCCCAGGTACCTGATGTTGCTTTGGGAAAGAAGAGCAAGGTGGTGTGTAACTTCTGTGTCCGGTCGGGGCATCCTGTCGAGAGGTGTTTCAAGAAGGCAGCAGCTCAAAAAAAGGAGCAAGTTCATGCTATTCAGGGTGCTCCTAGGAGGGATGTTTCCTGTTCTGTTTGCAAGCGACCCAGGCATTATGCTGCCCAGTGCTTGTCTAAGGATAAAGTCTGCTATCAGTGTGGGCAGAAGGGTCACATCAAGTTTAGGTGTCCTCAGGTCCAACCTGCTCTTCATACAGTTCCACTTCAGGCACTACCTCCACCTCAGCGCGTGGACAAGGGTAAAGGAAAGCTGCACGTGATCTCTTCCGAGGAGGCCCAAGCTTCGACTCAGGTCATCTCGGGTTAGTTGTTCCTTTTTTTCCAGCTTGGAAGTTTTATTTGCTAGAATTGTTATAGTTGGGTTTTGGTAGACCCTTAGTTGTGTATACTCCTATAAGGAAATTTAAGGTGAAGAACCGCTGGGCGCGCGTTCTGTTCGACTCCGACGCTACCCACTCATTTGTGGCTAGAGCCTTTGTGGAGCAACATCGGTTAACTCTAGATTGAGTTCGTGATACCTTCCGAGTCAAGTTACCTTCTAGTGAATCAGTGTTATCAGATTTGGGCATTCTAGATTGCTTTGTTTTGTTAGGGGATTTTCTTGCGAGGGAAGGGTTGAAGATGATTGACCTGGAGGACTTCGATGTCATTGTGGGCATGGACTGGCTGTCTAAGTATAATGCGGTCATTCAGTGCAAAGGAAAGCGCTTGGACTTCATCAAGGACAATGGTCAGCCGGGAAGCATGTATGCTGATCCGTGCCAAGATTCTCCTGTTATTTCTGCGGTATGTGCTCAAAAGTTGTTTCCTTCTGGTTGTTTTGCTTGTTTAGTCTCGGTGGTTGGGACCGCTGTTAGTATACCGTGCTTAGAGGAGATTCCCATTGTTTGTGGTTTCGTTGATGTGTTTCCTGATGACCTTCCTGGTCTTCCTCCCGATCGGGATGTCGAATTTGTGATTTATTTGGAACTAGGTACGCGTCCTATTGCAAAGGCGCCGTACCGGATGGCCCCTCGTGAGCTAGAGGAGTTGCGAGTCCAGTTAGATGAGTTGTTGGCAAAAGGGTTTATCAGGCAGAGTTTGTCGCCTTGGGGTGCTCCTGTTCTATTTGTGAAGAAGAAAGATGGGTCGATGCGGTTTTGCATCGACTACAGGGAGTTGAACAAAGTCACTATTAAGAACAGGTACCCTCTGTCGAGGATCGATGACTTGTTTTACCAGTTGCGCGGTAGCACGGTGTTCTCTAAGATCGATCTTCATTTTGGCTATCATCAGCTCAAGATCCATGAGGCAGATATTCTACGGACTGCGTTTAGATGGAGGCATGGACATTTTGAGTTCTTGGTGATGTCATTTGGTCTGACCAACGCACCATCAGCTTTCATGGATATGATGAACCAGGTGTTCAAGGATTTCCTAGATAAGTTCGTTGTGGTTTTCATCGATGACGTGTTGGTCTATTCTCGCAACGCTGAGGAGCATGAGCAGCATCTGCGCTTGGTTCTATTGGAGTTGAGGAATCACAAGTTATTATCCAAGTTGAGCAAGTGCGAATTTTGGTTGCCTCAGGTCTCGTTTCTGGGCCACGTGGTGAACAAGGATGGGATCTCAGTCGACCCAGAAAAGATTGCAGAAGTGATGGATTGGAGTAGGTCGGGCACGCCCAAGGAGATCAGGAGCTTCCTAGGGTTGGCCGGCTACTACAGGAGGTTCGTGGAGGGTTTCTCTACCCTGGGTCCACCTTTGACCAGGTTGACCCAGAAGAATGCGGCCTTTGTTTGGAGCGAGAAGTGCGAAGAAGCCTACCTACTGACCCTACCTACAGATTGTGCACTGCTCCCGTCCTGACCCTACCTACTGAGGGTGTGGAGTATGACATTTACGTGGATGATTCGCATGTTGGTCTGGGTTGCGTGTTGATGCAGGTTGGAAAAGTGATTGCATATGGGTCAAGGCAATTAAAGACTCACGAGAGAAATTACCCTACGCATGACCTTGAGTTTGCTGCGGTGATATATGCGTTTAAGCTGTGGAGGCATCTACTTTATGGGGCTCAGTGCAAGATCTTCACTGATCACAAGAGCCTGAAGTATATGTTCACGCAGAAGGAGTTGAATCTGCGCCAACGGCGGTGGCTAGAGTGTGTGGCCGATTATGATGTAGAGATCCAGTACCATCCAGGCAAGGACAAGGTGGTGGCCGACACCCTGAGTCGGAAGACAGGGAAGATCTTTAATCTCTCTGCCGATCGTTTAGTGGAAGAGTTCCTCCTTATGGATATTTCAGTGGGATGCTGCGAAATGCAGAGTAGTTTGGAAGTGGCAGAGCCGTCTTTGATTTCCCTTACTAGGTTGCACCAGAAGGATGATCCGGACCTTCTGCACTTAAACCTCAGGACTGAGAGAGGGGAGTTGCCAGATTTTTCCATCGATGATGCGGGAACTTTGAAGTTCTGCGGCAGATTTTGCATCCCTGCTGTTGGAGACAACAGGGGTATGGTATGCAGAGAGGCTCATGGATCCAGTGTTGCCTACCATCCGGGATCTACAAAGATGTATCGTGATTTGAAGCAAATTACCTGGTGGTATGGCATGAAAAGTGATATGCCCGATTTGTTGCTGAGTGCCACACTTGCAAGCGTGTGAAGGCCGATCACGGAAGGCCTGGTGGCAAGTTGACTCTGTTAGAGATCCCGACTTGGAAGTGGGAAAGTATTTCTATGGACTTTATAACGGGCTTACCGAAATCTCTAAGGGGATTTGATTCTGTTTGGGTTATAGTGGATAGACTGACGAAGTTTGCTCACTTCGTGCCGTATAAGATTGACTACTCGATGAAGAAGATAGCAGAGTTGTACTTGAATGAGGTCATCAGATTGCACGGTATGCCTGTTAGCATCATTTTCGATCGAGACTCCTGGTTTACTTCTCGTTTTTGGCAGAGTCTGCAGGAGGGTTTGGGTACAGATCTGAGGTATTCTACTGCTTACCACCCACAGAACAATGGGAAGACGGAGCAGGTGAACCAGATAGTCGAGGATATTATCAGATGCTATATTCTAGACCATGGTGGAGCGTGGGATGAGCGGTTGCAACTTATGGAGTTTGCATACAACAATAGTTATCAAGAAAGTTTGAAAATGGCTCCGTTTGAAGCTTTGTATGGGAGGCGCTGCAGAACTCCCCTGTTTTGGACTTAGGCAGGTGAGAGACCCTTGTTGGGTCCGGATGCGTTTGAGGAGATGGAAGTCGCGGTGAAACTTATTCGAGAAAATCTTCGTATAGCTGAGGAGAGATATGAAAAGAACGCTAATCGGCGTAGGTCGGACTTGGAGTTTTTTGTAGGGGACCTTGCGTTCCTTAAGGTTTCCCAGATGGTTGGTGTTAAGAGGTTCGGTAAGAACCGGAAATTGGACCCGAGGTATGTGGGCCCGTTTAAGATTGTGGAGCGGATTGGCGTGTCAGCTTATAGGTTGGATTTGTCAGCAAATTTCCCAGGTGTTAATAATGTATTTCACGTAAGCCAATTGCGGAAGTGTGTGCGCAGTAATGGGCAAGTCTTGGATGTTGTGCCCCAGTTGGAGCCTAATCTCTCTTTTATTGAAGTGCCGGTCTGCATTTTGGATACTCAAGATTGGGTGCTGCGAAGGAAGTCCATCTCGATGGTCAAAGTTCTATGGAAGAATCAGGGTTTGGAAAGCACGACTTGGGAGTTAGAGTCGGCTATGAGGGAGGCTCACCCTCAACTATTTCCCTGAATAGATTGGTTTGTTTTCTTCTCGTAATGTTTGGCTTGTTACCTTTCCTTCTATAGTAGAAGTGTTGTGCGTAAAGTTTCGGGATGAAACTTTCTTTTAGGGGGAGTGACTGTAACGCCCCCAATTTTTCTGTGATTATTTAATCCTCGTTTGGCGTTACGATGATGCGTTTTCTTGGCTTGTTACTTCTGTGGAGTGTTGTCTTAACTCCTTAGAACTGGGTGGCCTATTTTGTAGCCTATTGGCAAGATCTCCCTAGCAAGCCGAGTCGTTTTGGGTGACCCGGTGTGGCCTCTCAGGGGATGCTTGAGTTTTGGCTTCAGGTGGGTATAACTCGAGTTTAGTTCGTTGAAAGTTAATTTCGACTTCGCCGTTGCGTTCGTAGCATGGGTATTTAGCTATGGTGCGAGTTTCGTCCAATTCCAAGGTAGTTTGGTTTTCGCGTCGTTTTGGGTGTGCTAATAATAAAAGCTAATGTGTATATTTAAAGCTATTTAGAGGATTTCTGCGGTCAAAAGATTTGGAAATGAACAGACGGCTTAGGACGCGGTTAAGGCTGATTAGGCGTGATTAGAGTTATTTAAAAGCCTTAAGCAAAATTAGCGGGTCCATTCTTCTTCTTCCCGAAAACTGTCGCCTGCTCCTGTTCGCGGAAAACAAAGGAGAACCGCCGGACCTGCTACCCCTTCGGACGACGATTCCGGGAGCGTTTGTGGACGGATTTCGATTTCGAAAGCAGATTTGGATTGCTCTCTCTTAGATCTACGTTTCTACGGTAAGAGATTCAATTTTCGTAGGGTTTTTAGGAGATTTGGATTTTCGGTCTTTGCCCTTTCCGCCATTAAAGCTCAGGTTGTGCTGGCTAGGTGTTGCTGCTTCTGGTGCCGAGGGAGAGGAAGGGCTCGAGTGAAGCTTCGTTGAAAAGAAAAACCGAGGCAAGTGGTTCTTGCACTTGCTGTTTTGATTTTCCCCCTCTTAACTACCCGGTTAGCCCTAGGATAGAAGCCAAGCTTTTCTCTTTTTGTTTGCTAAAACTCTGTGCTTCAGTTTCCCTTTATAAGCCCCCTCCCTGTGCTGTTTTTGCTCAACCTGCTAGTTGTTTTCACCATTTATACTCCATATTTTTACTTCTGGTTTGGTGCCTTTGCAGGTGGAACCGAGAGAGAGAGGGAGGTTTCTATGGTAGTGCTCTTGTTAGATCAAGTCTTGGTAGGCTCTCGGGATTTGGTGTTGAGTGTGGTGCACACACTCAAAGCCAAACGCCTCCCGAGCTTGGCGTTGAGTGGGATGCACACACTCAAAGCCATAGTTTGGTATGTTCTTTTGCGGCTAAGTAGTGAGGCGTTTGAGTGAGAAAATTCGTCTAAGTCGAAATCGACGGGAATCACTAAGTGATTCCCGCCGAATTCGACGAGTATCGTTAGTGATACCCGCCAATTCGGCGAGAATCGATCGACATTCCAACCGATTCGGCGAGAATCGATCGGCATTCCCACCGATTCGGCGAGAATCGATCTGTATTCCCTCCGATTCGGCGAGAATCGATCTGCTTTCCTGCCGATTCGGCGAGAATCGATCGGCATTCCCGTCGACCTCTCCCGGATGGCGTTGGTTTAGGGTTTCTATGCGGGTAAGTACTTTGGCGTAGAGTGAGTTGACCTCACTCAATGCCAAATCTGTTTTGGCATTGAGAGAGGTGGACTCACTCAACGCCACCGTTGGGTTTTGCAGTTTAGCGTTAAGGCGTTGAGTGAGTGGACCTCACTCAACGCCGTAGCTATTTTGGCATTGAGTGAGGTTAGCTCACTCAACGCCACTGCCTGTTTTGCTGAAGGCGTTGAGGGAGTGGATCTCACTCAACGCCATAGCTGTTTTGGCATTGAGTGAGGTTAGCTCACTCAATGCCAGAGATGTTCTTGCGGAGGGCGTTGAGTGAGTGAACGTCACTCAACGCATGGTTGATTCTGGCGCTGAGTGAGGCTAACTCACTCAACGCCAAGGTCTGGTTAGGCGTTGAGTGAGTGGGGCTCACTCAACACCAGGCCGTGTTGAGTCATCTCAACACTTTTCCATTACCTTGATTTTCTCCCCCGAGTGAATTTCTTGATTTTCAGGTTCCTTGTCGGCTATTTTCTTGTTTTTCCAAAAAGGCCGATTCGTGGGTCGTGGTTAGTAGTGGTGGTTTGAAGCTCTTAATTGGGGAGGTGTTGTGTAAATTAGCCAAGGACACCCTTTTTCTTTTATCTTGCTCCAGGTACGGGCTGGGCAAGGGGGTGGGAGGTCCCTAGTGCTTTCACATGTAGACCCCTGAGCTTGGTTTCTTGGAAATAGGGGTTGGGGGACTGAGTTTGCCTTCGACCCGGATCCACGTTGTTTACTTTGCTACTACCATCTCTCACAGCTTAGGGTGTTAGACGTTTTTTCCTTGGTAGATTGCAGTATTTTGGCTCATGATAGCCTTGTAGACTCTGCAGCTTTTGGGCAGAATTACTGTTGTGTCCTCACACTTAGTGCTCTTCCTTTTTGCCTTACCTTGGGCAGTGGTGACTGTTACTGCTTTGTTTTCCTCTTTTACTTATCTTCTGATTGACACTTTCGAGCAGTTTTTCTCTATTTTTCTTGCTGAGGTATTCTTTCTTCTTTGAATGCCTCAGGTTTTGGATAGTAGCCGCTCTGACGGCTAGTGGTGCTGTGCAGTAGCTGGTGGTCTTTGGTGCTGTAGAGATCAGTTCCTTGTTTTTGCGAGGTAGTTTTGGTGTTGTTTTTCTTACAGACATACATACTTGCCAGTGGGTTCGTGTCAGTTTGTTGGCGCCCACTGGTAGTTTTTACCTTGATAGTAGATATGTTACTTTTGCTGCTACCTTTCTGGAGTTAGTCTACTTGCTCTGGGGATGATTTATGTTAGGTTGCTAGTAACTTTTAAACCTTAAAACACTATTATAAGTATTACTCATGATCAACATGTTTTATAAAAGTCGTCACTATTTTTCAAACAACGTAAAGAGATCGTTTTCTTATATATAGAATAAATTAAATGTAGGGTCTTGCTTAGTATAAGTTGTCCTCTAGGGATACTTATGCACTCTTTTAGGATGTCTAACCTGAATAAAGTATTTTTCCGCAGCGTATAAGTATAATTTTCAAACTGTGGACTAGTTGACCCACCGCGCCGAGGGATACGGCCTTTAAAAATATAACTGATTTTCTAATCTTTTAACTTATGAATTTTCATTAAGTTTAGTTGATAGTGGTTTGCCTGAGCATCGACAGTTATCCCCTGCTCGACGTGGCATCATGATGCGTGTTTTCTCCTACTCTGATAATTCTTTTTCTTCGGAGAAAATGCGAGTTGTGACAGTTGGTATCAGAGGGAGGTTGCTTGACAAGTTAGTCGGGAAACCTTCCCTTTTGATTGCATTGGTAGTTGAGCAACATGTCATTAACACACCGATATGTCATCAGCACGTCTTGACAACAGCACAAACACTACACTCATAAGCATAACACGAAGTATACGGGGCATATTATGTAGTATGGGATGCATAATATGTGTTCGTATATGGATCCACCATAGGGACAACATGTGTGGGTTATGTAGTATTGGATGCATAACCTCACCAAATGGCTGCGACTAGCTCGTTTTCTTTTTCGTTGCATGAAAATGTTATGTAGTATGGGATGCATAACATTTTCATGTGTACGCCACTCATAACATGAATTAGGGACTTTTTAGAATGCATAGCACAAACATGCATAACATAACATTGCATAAGCACAACGCGCCAAGCTAACGACTGACAGGATGACATATGTACACACATAAGTTTTCGAGTCAAAAATAATATAAAATCATGCATTCCCGATCTAGGCATAAGAGTTAGTATGGTGGTGGTTAACCATCCTAGGTTAAGGCATAACATCAATTCTTGTAAAAAAATAAACTCCTAGAGCAAGTTTAGCATCTTTAAGTTCATTTTTATGTATGTATTGTCTGTACTTGTAGTTAGTTGCAGCGGTCGTACTAGGATCTGACTAAGGTTGCTATGAGTTTAGGATGGCGAGACGCCCTTCGACTAGATCGACCCCCCTATCTGAGGGTGTGTCATCGGGAGCACAGAATGATATGGTAATCGAGTGCTTGCGGAAGAGTAACGGTTCCTTGAGCAGGCAGATGGTAGAGGTGCGAGCCCAGATCCAGTCTTTGGTGGCAGTTATGGCAGGACAGACTCAGTGTAACACCCCAAAAAGACCCCAAAGGACTCAAAATGACTTTTGAGGTACAGGAAATTTTACACGGCCTGGGACACGGGCGTGTCTTAGGGCGTGTCGGGGGTACACGGCCTGGGACACGGGCGTGTCCCAGGGCGTGTTCAGGTTAGTCGACGATTGGGAGTCGACGATCGTCGAGCCTGGGACACGGCCTCCGACACGGGCGTGTCCCAGGGCGTGTTCGAATTAAATTTCGAATTTGGCCTATTCGAGTCAGAATAGTACACGGCCTTGAACACGGCCGTGAACACGGGCGTGTCAGCTGGGACACGGGCATGTCCGATGCCGTGTTCCGACCCATGTACTGGGTGCAGCTCAATGAAGCAGGTTTGACACGGGCGTGTCTCAAGTTTGACACGGGCGTGTCAGGTTCGACACGGGCGTGTCGATACCCGTGTTTTGCAGTCGGTTCAAACTGCGTGTGCCGCTTAAGGGTACACGGCCTGTGACACGGGCGTGTCACAGGCCGTGTCAGCCAAAATTTGGGATTTTTGGGCAGATCGTGGCCGTTCAGATGCTCTCTTTAGATCCAAGGGCTCAGGTGATTCCTGGCTGGATTAAATTCGTCAAGGAAGAAGTCATTCTTCATTTGTGCTTAAGGAAGAGAGAAAGAGAGGAAGAAGAAGGAGGAGGAGAGCAAGCCACCGGCGGAGTTCCCGTGGTCCGATTCGTGATCCGAAGCCGGCGTTGTGAAGGCAAGGCTGCTGCGGTTCTTTCTCACCGGCTAGTTTTCGATGGCTCCGAAGAGATCGACAAGGGTAACGATCTCCCTCCTTGGACATGTGAAGTCCTTCTTTTCTACATTGCATAGGGAAAACCCTTCCCCGCGAGTGTGCGGTGGGTTGTGGTGTCCCTTGGGGTAGATATGTGAAGTCCCCCTTGTTAGAGGCCGGAATTGGAGTACGGCTCTAGGCATGCTGTATGAAGCCCATCTGGATATGTTCTGGATTGGTGATGCTTGTTTGCATATCGGAGAAGGCTCCGTGATTATGGCTTGTGATGCCTTGTTCCTACCTGTTGCTTGGTGCGGCAGGAAGTACTGGACGATGTCCAGGAAATGAAGAGGGTTGGATGCAACTCTTGTGGCCGTGTGTTGCCACTTTGTGAGTGGTTGAGCCGTTGGGCTGCAACTCGATGAAAAGGCAGATTGCCGAACAGGAAAGGTGAAACCGACCCGCGCCTATAAATAGCCATGGATACTTCCGTATTCGAGGTGGCACGGCGACTTGAGCAACGGGGGGTGGCTGATCCGTACCTGCGTTAGGTCCGTCCGACTTGGAAGCCTGGTTATAGGTTTTGTTGGAGCGCCTAATGAGAGTCTTAGGCCCGCGTGCCGGAAAGACTAGAATGCTCAAATACCGTGTAGACGGTGGTGTTGACCCTGGTATTCTGGTACACCAAGAATGTGCCCTGAGTGCACGGACTGTCGGGCCGTGTGGCCGATAGTTATGATGGCTTGAATGTGCCTGCGCGCACATAGTTGCTATTTGATGATGCCATGCTTGCAGGGAAAGAATGCTCATGCCCCGAGAAAGGGGTAGGATTGTTATAATTGGGTCAGCTGAATGCTGACCGTTGCATTGTTTGCCACCGGTTGGGTGGATTGTTCCCGTGCAGGTGCTGGAGAGCCAAGTGGTAAGTGATGGGCTGAAGCCCTACTGCTGTTGCTGCTGCTGCTGCGGCTAGCCCGTGAAGGCTAAGCGAATGTTTTGGTTGTTCTCTTTTACTCATGTATGGCCGGCCTGCGCGCCGAGGTTTGTAAAACATGTTGTATGTAAAGAGGAACTGTAAGGCCTTAAGGCCAAGACCTTTGTTGTACATTCCATGGTTTATGTATAAAGGTGGTTTTATATATATTGGGCATTCCGGTTGAGGGTTCAAAGTTGTAACTTAAAGCTTCCGCTAGAATGCTCTGAGTTAGGATTCGTATGGTTTGGTATAATCCTGTGACCTCACCGTCTGTTTGTGGCATATAGTGTGGGGCCCCGGCCGGACCTTCTACTATACGTCATTTAACGGATGGGGTCGTTACATTTTGGTATCAGAGCGAGGTTTCGATCCTCCGACCTGTGGGTTATGGGCCCACCACGCTTCCGCTGCGCCACTCTGATCCAACAAATACTTTAGGCTTTTGTGATCCGTATAGATATCCACTTTAACGCCATATAGATAGTGCCGCCACAACTTGAGCGCAAAGATTACCGCCGCCAACTCCAAATCATGGACCGGGTAATTCCGCTCATGCACTTTCAACTGACGCGAGCCATAAGGAATCACTTTACCAAACTGCAAAAGAACGCAGCCTAAGCCGCTCCCAGATGCATCACTATAGATCTCATACCCATCGGTACCACATGGCGATGTCAACACACGCGCCGTGGTCAAACGACTCTTCAAGTCTTCAAAAGCTCGCCCGCACTCCGGCGTCCAAATGAACTTTTGATCTTTTCTCGTCAGCGTGGTCAGAGGTAAAGCAATCCGTGAGAAGTTTTCCACAAACCGTCTATAGTAGCCCGCAAGTCCAAGGAAGCTCCTGACCTCGGCCACGGAAGACATCGCTGGCCAATCACGAATGGCACTTATCTTCAACGGATCCACCGCGATACCCTCTCCGCTTACCACATGGCCTAAAAAGGCTACTGAAGAGAGCCAGAACTCACACTTTGAGAACTTGGCAAAAAGCTTATTCCTCCGCAGGGTATGCAAGACCAACCGCAAATGGTTTGCGTGATCCTCTTCCGACTGAGAGTATACTAAGATGTCATCGATAAACACAATAACAAACAAATCCAAGTACTCTCGGAACGTTCGATGCATTAGGTCCATAAATACCGAAGGCGCATTACATAGGCCAAACGGCATTACCGTGAACTCATAATGACCGTAGCGTGTTCCAAACGCTGTCTTGGGAATGTCACCTTCCCGGATCCTTAGCTGATAATATCCCGATTTCAAATCCAACTTGGAATAGACCGTTGATCCCGCCAGCTGATCAAAGAGGTCATCAATCCGTGGGATCGGATATTTGTTTTTCTCCGTCAGCTTATTCAACTCGCGGTAGTCAATACACAATCGTAAGCTACCGTCTTTCTTTTTCACAAAGAGAACAGGCGCGCTCCAAGGTGACATACTTGGGCGTATATATCCCTGCTCCAACAACACTTGCACTTGGACTTTCAACTCATCCATCTCTTTTGGCGCGACGCGATATGGAGAGCGGGCCACAGGTTTCGCACCTGGCACCAACTCAATCGAGAAGTCAATCTCCCGCTGGGGTGGTAACCCAGGAAGATCTTTAGGAAACACGTCGGCAAACTCCGACACAACTGGCACTTCACCGACACTGGCCTTTGGCTCAACAGCCTGAATTAGCGTGAAGAATAACTCTGCGCCCTTCCGAACAGCATTGACGACTTGGAGTGCAGACAACAGAGTCCCGCCAACTCCTCGCATACCAGCGAACTTCGTCACAAGTCCGGTATTCTGGCCCAGTGTAATCTCTTTGGAGTCGCAATCAATAAAGGCACGCTGCTCCGAGAGCCAGTCCATACCAAAGATCACATCAAACTCCGATAACGGTAGCACAGCTGCACTCAAACCGAAATCCCGACTTCCTATTTGCACATCCACATCGCAAGCCCTATCCGCAAGCATCATACAGCCATTCGGCAATAGCACCATTGTACTATCCACCGTCACATGACTTGGTACCCCAATTCGAGATACGAAATCCTCAGACAGAAAAGAATGCGAAGCACCCGTATCAAACAGGGCTCTCGCCAAATTATTCCGAATCAGGACAAAGCCTGCAGCACACACACATCATGCACAAGCTAAACAAAACCAAAACCATAGCACATAAGCAAGTAAGCTAATCTCAACTCGTACCTGTGACGACGTCACTTTGCTTAATCGCTTCCTGTTGGCCAAGTTGATAGATCCGGGGCTGCGCCTGAGACGCAGAGGAATCAACCACCGCTTTGCCCTTCTCAGCATACGACGCACCCGTCTTCTTTTCCCCTTTGGGCTGCACAACCCGACAGTCACGAGCAATATGCCCCACCCGGCCACAGTTATAGCATGTACGAGCATCCGGCCTTGATGTCGCTCCCGACACAACGGTCGTAGTCACTTGCCCAGATGGCTTGGACCTCTTGCCCCCTTTCTTCTGGTAAAACGACTTGCTTGGGCGAGGTGCTTGAAACTCTGGCTTCGACCCAACCAAGCCCTTATTCCCTTGCACTCGCTTCATGTCCTTCTCCAACGCGCACGCAGTATCAACCAACGCCTGAAACCCTTGGCTCACAGAACTCGAAAGCAGGAATCGCAACTCATCCCGCAATCCTTCATAGAACCGATTCGTTTTCCTTTGGTTATCCGCGAAGATTGTTCCCGCATATCGTCCCAACCTGGTAAACTCATGCAAGTAGGTATCGACACTATCTTCCCCTTGCTTTAACCGTTGGAACTCATTTTCCATCGCAATGCGTTGCGCCGCTGGGACATGTTTCGCCAGAAATAATCGAGAGAACTCCTCAATCGACACTCGTGTTAATTGCCTGCCCGCCAAATGGTGTACCTCAACCTCGTCCCACCACAACCGCGCCTCTCCTTCAAGCATGAAGGTGGCCAAGGTGACCTTTAGAGTTTCCTCCGCCCTGATCGCTGTCATTATCCGCTTGACACGCGATAACCAATCTTCCGCCTGCGTTGGGGATCCCATTCCCGCAAACGTAGGAGGACTGAAGCTCATGAATTGCTTCAACTGTCGGTCAGCTGCTCGTGGATCTACAGCCTCAACCGGCTCGGGTCTTACATCAACACGAACTGGCACTACTGCCGGCTGCGCTTGCCCGGTCGGCTGAATCATGGCAAATAGCGCCTCAGCCACTAAGCGAACAGTTTCCGCAGATGGAGGAGGTGTTGGCACCTCAGCTGGTGCCGCACTCTCATTAGAGCGCTGGGGCTCAGACTGCCCAGCACCACTACGTGTCACCTATAGGTGGACAAGACACACATTAGCGAACGTATGCAAGCAAAACAACACAAAAAGGAACGCGCAGATTCCTCAAACAAGATTTTGTACATTCCTTAATGGACATTCCAGAGTTCATTAGCGTTACAGCAGGTCGCACAAATACGTGCTCGCCACCCCACAAAAGAATTCGACCACGAATTCGAAAGAGGAAGACCGACAAAAGCTGATACCAAAATGTAACGACCCCATCCGTTAAATGACGTATAGTAGAAGGTCCGGCCGGGGGGCCCCACACTATATGCCACAAACAGACGGTGAGGTCACAGGATTATACCAAACCATACGAATCCTAACTCAGAGCATTCTAGCGGAAGCTTTAAGTTACAACTTTGAACCCTCAACCGGAATGTCCAATATATATAAAACCACCTTTATACATAAACCATGGAATGTACAACAAAGGTCTTGGCCTTAAGGCCTTACAGTTCCTCTTTACATACAACATGTTTTACAAACCTCGGCGCGCAGGCCGGCCATACATGAGTAAAAGAGAACAACCAAAACATTCGCTTAGCCTTCATGGGCTAGCCGCAGCAGCAACAGCAACAGCAGTAGGGCTTCAGCCCATCACTTACCACATGGCTCTCCAGCACTTGCACGGGAACAATCCACCCAACCGGTGGCAAATAATGCAACGGTCAGCATTCAGCTAACCCAATTATAACAATCCTACCCCTTTCTCGGGGCATGAGCATTCTTTCCCTGCAAGCATGGCATCATCAAATAGCAACTATGTGCGCGCAGGCACATTCAAGCCATCACAACTATCGGCCACACGGCCCGACAGTCCGTGCACTCAGGGCACATTCTTGGTGTACCGGAATACCAGGGTCAACACCACCGTCTATACGGATGGGGTCGTTACATTTTTGGGGTGTTACAACCCTCCCCCCTTAACAAAATTTCGTCCCGAAATTTGCACGGTGAGGAAACCAGAACCAGCAATGCTATAAATATGTTATAACAAAAAGTACACGGTCTACAGTTTATACAAATAACTCGGGAAACTCAGCTCGCATGGTCTGCTCTCGCTCCCATGTTAGCTCTTCACGGCCACAATTATCCCATCGGACCTTGACCATCCCGATCACTTTGTTCCGCAACTGTTTCTCGGCTCGATCCTCGATCCGAATGGGTCTAACCCTCGTCGTTAGCCCATACTCGACCGGTACCCGATCATTTTCCACTACTTGAGCTGGATCCTTCACCGCCTTACGAAGGACTGAGATGTGAAATACATCATGTAATCCACCCAAGTCTGCTGAAAGTGCTAGTCGATAAGCAGCTTCCCCAACTCGCTCCACCACCTCAAATGGACCAAGATACCTCGGACTTATCTTTTTCAAAACGCCGAATCCTGGACACGCCTTTGAAGGGTTTGATCTTCAAATATACCCAATCACCCACCGCGAACTCCACGTTTCGGTGTTTGGCATTGTAGTACTTTGCTTGACGATCTTGGGCTATCAATAGCCTCTCCCGAATAGAGCGTATGAGCGAGGTCGCTTCTTCGACTTCCTTTTTCCCATTCAGCTTAGATTCGCCTGCTTCTGCCCAAGCTAACGGTGTACGGCATTTCCGACCATACAACGCCTCAAATGGTGCCATACCAATACTCGCTTGGTAGCTATTATTATAGGCAAATTCGACGAGAAATATATAATCTTCCCATCTCTTACCAAAGTCTAGGGCGCACATGCGGAGCATATCCTCCATCGTCCTGTTGGTTCGTTCCGTCTGGCCATCCGTTTGGGGATGAAAGGCTGTACTAAACGCTAACTTTGTACCCAACATTTGATGAACGAGCCGCCAATCATTCGATGTGAACCGCCCATGACGGTCACTAACGATGCTCCGAGGAACACCGTGCAGTCGAACAACCTGCTCCACTTAAAGCTTGGCCAAGGTTTCCCCTGAATCGTCTCTTCTGTTTGGAAGGAAGTGCGCCACTTTCGTCAACCGGTCCACAATCACCCAGATTGAATCATGACCGCGTTGAGATCTCGGCAACCCGTGCACGAAATCCATCGAAATATCATCGAACTTCCACTCCGGAATAGGTAACGACTTCAGGAAACCGCCAGGCTTCTGGTATTCGGCTTTCACTAACGCACACGTAGTGCATTCAGCCACATAACGTGCGACATCTTTCTTTAGTCCGGGCCACCAGAACAACTTTTTCATATCTCTGTACATCTTTGTGCTCCCTGGGTGAACTGAGTACTTTGCAAAGTGAGCTTCGTACATCAACTCTTCCCTCAATTTACCCACACTTGGGACGCACACTCGACCATTTCTTCGTAACAAACCGTTATCCCAAGAGAATTGGTCATCCGGCCCATCTTTAGCATAGCGTTGGAGACTTTCATCAAGCTCCGTTGCTCGCCGAACTCTGTCCGTAAGGTCATATTGCACCTCCGTCCAGTTCAAGCATGCATCGGTTGACGCACCCTTGTCAACGCAAGATATCTCCAATGCTTCTAATTCCGGGATCAAACGCTGATCATGCCTCTGCAACCAGCTTGCCCGTACCGGAGTCTTTCGACTCAAAGCATCAGCGACCACATTTCCCTTCCCGGGAGTATAGTGAATCTCGAAGGTGTAGTCCCCGAGGAACTCCATCCATCTTTGTTGTCGCATATTCAGATCCTTTTGATCCAACAAATACTTTAGGCTTTTGTGATCCGTATAGATATCCACTTTAACGCCATATAGATAGTGCCGCCACAACTTGAGCGCAAAGATTACCGCCGCCAACTCCAAATCATGGACGGGGTAATTCCGCTCATGCACTTTCAACTGACGCGAGCCATAAGCAATCACTTTACCAAACTGCAAAAGAACGCAGCCTAAGCCGCTCCCAGATGCATCACTATAGATCTCATACCCATCGGTACCACATGGCGATGTCAACACAGGCGCCGTGGTCAAACGACTCTTCAAGTCTTCAAAAGCTCGCCCGCACTCCGGCGTCCAAATGAACTTTTGATCTTTTCTCGTCAGCGTGGTCAGAGGTAAAGCAATCCGTGAGAAGTTTTCCACAAACCGTCTATAGTAGCCCGCAAGTCCAAGGAAGCTCCTGACCTCAGCCACGGAAGACATCGCTGGCCAATCACGAAGGGCACTTATCTTCAACGGATCCACCGCGATACCCTCTCCGCTTACCACATGGCCAAAAAAGGCTACTGAAGAGAGCCATAACTCACACTTTGAGAACTTGGCAAAAAGCTTATTCCTCCGCAGGGTATGCAAGACCAACCGCAAATGGTTTGCGTGATCCTCTTCCGACTGAGAGTATACTAAGATGTCATCGATAAACACAATAACAAACAAATCCAAGTACTCTCGGAACGTTCGATGCATTAGGTCCATAAATACCGAAGGCGCATTACATAGGCCAAACGGCATTACCGTGAACTCATAATGACCGTAGCGTGTTCCAAACGCTGTCTTGGGAATGTCACCTTCCCGGATCCTTAGCTGATAATATCCCGATTTCAAATCCAACTTGGAATAGACCGTTGATCCCGCCAGCTGATCAAAGAGGTCATCAATCCGTGGGATCGGATATTTGTTTTTCTCCGTCAGCTTATTCAACTCGCGGTAGTCAATACACAATCATAAGCTACCGTCTTTCTTTATCACAAAGAGAATAGGCGCGCTCCAAGGTGACATACTTGGGCGTATATATCCCTGCTCCAACAACTCTTGCACTTGGACTTTCAACTCAGCCATGTCTTTTGGCGCGACGCGATATGGAGAGCGGGCCATAGGTTTCGCACCTGGCACCAACTCAATCGAGAAGTCAATCTCCCGCTGGGGTGGTAAACCAGGAAGATCTTTAGGAAACACGTCGGCAAACTCCGACACAACTGGCACTTCACCGACACTGGCCTTTGGCTCAACAGCCTGAATTAGCGTGAAGAATAACTCCGCGCCCTTCCGAACAGCATTGACGACTTGGAGTGCAGACAACAGAGTCCCGCCAACTCCTCGCATACCAGCGAACTTCGTCACAAGTCCGGTATTCTGGCCCAGTGTAATCTCTTTGGAGTTGCAATCAATAAAGGCACGCTGCTCCGAGAGCCAGTCCATACCAAAGATCACATCAAACTCCGATAACAGTAGCGCAGCTGCACTCAAACCGAAATCCCGACTTCCTATTTGCACATCCACATCGCAAGCCCTATCCGCAAGCATCATACAGCCATTCGGCAATAGTACCCTTGTACTATCCACCGTCACATGACTTGGTACCCCAATTCGAGATACGAAATCCTCAGACAGAAAAGAATGCGAAGCACCCGTATCAAACAGGGCTCTCGCCAAATTATTCCGAATCAGGACAAAGCCTGCAGCACACACACATCATGCACAAGCTAAACAAAACCAAAACCATAGCACATAAGCAAGTAAGCTAATCTCAACTCGTACCTGTGACGACGTCACTTTGCTTAATCGCTTCCTGTTGGCCAAGTTGATAGATCCGGGGCTGCGCCTGAGACGCAGAGGAATCAACCACCGCTTTGCCCTTCTCAGCATACGACGCACCCGTCTTCTTTTCCCCTTTGGGCTGCACAACCCGACAGTCACGAGCAATATGCCCCACCCGGCCACAGTTATAGCATGTACGAGCATCCGGCCTTGATGTCGCTCCCGACACAACGGTCGTAGTCACTTGCCCAGATGGCTTGGACCTCTTGCCCCCTTTCTTCTGGTAATACGACTTGCTTGGGCGAGGTGCTTGAAACTCTGGCTTCGACCCAACCAAGCCCTTATTCCCTTGCACTCGCTTCATGTCCTTCTCCAACGCGCACGCAGTATCAACCTACGCCTGAAACCCTTGGCTCACAGAACTCGAAAGCAGGAATCGCAACTCATCCCGCAATCCTTCATAGAACCGATTCGTTTTCCTTTGGTCATCCGCGAAGATTGTTCCCGCATATCGTCCCAACCTGGTAAACTCATGCAAGTAGGTATCCACACTATCTTCCCCTTGCTTTAACCGTTGGAACTCATTTTCCATCGCAATGTGTTGCGCCGCTGGGACATGTTTCGCCAGAAATAATCGAGAGAACTCCTCAATCGACACTTGTGTTAATTGCCTGCCCGCCAAATGGTGTACCTCAACCTCGTCCCACCATAACCGCGCCTCTCCTTCAAGCATGAAGGTGGCCAAGGTGACCTTTAGAGTTTCCTCTGCCCTGATCGCTGTCATTATCCGCTTGACACGCGATAACCAATCTTCCGCCTGCGTTGGGGATCCCATTCCCGCAAACATAGGAGGACTGAAGCTCATGAATTGCTTCAACTGTCGGTCAGCTGCTCGTGGATCTACAGCCTCAACCGGCTCGGGTCTTACATCAACACGAACTGGCACTACTGCCGGCTGCGCTTGCCCGGTCGGCTGAATCATGGCAAATAGCGCCTCAGCCACTAAGCGAACAGTTTCCGCAGATGGAGGAGGTGTTGGCACCTCTGCTGGTGCCGCACTCTCATCAGAGCGCTGGGGCTCAGACTGCCCAGCACCACTACGTGTCACCTATAGGTGGACAAGACACACATTAGCGAACGTATGCAAGCAAAACAACACAAAAAGGAACGCGCAGATTCCTCAAACAAGATTTTGTACATTCCTTAATGGACATTCCAGAGTTCATTAGCGTTACAGCAGGTCGCACAAACACGTGCTGTGCAGCTCAATTGGTGATGAAGGTTGAAAGAACTCCATAGTTATGCGTGCTTGGGCGAGAGTAGTACTGGGATGGGTGACCTCCTGGGAAGTCCCCGTACGGCCCAACTTAACTGTCGAGTTCGCTCATCAAAGGGAGGCTGTGGCCACCAACAACCCGCCTGTGGAGGGAGAGGGGTTGGGGTGCTTGGGCTACAGCCCGGTAGCGATGCCATGGGGGGCTTCGGGCTAAATCCCGGGTCGTTACACTCAGGGTGTGCAAGGCCCTATAGGGGGTTAGCTGTTCCTCCTCCTCCTGCACCCCTGAGGCCTTAAGGTGTGGTGCCAGCATAGATGGCATTCATCTCGCAGTTTCAGAGACTTAGCCCTCCTACTTATGATGGGAAGGCAGATTTCATGGTCATAGACGATTGGCTAATCTCCATGGAGGAGATGTTCTCGTATTCCGATATTGCACATGATCAGAGAGTGATGATAGCCGCCAATCATCTTAAGGGTTTGGCTAAGAGTTGGTGGCTTAGAGAAAAGGAGAGCTTGGTAGTTGGATGCTCTTGGGAAGTATTCAAGGAAAGGCTGCTGAGGAAGTACTTGCCCTCGGTCGAGCGTGACCGACTTATGAACGACTTCCTCCACCTGAAGCAAAGGCAACTCACGGTTGGTGAGTATGAGATAGAGTTCAGCAAGTTGAGCCGGTTTGCTCCTGGGTTGGTGAGTGTCTAGGCTGATAAAGTCAAGCAGTTTCTTGGTGGCTTGAGGAGCGAGGTGCAGCAGTTGACCAGTGCTTATGGATCAGAGACTTATTCAGGGGTAGTGGAGGCTGCTATA
Source organism: Platanthera zijinensis (assembly GCA_039513925.1). Taxonomy (NCBI): domain Eukaryota; kingdom Viridiplantae; phylum Streptophyta; class Magnoliopsida; order Asparagales; family Orchidaceae; genus Platanthera; species Platanthera zijinensis. Next base: position 152,568,820 of record CM077087.1, read on the forward strand.
AAGGTGGAGGCTATCAAGACCGTAAAGAGCATAGGCCAGCAAATGAGGAAGGACAAGAGGAAGTCTGTCGAAGAGAAGAAACCCCAGGTACCTGATGTTGCTTTGGGAAAGAAGAGCAAGGTGGTGTGTAGCTTCTATATCCGGCCGGGGCATCCTGTCGAGAGGTGTTTCAAGAAGGCAGCAGCTCAAAAAAAGGAGCAAGTTCATGCTATTCAGGGTGCTCCTAGGAGGGATGTTTCCTGTTCTGTTTGCAAGCGACCCGGGCATTATGCTGCCTAGTGCTTGTCTAAGGATAAAGTCTATTATCAGTGTGGGCAAAAGGGTCACATCAAGTCTAGGTGTCCTCAGGTCCAACCTGCTCTTCATACAGTTCCACTTCAGGCACTACCTCCACCTCAGCGTGTGGATAAGGGTAAAGGAAAGCTGAACGTGATCTCTTCCAAGGAGGCCCAAGCTTCGACTCAGGTCATCTCGGGTTAGTTGTTCCTTTTTTTCCAGCTTGGAAGTTTTATTTGCTAGAATTGTTATAGTTGGGTTTTGGTAGACCCTTAGTTGTGTATACTCCTATAAGGAAATTTAAGGTGAAGAACCGCTGGGCGCGCGTTCTGTTCGACTCCGACGCTACCCACTCATTTGTGGCTAGAGCCTTTGTGGAGCAACATCGGTTAACTCTAGATCGAGTTCGTGATACCTTCCGAGTCAAGTTACCTTCTAGTGAATCAGTGTTATCAGATTTGGACATTCTAGATTGCTTTGTTTTGTTAGGGGATTTTCTTGCGAGGGAAGGGTTGAAGATGATTGACCTGGAGGACTTCGATGTCATTGTGGGCATGGACTGGCTGTCTAAGTATAATGCGGTCATTCAATGCAAAGGAAAGCGCTTGGACTTCATCAAGGATAATGGTCAGCCGGGAAGCATGTATGCTGATCCGTGCCAAGATTCTCTTGTCATTTCTGCGGTATGTGCTCAAAAGTTGTTTCCTTCTGGTTGTTTTGCTTGTTTAGTCTCGGTGGTTGGGACCGCTGTTAGTATACCGCGCTTAGAGGAGATTCCCGTTGTTTGTGGTTTCGTTGATGTGTTTCCTGATGACCTTCCTGGTCTTCCTCCCGATCGGGATGTCGAATTTGTGATTTATTTGGAACTGGGTACGCGTCCTATTGCAAAGGCGCCGTACCGGATGGCCCCTCGTGAGCTAGAGGAGTTGCGAGTCCAGTTAGATGAGTTGTTGGCAAAAGGGTTTATCAAGCAGAGTTCGTCTCCTTGGGGTGCTCCTGTTCTATTTGTGAAGAAGAAAGATGGGTCGATGCGGCTTTGCATCGACTACAAGGAGTTGAACAAAGTCACTATTAAGAACAGGTACCCTCTGCCGAGGATCGATGACTTGTTTTACCAGTTGCGCGGTAGCACGGTGTTCTCTAAGATCGATCTTTGTTTTGGCTATCATCAGCTCAGGATCCATGAGGCAGATATTCTACGGACTGCGTTTAGATGGAGGCATGAACATTTTGAGTTCTTGGTGATGTCATTTGGTCTGACCAACGCACCATCAGCTTTCATGGATATGATGAACCGGGTGTTCAAGGATTTCCTAGATAAGTTCATTGTGATTTTCATCGATGACGTGTTGGTCTATTCTCGCAACGCTGAGGAGCATGAGCAATATCTGTGCTTGGTTCTATTGGAGTTGAGGAATCACAAGTTATTCTCCAAGTTGAGCAAGTGCGAATTTTGGTTGCCTCAGGTCTCGTTTCTAGGCCACGTGGTGAACAAGGATGGGATCTCAGTCGACCCAGAAAAGATTGCAGAAGTGATGGATTGGAGTAGGCCGGGCACGCCCAAGGAGATCAGGAGCTTCCTAGTGTTGGCCGGCTACTACAGGAGGTTCGTGGAGGGTTTCTCTACCCTGGGTCCACCTTTGACCAGGTTGACCCAATAGAATGCGGCCTTTGTTTGGAGCGAGAAGTGCGAAGAAGCCTTCCTGGAGTTAAAGAACAGATTGTGCACTGCTCCCGTCCTGACCCTACCTACTGAGGGTGTGGAGTATGACATTTACGTGGATGATTCGCATGTTGGTCTGGGTTGCGTGTTGATGCAAGTTGGAAAAGTGATTGCGTATGGGTCAAGGCAATTAAAGACTCACGAGAGAAATTACCCTATGCATGACCTTGAGTTTGCTGCGGTGATATATGCGTTTAAGCTGTGGAGGCATCTACTTTATGGGGCTCAGTGCAAGATCTTCACTGATCACAAGAGCCTGAAGTATGTGTTCACGCAGAAGGAGTTGAATCTGCGCCAATGGCGGTGGCTAGAGTATGTGGCCGATTATGATGTAGAGATCCAGTACCATCCAGGCAAGGCCAAGGTGGTGGCCGACACCCTGAGTCGGAAGACAGGGAAGATCTTTAATCTCTCTGTCGATCGTTTAGTGGAAGAGTTCCTCCTTATGGATATTTTAGTGGGATGCTGCGAAATGCAGAGTAGTTTGGAAGTGGCAGAGCCATCTTTGATTTCCCTTACTAGGTTGCACCAGAAGGATGATCCGGACCTTCTGCACTTAAACCTCAGGACTGAGAGAGGGGAGTTGCCGGATTTTTCCATCGATGATGCGGGAACTTTGAAGTTCTGCGGCAGATTTTGCATCCCTGTTGTTGGAGACATCAGGGGTATGGTATGCAGAGAGGCTCATGGATCCAGTGTTGCCTACCATCCGGGATCTACAAAGATGTATCGTGATTTGAAGCAAATTACCTGGTGGTATGGCATGAAAAGTGATATAGCCCGATTTGTTGCTGAGTGCCACACTTGCAAGCGTGTGAAGGCCGATCACGGAAGGCCTGGTGGCAAGTTGACTCCGTTAGAGATCCCGACTTGGAAGTAGGAAAGTATTTCTATGGACTTTATAACGGGCTTACCGAAATCTCTAAGGGGATTTGATTCTGTTTGGGTTATAGTGGATAGACTGACAAAGTGTGCTCACTTCGTGCCGTATAAGATTGACTACCCGATGAAGAAGATAGCAGAGTTGTACTTGAATGAGGTCATCAGATTGCACGGTATGCCTGTTAGCATCATTTTCGATCGAGACTCCCGGTTTACTTCTCGTTTTTGGCAGAGTCTGTAGGAGGGTTTGGGTACAGATCTGAGGTATTCTACTGCTTACCACCCACAGAACAATGGGAAGACGGAGCGGGTGAACCAGATAGTCGAGGATATTATCAGATGCTACATTCTAGACCATGGTGGAGCGTGGGATGAGCGGTTGCTACTTATGGAGTTTGCATACAACAATAGTTATCAAGAAAGTTTGAAAATGGCTCCGTTTGAAGCTTTGTATGGGAGGCGCTGCAGAACTCCCCTATTTTGGGCTTAGGCAGGTGAGAGACCCTTGTTGGGTCCGGATGCGTTTAAGGAGATGGAAGTCTCGGTGAAACTTATTCGAGAAAATCTTCGTATAGCTGAGGAGAGATATGAAAAGAACGCCAATCGGCGTAGGTCGGACTTGGAGTTTTATGTAGGGGACCTTGCGTTCCTTAAGGTTTCCCAGATGGGTTGTGTTAAGAGGTTCGGTAAGAACCGGAAATTGGACCCGAGGTATGTGGGCCCGTTTAAGATTGTGGAGCGGATTGGCGTGTCAGCTTATAGGTTGGATTTGCCAGCAAATTTCCCAGGTGTTAATAATGTATTTCACGTAAGCCAATTGCGGAAGTGTGTGCGCAGTAATGGGCAAGTCTTGGATGTTGTGCCCCAATTGGAGCCTAATCTCTCTTTTATTGAAGTGCCGGTCCGCATTTTGGATACTCAAGATTGGGTGCTGCGAAGGAAGTCCATCCCGATGGTCAAAGTTCTATGGAAGAATCAGGGTTTGGAAAGCGGGCCTTGGGAGTTAGAGTCGGCTATGAGGGAGGCTCACCCTCAACTGTTTCCCTGATTAGATTGGTTTGTTTTCTTCTCGTAATGTTTGGCTTGTTACCTTTCCTTCTATAGTAGAAGTGTTGTGCGTAAAGTTTCGGGATGAAACTTTCTTTTAGGGGGAGTGACTGTAACGCCCCCAATTTTTCTGTGATTATTTAATCCTCGTTTGGCATTACGACGATGCGTTTTCTTGGCTTGTTTCATCTGTGGAGTGTTGTCTTAACTCCTTAGAATTGGGTGGCCTATTTTGTAGCCTATTGGCAAGATCTCCCTAGCAAGCCGAGTCGTTTTGGGTGACCCGGTGTGGCCTCTTGGGGGATGCTTGAGTTTTGGCTTCAGGTGGGTATAACTCGAGTTTAGTTCGTTGAAAGTTAATTTCGACTTCGCCGTTGCGTTCGTAGCATGGGTATTTAGCTACGGTGCAAATTTCGTCCAATTCCGAGGTAGTTTGGTTTTCGCGTCGTTTTGGGTGTGCTAATAATAAAAGCTAATGTGTTTTTTAAAGCTATTTAGATGATTTCTGCGGTCAAAAGATTTGGAAATGAACCGACGGCTTAGGACGCGGTTAAGGCTGATTAGGCGTGATTAGAGTTATTTAAAAGCCTTAAGCAAAATTAGCGGGTCCATTCTTCTTCTTCCCGAAAACTGTCGCCTGCTCCTGTTCGCGGAAAACAAAGGAGAACCGCCAGACCTGCTACCCCTTCGGACGACGATTCCGGGAGCGTTTGTGGACGGATTTCGATTTCGAAAGTGGATTTGGATTGCTCTCTCTTAGATCTACGTTTTTACGATAAGAGATTCAATTTTCGTAGGTTTTTTAGGAGATTTGGATTTTCGGTCTTTGCCCTTTCCGCCATTAAAGCTCGGGTTGTGCTGGCTAGGTGTTGCTGCTTCTGGTGCTGAGGGAGAGGAAGGGCTTGAGTGAAGTTTCGTTGAAAAGAAAAATCGAGGCAAGTGGTTCTTGCACTTGCTGTTTTGATTTCCCCCCTCTTAACTACCCGGTTAGCCATAGGATAGAAGCCAAGCTTTTCTCTTTTTGCTTGCTAAAACTCTGTGCTTCAGTTTCCCTTTAAAGCCCCCTCCTTGTGCTGTTTTTGCTCAACCCGCTAGTTGTTTTCACCATTTATACTCCATATTTTTACTTCGGGTTTGGTGCCTTTGCAGGTGGAGCCGAGAGAGAGAGAGGGAGGTTCTATGGTAGTGCTCTTGTTAGATCAAGTCTTGGTAGGCTCTCGGGATTTGGTGTTGAGTGTGGTGCACACACTCAAAGCCAAACGCCTCCCGAGCTTGGCGTTGAGTGGGATGCACACACTCAAAACCATAGTTTGGTATTCTCTTTTGCGGCTAAGTAGTGAGGCGTTTGAGTGAGAAAATTCGTCTAAGTCGAAATCGACGGGAATCACTAAGTGATTCCCGCCGAATTCGACGAGTATCGTTAGTGATACCCGCCAATTCGGCGAGAATCGATCGGCATTCCAACCGATTCGGTGAGAATCAATCGGCATTCCCGTCGACCTCTCCCGGATGGCGTTGGTTTAGGGTTTTCATGCGGGTAAGTACTTTGGCGTAGAGTGAGTTGACCTCACTCAATGTCAAATCTGTTTTGGCGTTGAGAGAGGTGGACTCACTCTACGCCACCGTTGGGTTTTGCGGTTTAGCGTTAAGGCGTTGAGTGAGTGGACCTCACTCAACGACGTAGCTATTTTGGCATTGAGTGAGGTTAGCTCACTCAACGCCACTGCCTGTTTTGCTGAAGGCGTTGAGGGAGTGGATCTCACTCAACGCCATAGCTGTTTTGGCATTGAGTGAGGTTAGCTCACTCAATGCCAGAGATGTTCTTGCGGAGGGCGTTGAGTGAGTGAACCTCACTCAACGCCATGGTTGATTCTGGCGCTGAGTGAGGCTAACTCACTCAACGCCAAGGTCTGGTTAGGCATTGAGTGAGTGGGGCTCACTCAACACCAGGCCGTGTTGAGTCATCTCAACGCTTTTCCCTTACCTTGATTTTCTCCCCCGAGTGAATTTCTTGATTTTCAGGTTCCTTGTCGGCTATTTTCTTGTTTTTCCAAAAAGGCCGATTCGTGGGTCGTGGTTAGTAGTGGTGGTTTGAAGCTCTTAATTGGGGAGGTGTTGTGTAAATTAGCCAAGGACACCCTTTTTCTTTTATCTTGCTCCAGGTACGGGCTGGGCAAGGGGGTGGGAGGTCCCTAGTGCTTTCACATGTAGACCCCTGAGCTTGGTTTCTTGGAAATAGGGGTTGGGGGACTGAGTTTGCCTCTAACCCGGATCCACATTGTTTACTTTGCTACTACCATCTCTCACAGCTTAGGGTGTTAGACGTTTTTTCCTTGGTAGATTGCAGTATTTTGGCTCATGATAGCCTTGTAGACTCTGCTGCTTTTGGGCAGAATTACTGTTGTGTCCTCATACTTAGTGCTCTTCCTTTTTGCCTTACCTTGGGCAGTGGTGACTGTTATTGGTTTGCTTTCCTCTTTTACTTATCTTCTGATTGACACTTTCGAGAAGTTTTTCTCTAGTTTGCTTGCTGAGGAATCCTTTCTTCTTTGAATGCCTCAGGTTCTGGATAGTAGCCGCTCTGACGGCTAGTGGTGTTGTGCAGTTGCTGGTGGTCTCTTGTGCTATAGAGATAAGTTCCTTGTTTTTGCGAGGTAGTTTTGGTGTTGTTTTTCTTACAGACATACATACTTGCCAGTGGGTTCGTGTCAGTTTGTTGGCGCCCACTGGTAGTTTTTACCTTGATAGTAGATATGTTACTTTTGCTGCTACCTTTCTGGAGTTAGTCTACTTGCTCTGGGGATGATTTATGTTAGGTTGCTAGTAACTTTTAAACCTTAAAACACTATTATAAGTATTACTCATGATCAACATGTTTTATAAAAGTCGTCACTATTTTTCAAACAACGTAAAGAGATCGTTTTCTTATATATAGAATAAATTAAATGTAGGGTCTTGCTTAGTATAAGTTGTCCTCTGGGGACACTTATGCACTCTTTTAGGATGTCTAACCTGAATAAAGTATGTTTTCGCAGCGTATAAGTATGATTTAAAACTGTAGACTAGTTGATCCACCGCGCCGAGGGATACGACCTTTAAAAATATAACTGATTTTCTAATCTTTTAACTTATGAATTTTCATTAAGTTTAGTTGATGGTGGTTTGCCTGAGCGTCGGTAGTTATCCCCTGCTCGACGTGGCATCATGATGCATGTTTTCTCCTACTCTGATAATTCATTTTCTTCGGAGAAAATGCGGGTTGTGACACTCCCCACCACGCATCCCAAGTAGAGCCCAAGGTGCCACGGGTGGTACAGCCAGAATCTAAAAGGCCTGTAAGCCGTACTCCCGAACACAAATCTCCGCGCCTGTTTCTCAGCAATGGTAGGTTGTTGCCAAGGGGTTTCGATCCCGAGACCTTAATAAGACTCTCTTCCAACAGAGCTCATTACCAACTGAGCTGCAGAGAAACTTGCGTGGAGATTTGTGTTGGGGTGTACGGGATGCAGGCCTTGTAGATTCTGGCTATACCACCCGTGACGCCTTGGGCTCTCCTTGGGCTGCGTGGTGGGCCGGGCGAGGCTGTGGGGCGGCCTATTGGGCCTAAACCCGGGTCATTACACTCAGTTTGACGAATTCCTTACTCAGTTCGACGATCAGGCAGTTTCTATATTTAGAGGCAGAATGATTTCAAAAGCTTAATTACAATCAGTTATAACTCTGATATTTAATGCTAAATATTCTAAATGAATATAACCGTTTAAGGCAACATTAAATATTGATTTATCATAGAGTTTTAATTCTAATTAACTCCAGGGCAGTTAAAAATCTCAAGGATTCCTCAGGCGTTTCAAAGAAGGGATTTAATTCAAATATTTGATTTCTTCTTAGACATTATATATTCAGAAGAATGCTGCTTAATGGGGTTACAGATTTAGGGGTTATAGATATAGATCAACACATATAGAGATACAGATATTCTGCTTCAGGCTCTTCTAGTCAAAAGTCTTCAATCAGTCATATACAAGAAGGCCTATACCCTGAAGAAAAGTCTCCCCTCCTAATCTCAAATCTCTATTCAAATTAGGGGAGCTTTTTGCATCATCATCCACTAAAGTCTTCTCAGAGATATTTGATAAAGAAGACAACATCAACTTCTTATAGTTTATTTTTTAAACTGTGTACATGGTTTTAACTCCCTTCAAAAGTTAACTCTTGGTTTCTAAGTCACCTGATCAAAAGACTTAAGCTTGGTTTTTGGGCACCTGGTCAAAAGCTCAAAGGGTGGCTAGATCTCCCTTAGAAAATAGATCTTGTGGTGGCAGGGCACCTGAGCAAAAACCTGTATTGGATACCTACCAGGGTGGTAGAAGAGTCGACGTACCCAGATTTATTGGGTAACTACTATAAAAATCATTATGTTGACTGTGATTGTTTTCTTTCTATTTATGTGCTATGATTTCTCTTTATATATATATATATACTTATATCACTTACTTTAAATCTGCTATAAAATAAATTAAAGTTTTTAAAATACTCTATTCACCCCCCTCTAGAGTAAAGTTAGATCTATCCCTCACTTTCAAAAACCATTTTTCATTATGTAAAATATTGTTACAAAAGGGTAGCTCGCCTCGGCGAGGTTACAAAGGGGGGGGGGAATTATAGAAGAAAAAGAGAAAGAAAAAGAAGGGGGTACGAGTCAGCTCTCGCCTCCCCACAGACTGGCAGTCTTCGCCGTCTCCTCTGAATAGATGATCATCCTTGTAATTCTTCCCAAAAAGCAAGTCGAAGCTGTCCTCTTTCTCGCTGGGTAGATTAGATGGGAACAAGGTCATTATAAGGTCCCGGGCCGTGATCTCCTTCCAGCCCTCCACCAACACCACTTTATCCTTCATGATTTGCAGGGTGCATTCAACGGACTCGATCGTGTTGACCCGCAGCCGCTTTGCCACCTCATCCTTACCGAAGATCCTCGGCCTCTTGAACGGGAAGGAGAGCTCACCGCCACCCGGGGGGAGGAGGGACTCCGCCTGGCAGATAATCTCGCCGTAGAGCCCCTTGTTCTCCTCCTTTAGCTTTGCGTTGTCCACCACCAACTTGGCAGCAAGAGCCTCAAGTTCGGCGACGCGAGTATGCAGCTGGTTGTTTTACTCTTCCCGCCCAATGGCGCGAGCCCACAGCTCACTAGAGGCCTCAGCATCCCATGAAACAAGAGGGTAAGCAAATCTATCGTAGGACATGCAAGAAATCCTAAGTAGAAGTTGGGGCAGCCGGAACTTACCAACCCCCTAGCGGCTTTGGAAAGTAAGTCCTCGACAATACCAAGTTGTTTCTCCAGTTCGACGGCCTTATCCTTAGCGACGTCGCGCCCCTACTCGGCTTTTTGCAGGAGGTGGATGAGGTTAAGGCCGCGACAGACCACCATGTGGTGTAGCTCGAGGGCCCACATGTGGGCTTGCAAGCCCTCATTGCCGAGCTAGCGCAGGGTCATGCCCTTATAGGCATCGAGATCCTTGCCCCCATAGAGGCCGAAGCTAAGCGCATAGGCGTGCCCGGTGGGGGGTTGGCGATCTGTCCAGGAGGGATGGAGGGAGGAGATGGAGACCCAGTGGGCTAACTCATACAATTTGACAATCGGCTCGCCGACCGAGTCCTTCCACCTTCCCCCGAAGCTGAAGAGGGGATGGCTCTTCGGAGTGCCCGGCTCGCGGGCCACTGTCTTCTCTACAGCAGGAGCGGAGGACTCGCCACACCTTTTTCTTTCCCTAAAATGTCTCCTTCAACGAGCTCTCCGGTGATCCATTCGGGGTAATCTCAGGCAAGCTCATGTATTTATGTTTTTGTTATTGTTGTTGTTGTCTCGCCTTGGTGATCACTACCGCCTTCTTCATCTTCTTTTGGGGTTGGGGTGCCGAGGCGAGCTAGACACCGCGAGGTGAGGTCGCCCCTTGCTAGAAGAGAGCTTGAATGCCACCAGCTCATCTCGGCAAGCTGCTGCGGCTGTCTTCTCACGCGCGAGCAAGTTAGGGTTGACTCTCGAGACTGCATAGCGCAGATGCTTGAGAATAACGCACTCCCCTACATGATAAGAATCGGTTATAAAATCCTATTGATCTTGCGAGTTTTGCAAAAAGAGAAGGTGAGAGGTATACCTTTGCCGGGAAGGATGGGGCGGAGCGAGTCGATGCCATTTCAAAGGAAGGTTACCTCGAAGTCCGTATAGAGGAAGAACTTGTTGAGATCAACATCATTACTTGATACAGCAGGGGGACAGTACACCTCCTCACCTTTCTGTTGGGGCGAGTAGGGCACATTGCCGAGATCGCCCTTGATGAAGACAATCTTGGACATCTAGTTGTGGTTTTTGTCCGCGATCTCGCGAACCTTGATGAACGAGCCACAGAAGTAGGCGACACCGTCTGGGGTCGCCTTGTAGGTGAAAAGCTTCCTGAAGACGGTCAAGTTGAACTCTATCCACTCTTTGCGGAGGAAGCACGCGAACGCGACCATCATTGCAATGACATTCGAGTTCAGCTGTGCTGACACCGCGCCATAGTACTTGATGTTATGTATTTTATCCACAATAACCTTGATTTGAAGAAGGGTCCAGTCAAGCTAAGATGAATTGGGATTGTATTTGATATTGCCCTTTAGTTATGTTCTTGTAGGTTTACAATGCCAAGTACACACAAATATCAGGTTACAGTGAGTTGGTAAACACAGGACTGCACAATGTAATGCCTCATTGTCTAGGCTAATGTGTTGACTCACATGTAATCTCTCCATTGGGGTGTACTTCTATCCCAAGTACAGGAGAAGGATCAAAGAAGGCCAAAGACCAGGAGCCAGAAATGTAGAATTTTACCTAACTAAAATTCGACAAGTATGGTTAAGCATACACGTCAAATTCATCGAGTATCGTCATTGATACACGCCAAATTCGTTGAGTATACTTACCAATACCCATCGAATTTGTCATATTTACTTTGGGTAAAGTATTTGGACAAGTGAAAAATCTATCAGGTAAAATTCACCGAGTATTGTTGTGCATACTCGTCGAATTCATCAAATGTATCTAATGATACTCGCCGAATTCGTCGAATATTCTAAGTGATACACGCCGAATCCATCGAGTCCAGTCGACACTACTTCTCTAGATTTTTCCAAGTCTACTTCGTCGAATATCAAAGCGTTGAGTTAACTCGATGATATTTGATGAATACCGCCTAGCATTGAGTGAGCAAAAGCATTAAGTGTTATGACATTGAGAGTGTCGAGTCTTTTGATTGATACTCGATGAATTCGTCGAGTATGTCAGGTGATACTCGACGAATTTGTCGAGTATGACTCCTCGCTATAACGTTGAGTGACCAGCCGACCTGTGATGTTTTGTCTAAGTCTTTTTCGTCGTATATCAAGATGTATTCGATGAGTATCATTTTGATACTCGACGATACTCGACGAATTTGACTTAGGTCATTTTTCCGAAAATTTCTTTCTCCTGTCACGAGTTTATTCAACCATGTACAGTGCTTTTTAGGTTTCATTTTTGGAAATCTTTTATAGCCATTTCATTTCAAATCCCTCTATAAATACCTTGAGTAATTTCGAAATGACAACGGATCTTAAAAACCTAATCGCTCTTTTGATTTTCAAGAACTTCCCGAAATAGAAATCGTCGGCCGCACGCTCAGGTTTTCGCGATTTGCTCCCGATCGGGTGCGACATTGAGAAATATTCTTCTTCTATGACATCAACAACTGGAACGATTCTTCCTTCAAGATTCTTTCTACTCCAGTCCAAATCGGTTGAAGATTCAAGATCCAAATTTCAAGATCCAAAGATTTCATGTTTTCCGAGTTCTCCAAGATTCAACTTCCAACCTTCAAAGAACGTCAGATCAAGATTGGAATCGTGTGTTTTTGTTGTAATTTTATTTTGAATATTGTAGGAGATTTTTCTTCGAGTTTTGTATATCCGTTTGTGGATCGAGAGAGTAGATCTAGTTGTGGATCGAGTGTGTAGATCCGGTTTGCCGATCGAGTTGTAGGAGAGTTTGTTCTCCGAGTGGTAGGAACTTCGTCTTAGAGGTGTAGGAGTTACGAATCTGAGGTGTAAGATTTGACAAAATCTGAGTTTGGTGAAGTAGCCAAATTTGCCCTTCGTGGGAGATAGTTGAGGCAAGACAGTGGATGTACCCAACTCAGGGAACCACTATAAAATCTCTGCGTTTGTGTGCTTATTCTTTAAATAATTTTTATTCCATAAAAGACGCAAACTTCACCTATTCACCCCCCTCTTTGTGATTTAGGTAGACGCTAGATACTTTCAATTGGTATCAGAGGGGCGTTTTGGTCGATAAGTCTAACACCTTAATCAAGATCCCTGATCTAGCGTTAAGTGATTCCGCACAGTCACCATGGATCGAAGCAAAGATATGTCCTCCATGAAGCTACCAGTGTGCACCAAAAAGAACTTTCCCATATGGAAAGAAAGAGTACGGTTCTATATAAAGGCCGCAGATCCGAGAATTTTTCAGATCGTGGAAGAAGGACCACACATCCCTACACAAGCTTCAACTATAAATCCGGCAATTCATATTCACAAAAAGATGATGGATCTCACTAAGGATGAGATTGCACTAGTCTCCCTAGACAAGAAGGCGAAGAATATAATAGCTAGTGCAATGGACGACTCAATGCTCCAGAACATATTCCACTGCAAATCTGCCATGAAACTCTGGCCGTGAATTCACTCATGGTGAACTGAATGACAAATTCCTCAAATCCTTGACAAAGGAATGGGACACCAAGGTGGTTGCCATTAGAGAATTTGGGAAGCTGCCAGAGATAGATCCACAGAACTTGTTCGGAATGCTGCTCTCCATGAACTCCAAATGAACACCAGAAAGAAGGAGGAGCAATCCAACAGATCTTCAAGAAAAGATAAGTCTACAGACCTAAAGGCTGAAGGTTTAAGGAAGTCCAAAGCTGTGTCACCCATAATGACACGAGCTCCTGACACTCCTGAAGACTCTGAGCCCAGCATATTAGGCTCTGAGTTATCGGACAGAGAGTTCTCCTTAATCTCCAAGCAGTTTAAGAAGATGCTAAGCAAGAGGAGACAAATGAAGAATAAGCCTTCCTATTCAGATTACAGAAGATCACATCATGACGGTGATCGTATGAAGAAAAGCTACAACAAGGTACATTGGTATAAATCGAAACCTAGTAATTTTCTTCCTCTGACGTTGTTTGCTACTGTTGCAAGAAGTCAGGTCACATGATCGCGGAGTGTCCATATAAGAAGAAGGATAGCTCCAGAAAGGACGAGAAGAGATCCTTCAAAGGGAAGAAGAAAGAAGAAAAGAGCTTCATTGCCAAGCAGTCGAAGACTCTTAGCGACAGTGACTCGAGCCAGTCAAGTTCTGAAAACAAAGAAGCTTACTTTGGGCTTATGGCTCAATCTGATGAAGAAGTGGGCGACTCTGAATACCATGGGAAGGTAAACTCGCACACCATTCTTTTATAATCCAAAATTTCCTCCAAAGGTCTTGAAAACTACTTCTCTGATGAGAACGAATTAGAGTTTATGGCTCAACACGAACACTTGTTAAAGGCTTTCGACAAATGTCGAAAGGTAGTCTGAATGCAAGTTAAAAAGATTGCATCCCTCAAGGCAGTGGACGCAAATTTGAAGGAAGAAATTGCACAATTACTTCCTCTCAGAGATGAAGTCAACTCCTTGAAAGAGGAACTCAAGGACTCGGCTGAGACATAAAAACTGAAGGAAAAATATCTTGATGAGCTGGAAGAAAAGCTCGCGGTGGAGAGAAAACTCGTTGAGAGTTACTCCAAGCCGAAGAATGTTCTTCCTCTCATATATGAGTTATATGCTCAAAAGAAGGGTGGTGGTCTTAGTCATGTCGGTGGAAAAGGTAAAACTTCCAAGAAGGCTAGCGCCAAAGAAAAGGGGAAGACACCCATGTATTAGCCTTCGTTTAGGAAAGTAATCTTTCCGACGAACAAGTTTGACCTTGAGTCATCCTATAGTCATCATGTTAGGCCTACTCATGTAGAGCCCAAGAACAGATACCAAGGATGGACCCATCCCCATGACTTTGGTGCTAGCGTGTTCAAAGAACCGTTTGAGGAAATCCAAATGAAGAGTTATGGTCCATATGTGCATGGCCATAATAAAAGGAAGGCACCAAAAGCCACATCTGTTGTGCCTAAGGCTAAGGAGAAGGGAAGCGCCTGTGTATGATGCAACTAGGAGGACTCCACCTTTAAGAATGCTACCCTTGCTAGACCCCCACGTTCAAAGGGTAAAGCAGGAGTACAAACGGAGGTACAAAAGATTCGACTGTTGGTGTTGCGACAAAATTGGTCATTTTGGCGCAGATTGTTGGTATAACCCTGCCAATCTTGTAACCCCTAGAGCTAGCTAAGTGAGACCGACCACTAATAAAGTTTATGTTCCATGTGGTGGTAAGCTGACCAGGAACCAAGGACCCAAATACGTTTGGGTTCCTAAGGTAAAATGATCTGTTTTTGCAGGTATGTCCAAAGGCCAATAGAACTCCAATCTGGTATTTGGACAATGGATGCTCTCGGCACATGACCGGGACAAGAAGCCTTTTGCGAGATTATACCCCAGTTAAAGACGGACCAAAAGTCATCTCTGGGGGTTCAGACCGGGGAACAACAAATGGTTATGGTATGATTTCCAATGTCGTAGTCTCTTTTTCAGACGTTGCTTATGTTAAAAGATTACACTATAATCTTATAAGCATAAGTCAACTATGTGACAAAGTATACATCGTTGAGTTCTGTAAGGACAAATGTTTGATAAAATCGTCTGCAAATTTGGTGACGGTCTTAACATGCACTAGGAGCAGAAATATTTTCTATTTAAATTTTCTTTGTTTAGAGACTTCTATCCCAGTGTTTTTTATGGATAAAAGTAGTGCGTCTCTCTGTGACCAATGACACAAGAGATTAGCACATATTAATTTTAAAACCTTAAATATGCTATTTTCTCACAACTTAGTGTGCGATGCCCCCAACATTAAGTGCCTTAAAGAGAGTCCATGTCACTCCTGTCATATGGGAAAACAAACACGGGCTACCTTCAAGGGTATTACTGAGAAAGATTCTTGTCGAAGCTTATATTTGCTGCAACATGGACTTATTCGGTCCTATGCCAATTCACAGCTTAGGAGGTAAGGTCTTTACTTGATGACTACTAACGTTTTACTTGAGTGTTATTTCTGAAACATAAGTCAGACACCTTCGCATTTTTCACTAATTTTGTCTAGCAAATTCAGAATGAGCTGAACTACTCAGTGGTCAAAATTAGAAGTGACCACAGAACAGAGTTTGAGTTTGGTGCCATGATAGAGTTCTGTGAAAGTCAAGGTATCTTTCATGAGTTTTCCTCCCCGCGCATTCCACAACAAAATGGAGTAGTCGAGAGAACGAATAGAACCCTCATTGAAGCATGTACAACGATGTTGAATGACGCATCTCTTTAAAAGTACTTCTGGGTTGAGGCAATCAACATAGCTTATCACATACAAAATAGAGCACTCATCAGCAAAAGCTATCGTAAGACCCCTATGATCTATTTAAGGGCATAAATCAACTATTTCCTACTTTAGAATATTTGGAAGCAAATGCTTCGTACTTATTAATAGGAAGTATTACCGTACAAAGTTTAGTGAAAAATGTTTTGAAGGTATTTTTGTTGGATATAGTTGCCATAGTAAGGCATATTGGATTTTTAATAAGAAAACTCTAGTGGTAGAAGAGTTTATAAATGTTGAATTTGATGTGACAAGCCTGCTCCATAGCAGCTCATCTATTGTTATTGGTGCAAATGCAGGTACCAGGTTCAAGGAGCTATGCTTGGATGAAGCTGTCAAGGAAGACGGTCCAAGCTCAGTAAAGATTGTTGATCCAGGCTTGGTGGATGAAGAACCTCTAGAGGAAGAAGTTCCTCAACCCATAGAGGCTGTACAAGATGCTGCAGAGCCTGCTGGAGAGAGGGCAAGGAATTTAGGGTTCTGACACCTAAGAGATAACCCAGCTGATCTAATCATTGGAGAGTCAGGAGACGGTGTGAGAACCAGAAGAGGTACAACTAACGAAGTTTTGCATCTAAGCTTTTTGTCTTAGGTTGAACCGAAGAAGTTTGAGGTAGCGAACAAAGATGCTTCTTAGATCATGACAATGCAAGAGGAGCTCAATCAATTCGAATGATGCAAAGTCTTGGAGTTGGTACCCAGGCCCAAAGGACAGAACGTGATAGACACCAAGTGGATATTCAGAAATAAGCGGGATGATAATGGAGTAATCTTCAAAATAAATCCCGACTTGTAGCTCAAGGATACTGACAAGAAGAGAGCTTCGAATTTGACCAGACATTTGCTCCAGTGGCCAGGCTCGAAGCGATCAGGATATTTCTTACGTATGCTTCCCTCAAAGGCTTCACTGTCTACCAAACGGACGTGAAGTCAGCATTCCTCAATGGGAATCTGAAAGAGAAAGTATACGTAGCATAATCCCCAGGTTTTGCAAACTCTAAATTCCTTTATCATGTTTTCTTTTTAAATAAAGCTCTATATGGTTTAAAGCAAGCTCCTCAAGCTTGGTACGAGATATTGTCTAGCTTTCTTATTGAGAACAAGTTCATAAAGGGAAAGATAGACAAGACATTATTTCTTAGGGAAGTTAAAGCCAAGATTTTGCTAGGGCAAATCTATGTCGACGACATCATATTTGGATCTATAGAAGACGACCTTTGCAAAAAAGTTTTCTAAACTTTTGCAAGGGAAGTTTGAAATAAGCAGTATGTGAGAGCTGAAGTATTTCATAGGACTTCAGGTGAAACAATATGAGGATGGAATTTTCATTTCTCAGACGAAGTTCACCAAGGAGATTCTTAAGAATTCAGAATGGAGAATGCAACCTCTATGAGGAATCCAATGGGATCAACTATGTATCTGGACAAGGAAGAGAAAGGGAAACTTTTTGATGAAACCAAGTACAAAAGCATAATGGATCCTTGCTCTACCTTACTGCCAGTAGACCAAACATAATGTTTTCGACATATGTCTGCACTAGATTTTAAGTGAACTCTAAGGAATCTCATTACGTCATTGCAAAGCAGATTCTAAGATACCTTAAGGGCACACCTAATCTTGGCTTATGGTACCAAAGAAGTAATGACATCGAACTAATTGACTTTTCAGATGCTGATTTTGCAGGTAGTAGGGACGATAGGAAAATCACTTCCGAGACGTGTCAATTCCTTGGAAGACGTCTTATTTCTTGGAGTAATAAGAAGCAGAATTATGTGGCAACATCTACTGCCGAGTCAGAGTATATCTCTGCAGGTAGCTGTTCCGCACATCTTCTATGGATAAGGAATCAACTGGAAGATTATAACTTGAAGTTCATAGAAATTCTGATGTTCTGCGACTCCTCCAATGCTATTGCAATCGCAAATAATCCTGTCTCCCACAGTCGGACCAAGCACATTGAGTTGCTCTACCACTTCATCTGGTAACATGTAAAGAACAAGGACATAGCCCTCAGCTATGTCCCAATGGACAAGCAGGTTGCCGATATCTTTACGAAGCTGCTCGACGAGACTAAGTTCTCGTATTTCAAAATGGAGCTAGGTATGCTGAATAAGGACTCGTGAAGAAGGTCTAGCAAGCTAAAATAGCCTCGGGATCCAGTTCTTGAAAGCAAAATTTTTTTAAGTACAATTCGGTGAATATCGGTCGTTTCTCCGCATACTCATACAAGTTTCACCGAATCGGACTCCTCTAACAGCAAATTTCGGAGAAGTCTACTTAAGGAAATATTTAAAATTGTCTATATTTGATCCGAAGACTCGGTGACCAAATTTGAGGTAAGCTAGATGCAATTTAAAAAATCATATATATATATATAATCTTCTATAAATAAAAACGGGAGGGCCCCCCTTCACGACATCCGTCGATTCACTGTGCAAGCTGAAACACGTAGACAGAAGCTGACCCTTCGACTCCCTATTCGCTGAATCGCCGATAACCATCGATTGCCCCCTTTCTCCCATCCCCTAGGTCGAATCGACCATGGAAAGATTGCCGCAGTGCCCTAGTTTCATGACTGCAGCCGACTATAGTGTGTTGCCGTCGGCTACCATGCGTCACCGTTTCCTGCCAACAAAATCCTTCGGATAATCAAAGTCTCAATAGTACAGTGCAGTCTTCAGTTCTTGTAGCCTTCCAGAGGATCTTCAGTACAGTGGTTGCGTCGACACCAGAAGCTTCCTTAGACCCGTTTAGAGTGCTCTCCAAAGGTGCAGAAATTCCAGTTCTCCTTAATTTGCAATGGCTCCTAGAAGCACCAGTGGCTTGCTAGGTGGAGGTGAATTGGTTCGCACTGGATTTGCTCAAGCCTCCGACGATTTCAGGAACATCATTCTGTTGCTGGAGACAGCGGGACTCTCCTTTTTTCCTCAAACACCCCTACAAGGTGCTCAACAAGGAAGTCTTGGAGTTCTTCAATAACGCCAAATTATGTCTTGAGGACTCTGTGATAAAAATCAAGGTTCAGAAGATCAAAGTAAAGATGAATGCCTCCCGACTATAAGGGTATTTACGGCTACCTATCTGTGATCAGGCCGACTACCTAGAGGAGGCTGAATTTTCTAGGACATTATCCTTCTATGGTTTACCCCGAGGCACCAAGGCCATAAAGCGCAAAGGAATGAGTGAGGGGGGAAAACTCCTCTCAGACATAATTGGCAAAGTGCTCATTTGCAAGACGGGCTCGCATGACTATCTGTCCTCAGATATGTTCAAGATACTAGTTGCAATAGTATGCAAGAAGAAGCTGGACTGGGGTGCTCTGTTGTTCACTAAGATAAAAGACAGCCTACACACTGACAACTTTGGGAGGATTATCACCCTATACCTGAATCAGCTCAATGGTGATAGGTTTGATAAGACCAAAAGAGTTCCTATCCATCACCTAAAGAAGATAGATTCTATAATTTTCTCGAGGTGGGATAGGTGGGTCATTTAGTAAGGGGGAGCCCCAGTACCCCCAATGGAGGAGGAAGATCATGTTCCTGATGACAGGACCCCTTCTCCTCACCCCAGTGAGATTCTTGCTTGATTGATTGTAGAAATTGAGGGGGAGACAGTTTCTCCTTCAGATACAGTTACACTGCTTCCAGACTCAGGTTCAGGGGATATCCTAGTAGAGGTTGCTGTTATTGGTGATGCTGCCACTGCTGAGGTTCAGACTGTTGAGGATTCATAAGTGCATACTGAGGAAGAGGATCCACCTTCTTTTGATCATGATAAGGATGTTGATGCTGATGCTGATATGGTTGATGATGCTGCATCTGATAATGATCTGTCAGTTGAATATTACTAGATTGAGACTGGTGATGAGGATGTGGTATTGGTTGATAAGTCTACTGACAGCAATTCTGCCATTGTGGTTTCAGTTCCTGCGCCTGTAGTCACTCTAGTTGCTCCTCTCCCTAAGACCGTCTCTACTACAGTGCCTGAGGGGGAGGAAACTCAGTCCAGGATTTCTATCTCCACTTAGGTTGATAGGATGATGCGCAACCTGGAGAAGCGGATTGGCAAGATGCAAGGTGCCCCTCCAATTTCTTCGGAGGAGGTGGTCACAATTTTTGCGGAGGAAGGAGATGATGTTATACATTCTCCTATCCTAGGAACTGTGGAGCCAGCTTGTATTTCTCCATCTGCTTCTATTCTAGTGTTGTCAGGCATTCCCAGTTCAAGTGATCTGCTGCTGAAAGTTTTATAAGAAATGTTGGCTAGGCAACATGCTAAATTTGATGCCTCGTTATAGAAAGTGGTCAAAAGAGTCAAGCAATTAGAGAAGTTTATGCTTGATGGTCTTGCTGCAGTTCAAGTGAAATTTGATAAGCTGGAGGAATGTTTTGATGCAAAGTATAATGAAGTTGCAACTACAGTAACTCTTATGATGAGAGGACTTAAGCAAAATGAAGGAGTACTGAAAAATGTTGACACAAATGCTCTCTCTCTCTCATCGAAGCCCATAACAGATCTATGGCACACTATGACTCCTCTTTGAAATCTTATGACAATGCAGTTGCAGCAGAAGCCAAAAAGGGGGAGGAAGCTATTACATCTATGGTTGTCGGTGTTAAAAAGACTATACTCGACCAATTCACACAAGCAAATGATTATAGCTATGACAATACCGCGTGGCTACATGGACAACTATTCCCTCATCCATTTCCTGCTGAGCCTATTCATGTAGATGTTCCTTTGGTTTGGCATGGTCATGATGATATTTATTTAGCTCCAGGCTACACTCAATATGGGACAAACTCACAGGACTTATCTCATGTTGCTGTTGCTGCTTCTATGACTTCAGAGGTTCAAGCTGCTACTGATGCTGCTATTGCTACGTTCTCTGAGGCTCAAGTAATCAAGAAAAGGAAATTTGGAGAAGGTACTTCAGAAGTCAAACCAGAACCGGCCAGGCCAGCTCAAGTCAGAGAAGGACCTAACCGTGAGATTGATGAAGTTTGGAGCCCTACTTCAAAAGGAATTATCTTGGACACCTTTGCCTTATATGAGCTCAGAGCGGAGAAGCATCAAGATCACTATAGTCTAGAATAATGGAACAAATATAAAGAGGGCTGCACTAAGTGGAGGATTCATTTTCGGAAATACAAGAATTTTGATCATATGCCTCCTCCTCCACCAAAGTACTATCCGAAGCCCATTGAATATTTTGACAGAGAGTTGCAGAAGAGAAAGAACAAGAAGGGCTGATGTTTTATTTTCTTTGCTGATTAATGTGTGTTGTGGGATGCCCTCCCTATTCTAAAAACATTTTATTTGATATATATATATATGATGGTTTATATATTGATCTAGAATGTGTGTCAACTTATTTATCATGTCAAGTCCTAATTTTTTTATGAGAAATTCACCTTAGCTTGTAGGATTTTGGCTTCTTCAAATAGGGGGAGAATGTTGGGTATTGTATCCACAATAACCCTGATTTGAAGAAGGGTCCATTCAAGCTAAGATGAATTGAGATTGTAATTGATATTGCTCTTTAGTTATGTACTTGCAGGTTTACAATGCCAAGTACACACCAATGCCAGGTTATAGTGAGTCGGTAAACACAGTACTGCACAATGTAATCCCTCATTGTGTATGCCAATATGTTGACTCATGTGTAATATATATTGGGGTGTACTTCTATCCCAATTACAGGAGAAGGATCAAGGAAGGCAAAAGACCAGGAGCCAAAAACGTAGAATTTTACCTAATTAAAATTCAGCGAGTATGGTTAAGCATAAACGTCAAATTCGTTGAGTATCGCCGTTGATACATGCCGAATTCATCGAGTATACCTACCAATACTCGTCGAATTTGTCATATTTACTTAGGGTAAAGTATTTGGACAAGTGAAAAATCTATCAAGTAAAATTCGCTGAGATCGTTGTGCATACTCTTTGAATTCGTCGAATGTACCTAACAATACTCGCCGAATTCATCGAATATGATAAGTGATACACGCCGAATTCGTCGAGTCCAGTCGAAACTACTTCTCTATATTTTACCAAGTCTAATTTATTGAATATAAAAGCATTGAGTGCGTTGAGTTAACTCGATGATATTTGACAAATGTCGCCTAGAGTTGAGTGAGAAAAAGAGTTAAGTGTTATGACATTGAGAGCGTCGAGTCTTTTGACCGATACTCGACGAATTCGTCGAGTATGTCAGGTGATACTCGACGAATTCGTCGAGTATGACTCGCAATAGCGTTGAGTGACAAGGCGACCTGTGATGTTTTTTCTAAGTCTTTTTCGTCGTATATCAAGATGTATTCGACGAGTATCATTATGATACTCGACGATACTTGACAAATTTGACTTAGGTCATTTTTCCGAAAATTTCTTCCTCCCATCACGGGTTCGGTCGGCCATGTACAGTGCTTTTTTGGTTTCATTTTTGGAAATCTTTCATAGCCGTTTCATTTAGAATCCCTCTATAAATACCTAGAGTAATTTAGAAATGACAATGGATCTTAAAAACCTAATCGTTCTTTTGATTTTCAAGAACTTCCCGAAATAGCAATCGTCGGCCGCACGCTCAGGTTTTCGCGATTTGCTGCCGATCGGCCGCGCCATCGAGACATATTCTTCTTATACGACATCATCGACTGGAACGATTCTTCCTTCAAGATTCTTTCTACTCTATTCCAAATCGGATGAAGATTCAAGAACCAAATTTACAGATCCAAAGATTTCAAGTTTTCCGAGTTCTCCAAGATTAAACTTCCAACCTTCAAAGAACGTCAGATCAAGATTGGAATCGTGTGTTGTTGTTGTAATTTTCTTTTGAATATTGTTGGAGATTTTTCTCCATTTTTGTAGATCCATTTGTGGATCGAGAGAGTAGATCCGGTTGTCGATCGAGTGTGTAGATCCGGTTTGCGGATTAAGTTGTAGGAGAATTTGTTCTTCAAGTGGTAGGAGCTTCGTCTCCGAGGTGTAGGAGTTGCGACTCCAAGGTGTAAGATTTGACAAAATCTGAGTTTGGTGAAGTAGCTGAATCTGCCCTTCGTGGGAGATAGGCAAGGCGGGACAGTGGACGTTCCCAACTCGGGAAATCACTATAAAATTTCTGCATTTGTGTGCTTGTTCTTTGAATAATTTTTATTCCGCAAAATACAAAAACTTCACCTATTCACCCCACCCTCTAGGTGATTTAGGTAGACGCTAGATACTCTCACTTGAGAATCTGGCAGATCTCCGGCCAGAGGGGTAGGCGCAACCCCACCTCAAAATGCGAGATGTGGAATGTGAGCTCGTTAAGTTAGAATGTATTGATGGATTCTCCCTCTCTAGGTCGACGCGCCTCAAAGCTAGGGGGACGTAGCTAGTTATGAACTCCGCGAGTTCCCCCTCGTTAGTGTTTCCCTCGAAAAAGATGTACTCAGAAAATTGCCGAGCACATTTAGAATGACCGTCGGCGTCAGGGTTAGTCTTGCCCATGCTCGTAGAATGATTGAGATGTGAGTACAGGTAGAAGAGAACGCAACGCGAAAGGGTTCAAAAGCAATAAAGGCGATGGAGTGGGGTTTGTAGGGGGACCTATTTATAGAAAAAGGAATCTGAGGCCGGGCCGACCGATCAGTCCGACTGGCCTGCCCCAGCTCGCCAATCCCTGCTCACCGGCCCCCGCGACTTGTTCTACCCTATGTCGAGCTGAATCTAAAAGGAAATATATTATGCAATCAAAAACATTGAAATCTAAAGAATGTTCTAAGTTATTACAAGAAGGGGCATACAATTCAGGAATAGGAAGTGTGGGAAGAGAATTCAAGAAAAAGAAGAGAGAAAGGGAAATATTCAATGTACGCGAGCTGAGGGGGCCGGAGGCAAGCGTCGGTAGGCTCAGTAATGGAGCCGTTTCTACCTACCCCGGCCTCACATCTCCTTCCCCTCAGGTCGGCGCGAGTTGTGAAGCTCGCAGATCCGCCCCAAGTTCCTATGGAAAATCTGGAGGTTCTCATCGATCTCATCCAAAAGTGGAGATGGAGACAACGCATCGCCTGTCGGGCTACCCCTTACCTCATCCGTGAGCCGCACGTAGTCACGCTGTAATGCCTAATTGTCCTCATGAACCTTGCGCAGCCCGCATACCAGCTTCTTGAAGACCCTGATTCCCCACCACGTCAGCTCACCGTTCTCAACCTCGAAACCCAGGAAGGAGTCTAACGAGCTTGGGGAAGGGAGGGGCAAGTAGCGGGTTATATCCAAAGATTCGTCAGCCTCCGACTAACTGGGAAGAGCTGCAAAGGCATTCAGTCAAGTATTAGCATGAAAGGCGAGTAGTCCAAGAGAATCACGCGAGGCAAATCAGTGGAAGTCGAAACTTGCCTTGCGAGCTCGGCGCCCCCAGGGAAGTGCGGAGAGGGGGCAGGCACAGGTTCTTGCTATGGCCCTGACAATGAGTTTTGGTGGGAGGAGTCCCTAGTCTGGAACGGGGATGACTTCAGCGCCTCGCCTGTAACGCCCTCGATTATTTTGCGATTATTTAATTTTTGCTTGGCGTTACGTAGACGCGTTTTCTTGGCTTATGTCATCTGTTGACTGTGTTCTTATCTCCTTAGAACTGAGTGGCCCATTTTGTAGTCTATTGGCAAGATCTCCCTAGCAAGCCGGGTCGTTTTGGGTGACCCGGTGTGGCCTCTCGGGGGATGCTGGTGTTTTGACTTTGGGTGGGTATAACTCGAGTTCTGTTCGTCGAAAAATAATTTCGATTTCGCCGTTGTGTTTGTAGCGTGGATATTTAGGTACGGTGCGAATTTCGCCGAATTCCGAGGATGTTCGATTTCCGCGTCGTTTTGGTATTTTATGAAAAATAAAACTATTTAATAAATATAATATTAAATATTATTTTTTTTGAAAGGGTGCGGGTACCTGGCGGTTGTGCCTTGTCTTTTGTTCATTATTAATTAATTAGCTAATTTAGATTAGTAAGGGTGCAATATATAGGTTAGTTTAGACTTAAGTGGCAACCGCTCTTGTTCACCTTCTTCCCCCGTCCGCAGCACCTGTTCGCGGAAAACAGAGAAACCGCCAGAACTGCTCCCCTTCGGACGCCGAATCCGGGAGCATTTGTGGACGGAATTCGATTCCGAAAGCGGATTTGGATTGCTCTCGCCTAGATCTTCATTCCTACGGTAAGAAATTTAGTTTTCGTGGTGTTTCTAGGGGTCTCGAATTTCTTGGGTTGTCCGTTTCCGCCATTAAAGCCACAGATTTCTGTTTTAGGTGTTGTTGTTGCTGATACCGCGTAAGAGTAAAGGAGGCCGACCAAGCTTCGCCGAAAATTTGAGGCAAGTAGTATTCTTTCCCTTGCCGTGTAATTCTTTTTATCTATCTCCTTGTTACCTTGTTAGCCCTAGGTTAGAAACCCTATTCTTGCTTGAAATCGGGTACAAACCCAACTGTTGATAGAGAAGCCTAGTTCTCGGGATGTGTGAGGGCTTGAGGGTTGGGTTAATTTCTTTCCTGTGCAGTAGTTGTAGCCGGGTAGAGGAGAAAAGCTATAGTTTAATTTTTATGCAAACCGATCTTGCTTAGGCTCGAGTTGGGGTGTATGTGTACTTGCCTGTGTAGTGGCTGTAGTAGAAGCCTTCCCTATACTTAGACTTGCTGGAGTTTTGATGGAGACGAATTGTTTTGGGGCTAAGTGTTTTGGCTTTGAGTGAGTCGACCTCACTTAATGCCAAAGATATTTTATCATTTAGAGTGGTGGACACACTCAATGCCGCAGTTTGTTTTTGCGGCTAAGTACTTTGGCGTTGAGTGAGTCAACCTCACTCAACGCCAAAGCTATTTTATCGTTGAGAGTGATGGACACACTCAACGCCGCAGTTTGTTTTTGCGGCAAAGTACTTTGGCATTGAGTGAGTCGACCTACTTCAACGGCAAAGCTATTTTATCATTAAGAGTGGTGGACACACTCAATGCCGCAGTTTGTTTTTGCTGTAAAGTACTTTGGAGTTGAGTGAGTCGACCTCACTCAACGCCAAAGTTATTTTATCATCGAGAGTGGTGGACACACTCAGCTCCGCAGTTTGTTTTTGCGGCTAAGTGCTAAGGCGTTGAGTGAGTGGACCTCACTCAACGCCGTAGCTGTTTTGGCGTTGAGTGAGGTTAGCTCACTCAACGCCACAACCTGTGTTGCTGAAGGCATTGAGGGAGTGGACCTCACTTAACGCCGTAGCTGTTTTGGCGTTGAGTGAGGCTAGCTCAATCAACGCCACAGCCTGTGATGCTGAAGGCGTTGAGGGAGTGGAACTCACTCAACGCCGTAGCTATTTTGGTGTTGAGTGAGGTTAGCTCACTCAACGCCACAGCCTTCTTTGTTGAAGGCATTGAGGGAGTGGACCTCACTCAATGCCATAGCTATTTTGGCGTTAAGTGATGTTAGCTCACTCAACTCCACAACCAGTGTTGCAGAAGGCGTTGAGTGAGTGAACCTCACTCAACGCCATAGCTGTTTTGGCGTTGAGTGAGGTTAGCTCACTCAACGCCACCATCTGTTTATGCGTTGAGTGAGTGGGGCTCACTCAATGCCATGCCGTGTTGAGTCATCTCAACGCTTTTCCCTTACCTTGATATTCTCTCCCGAGTGAATTACTTGATTTGGAGGTTCCTTGTCGGCTATATTTTTTTCAAAAAGCCGAATCGTGGGTCGTGGTTAGTAGTGGTAGTTTGAAGCTCTTAATGGGGGAGGTGTTGTGTAATTTAGCCGAGACCACCCTTTTTCTTTTATCTTGCTCCAGGTACGGGCTGAGCAAGGGGGTGGGAGGTCCCTAATGCTTTCACATGTAGACCCCTGAGCTTTGTTTCTTGGAAATTGTGGTTGGGGGACTGAGTTTGCCTCCAACCCGGATCCGTGTTGTTTTTGCTACTACCATCTCTCACAACTTAGGGTGTTAGACGTTTCTTCCTTTATAAATTTGCAATGTTTTGGCTCATGGTAGCCTGGTAAAATCTGCAGGATTTTTTTTTGGGTAGGGTTGTTGCTGTTTCCTCGCACTTAGTACTTTTCTTTTTGTCTTGCCTTGGACAGTGGCGCTTGTTTTTTGTTTACTTACTCTTCTTGCTTACCATATAATCTAACATTTCCGTACAACTTACTTGTTTTGCTTGCTGAGGTATTCTTTTCTTCTTTGAATGCCTCAGGTTCTGGTTTGTAGCCGATTAGGCGGCTAGTTGTGATGTGCTGTTGCTGGTGGTCTATCGTACTGTGGAGATTAGTTTCTTGGTCTTGTGAGGTAGTTTTGTGTTTCTTTCTTACAGACATACATACTTGCCAGAGGATTCGTGTCAGTTTGTTGGCGCCCACTGGTAGTTTTACCTTGATATTAGATATGTTAACCTTTTTCTGCTACCTTTTTCTGGAGATAGTTTACTTGCTCTTGGGATGATTTATGCTAGGTTGCTAGTAACTTTTAAAGCTAAAAACACTATTATAAGTATACCTCATGATCATCATGTTTTATAAAACTCATCATTATTTTCCAAATAACGTAAAAAGATAATTTTCCTATATATATAGTATAAATTAAATGTAGGGTCCTGCATTGTATAAGTTGTCCTCTGGGGACACTTATGCACTCTTTTAGGATGTGGAAACTGAATAAAGTATTTTCCGCAGCGTTTAAGTATAGTTTTTAAATTATTAACTAGTTGATAAACTGTGCCGAGGGATACGACCTTTAAAAATATAACTTATTTTCTAATCATATAACTTTTGAATTTTATAAAGTAAAGTAGATAGTTTTGCCTGAACGTCAGCAGTTATCCCCTGCTCGACGTGGTATCACGATGCGTGTTTTCTCATACTCTGATGCTTCTTTAATTTGGAGAAAATGCGGGTTGTGTAGTTGGTATCAGAGGGAGGTTGCTTGACAAGTTAGTCAGGAAACCTTCCCTTTGGACTGCATTAGTAGTTCAGCATCATGTCATTCACACATCGATATGTCATCAGCATGTCTTGGCAAAAGCACGAACACTACACTCATAGCATAACATGAAGTATACGGTGTATATTATGTAGTATGGGATGCATAATATGTGTTCGTATATGGATCCACCATAGGGGCAACATGTGTGGGTTATGTAGTATGGGATACATAACCTCACCATATGGCTGCGACTAGCTCGTTTTCTTTTTCGTTGCATGAGGATGTTATGTAGTATGGGATGTATAACATTTTCATGTGTACGCCGCTCATAACATGCATTAGGGCCTTTCTTTTTAGAATGCATAGCACAAACATGCATAGCATAACATTGCATAAGCACAACGTGCCAAGCTAAACACTGGCAGGATGACATATGTACACACATAAGTTTTTGAGTCAAAAATAATATAAAGTCATGCATTCCCGATCTAGACACAAGAGTTAGTATGGTGGTGGTTAACCATCCTAGGTTAAGGCATGACATCAATGCTTGTAAAAATAAACTCTTAGAGCAAGTTTAGCAGCTTTAAGTTCATATTTATGTATGTATTGTTTGTACTTGTAGTTAGTTGCAGCTGTTTGTAAAGAAGAAGGATTGGTCGAAGCGGCTTTGCATCAACTACAGGGAGTTGAACAAAGTCACTATTAAGAACAGGTATCCTCTGACGAGGATCGATGACTTATTTGATCAATTGCGTGGTAGCACGGTGTTCTCCAAGATCGATCTTCGTTCTGGCTATCATTAACTCAGGATCCGTGAGGCAAATATTCAACGGACTGCGTTTAGATCTAGGCATGGACATTTTGAGTTCTTGGTGATGTCGTTTGGTCTGACCAACACACCATCAGCTTTCATGGATATGATGAACCGGGTGTTCAAGGATTTTCTAGACAAGTTCGTTGTGGTTTTCATCGATGACATGTTGGTCTATTCCCTCAACGCCGAGGAGCATGAGCAGCATCTGCGCTTGGTTATATCGGAGTTGAGGAATCACAAGTTATTCGCCAAGTTGAGCAAGTGCTAATTTTAGTTGCCTCAGGTCTCGTTTCTGGGCCATGTGGTGAACAAGGATTGGATCTCGGTCGACCCAGAAAAGATCGCAGCAGTGATGAATTGGAGCAGGCCGGGCACACCCAAGGAGATCAGAAGCTTCCTAGGGTTGGCCGTCTACTACAGGAGGTTCGTGGATGGTTTCTCTACCCTGGCTGCACCTTTAACCAGGTTGACTCAGAAGAACGCGACCTTTATTTGAAGCGAGAAGTGCGAAGAAGCCTTCCTGGAGCTAAAGAACAGATTGTGCACTGCTCCCGTCCTGACCCTACCTACTGAGGGTGTGGAGTATGATGTGTACGTGGATGCTTCGCATGTTTGTCTGGGTTGCGTGTTGATGCAGGTTGGAAAAGTGATTGCGTATGGGTCAAGGCAATTAAAGACTCATGAGAGAAATTACCCTACGCATGACCTTGAGTTTGCAGCGGTGATTTATGCGTTGAAGCTGTGGAGGAATCTACTTTTTGGGGCTCAGTGCAAGATCTTCACTAATCACAAGAGCCTGAAGTACGTGTTCACGCAAAAGGAGTTGAATATGCGCCAGCGGCGGTGACTAGAGTATGTGGTGGATTATGATGTAGAGATCCAGTATCATCCATGCAAGGTCAATGTAGTGGCCGACGCCCTGAGCCGGAAGACGGGGAAGATCTTTAATCTCTCCGCCGATCGTTTTGGGGAAGAGTTCCTCCTTATGGATATCTCGGTGGGATGCCTTTGCATATAGAGTAGTTTGGAAGTGGCATAGCCGTCTTTGATTTCCCTTACTAGGTTGCACCAGAAGGATGATCCGGACCTTCTACACTTATACCTCAGGACTGAGAGAGGGGAGTTGCCAGATTTCTCTATCTATGATGCGGGTACTTTGAATTACCGCGACATATTTTGCATCCCTACTGTTGGAGACATCAGGGGTATGATATGCAGAGAGGCTCATGGATCCAGTGTTGCCTACCATCCGATATCTACACAGATGAATCGTGATTTGAAGCAAATTGCCTGGTGGTATGGGATGAAGAGTGATATAGCCTGATTTGTTGCTGAGTGCCACACTTGCAAGCGTGTTAAGGCCGATCACGGAAGGCCTAGTGGCAAGTTGACTCCACTAGAGATCTCGACTTGGAAGTGGGAAAGTATTTCTATGGACTTCATCACGGGCTTACCGAAATCTCCAAGGGGATTTGATTCTGTTTGGGTCATAGTGGATAGACTGACGAAGTGTGCTCACTTCGTGCCTTATAAGATTGACTATCCGATGAAGAAGATAGCAAAGTTGTACTTGAATAAGGTCATCAGATTGCACGGTGTGCTTGTTAGCATCATTTCTGATCGAGACTCCCAGTTTACTTCTAGTTTTTTGGCAGAGTCTGCAGGAGGGTTTTGGTACAAATCTGAGATATTCTACTGCTTACCACCCACAGAACAATTGGCAGACAGAGCGGGTGAACCAGATAGTTGAGGATATGATCAGATGCTACATTCTAGACCACGGTGGAGCGTGTGATGAGCGATTGCGACTTATGGAGTTTGCATACAAGAACAGTTATCAAGAAAGTTTGCAAATGGCTCTGTTTGAAGCTTTGTATGGGAGGCGCTGCAAGAACCCCCCTGTTTTGGGCTGAGGCAGGTGAGAGACCCTTGTTTGGTCCGGATGCGCTCGAGGAGATGGAAGTCGCGATGAAGCTTGTTCGAGAAAAGCTTCGTATAGCTCAGGAGAGATATGAAAAGAACGCCAATCGGCATAGGTAGGACTTGGAGTTTTCTGTAGGGGACCTTGTGTTTCTTAAGGTTTCCCCGATGGGTGGTGTTAAGAGGTTCGGTAAGAACCGAAAATTGGACCCGAGGTATGTGGGCCCATTTAAGATTGTTGAACGGATTGGCATGTCAGCTAATAGGTTGGAATTGCCAGCAAACTTCCCAGGTGTTTATAATGTATTTCATGTAAGCCAATTGCAGAAGTGTGTGCGCAATAGTCGGCAAGTCTTGGATTTTGTGCCCCAGTTGGAGCCTAACCTCTCTTTCATTGAAGTGTCGGTCTGCATTTTGGATACTCAAGATCGCGTGCTGCGAAGGAAGTCCATCCTGATGGTCAAAGTTCTATGGAAGAATCAGGGTTTGGAAAGCGCGACTTGAGAGTTAGAGTCGTCTATGAGGGAGGCTCACCCTCAACTGTTTCCCTGATTAGATTGGTTTGTTTTCTTCTTGTAATGTTTGGCTTGTTACCTTTCCTTCTATAGTTGAGGCGTTGTGCGTAAAGTTTCGGGACGAAACTTTCTATTAGGGGGAGTGACTGTAAGACCCCCAATTTTTTTTGCGATTTTTTAATTCTTGCTTGGTGTTACGTCGACGCGTTTTCTTGGCTTGTGTCATCTATGGAGTGTGGTCTTAACTCCTTAGAACTGAGTGGCCCATTTTGTAGTTTATTGGCAAGATCTCCCAAGCAAGCCGGGTCATTTTGGGTGACCCGGTGTGGCTTCTCGGGGGATGCTGGTGTTTTGACTTCGGTTGGGTATAACTCGAGTTCTGTTCATCGAAAATAAATTTTGACTTCGCCGTTGTGTTCGTAGCGTGGATATTTAGCTACGGTGCGAATTTTGCCGAATTCTGAGGATGTTCGGTTTTCGCGTCGTTTTGGTATTTTATGAAAAATAAAACTATTTAATAAATATTATATTAAATATTTTTTTTTGAAAGGGTGCGGGTACTTGGCGGTTGTGCCTTGTATTTTGTTTATTATTAATTAATTAGTTAATTAAGATTAGTAAGGGTGCTATATATAGGATAGTTTAGACTTAAGAGGTAACCGCTCCTGTTCACCTTCTTCCCCCGTCCGCAGCACCTGTTCGCGGAAAACAGAGAAACCGCTGGAACTGCTCCCCTTCGGACGCCGAATATGAGAGCGTTTATGGACGAAATCCGATTCCGAAAGCGGATTTTGATTTCTCTCGCCAAGACCTTCATTCCTACGGTAAGAAATTCAGTTTTCGTGGTGTTTCTAGGGGTCTCGAATTTCTTGGGTTGTCCGTTTCCGCCATTAAAGCCCTAGATTTCTGTTTTACGTGTTGCTGTTGCTGGTACCGCGTAAGAGTAAAGGAGGCAGACCAAGCTTCTCCAGAAATTTGAGGCAAGTGGTATTCTTGCCCTTGCCGTGTAATTCTTTTTATCTATCTCCTTGCTATCTTGTTAGCCCTAGGTTAGAAAACCTATTCTTGCTTGAAATCGGGTACAAAACCCAACTGTTGATAGAGAAGCCTAGTTCTCGGGATGTGTGAGGGCTTGAGGGTTGGGTTAATTTCTTTCCTGTGCAGTAGTTGTAGCCGGGTAGAGGAGAAAATCTATAGTTTAATTTTTATGCAAACCGATCTTGCTTAGGCTCGGGTTGGGGTGTATGTTTGCTTGCTTGTGTAGTGGCTGTAGTAGAAGCCTTCCCTGTACTTAGACTTGCTGGAGTTTTGATGGAGACGAATTTTTTTGCGGCTAAGTGTTTTGGTGTTGAGTGAGCCGACCTCACTCAACGCCAAAGCTATTTTATCGTTGAGAGTGGTGGACACACTCAACGCCGCAGTTTGATTTTGCGGCTAAGTACTTTAGCGTTAAGTGAGTCGACCTCACTCAACGCCAAAGCTATTTTATCATTGAGAGTGGTGGACACACTTAATGCCGCAGTTTGTTTTTGCGGCAAAGTACTTTGGCATTTAGTGAGTCGACCTCACTCAACGGCAAAGCTATTTTATCGTTGAGAGTTGTGGACACACTCAACGCCGTAGTTTGTTTTTGCAGCAAAGTACTTTGGCGTTGAGTGAGTCGACCTCACTCAACGCCAAAGCTATTTTACCGTCGAGAGTGGTGGACACACTCAGCGCCGCAGTTTTTTTTTTGCAGCTAAGTGCAAAGGCGTTGAGTGAGTGGACCTCACTCAACACTGTAGCTGTTTTGGCGTTGAGTGAGGTTAGCTCACTCAACGCCACAGCCTGTGTTGCTGAAGGCATTGAGGGAGTGGACCTCACTCAATGCCATAGATTTTTTTGGCATTGAGTGAGGTTAGCTCACTCAATGCCACAATCTGTGTTGCTGAAGGCGTTGAGGGCGTGAACCTTATTCAACGCCGTAGCTGTTTTGGCGTTGAGTGAGGTTAGCTCACTCAACGCCACTGCTAGCTTTGCTGAAGGCGTTGAGGGAGTGGACCTCACTCAATGCTATAGCTGTTTTGGCGTTGAGTGAGGTTAGCTCACTCAACGCCACAGCCAGTGTTACAGAAGGCATTGAGTGATTGAACCTCACTCAACGCCATAGCTGTTTTGGCGTTGAGTGAGGTTAGCTCACTCAACGTCACCGTCTGTTTAGGCATTGAGTGAGTGGGGCTCACTCAACGCCATGCCGTGTTGAGTCATCTCAACCCTTTTCCCTTACCTTGATATTCTCTCCCAAGTGAATTCCTTGATTTTGAGGTTCCTTGTCGGCTCTATTTTTTTAAAAAAGCCGAATCGGGGGTCGTGGTTAGTAGTGGTTGTTTGAAGCTCTTAATTGGGGAGGTGTTGTGTAATTTAGCTGAGGCAACCCTTTTTCTTTTATCTTGCTCCAGGTACGGGCTGGGCAAGGGGGTGGGAGGTCCCTAGTGCTTTCACATGTAGACCCCTGAGCTTTGTTTCTTGGAAATGGTGGTTGGGGGACTGAGTTTGCCTCCAACCCGGATCTGCATTGTTTTTTCTACTACCATCTCTCACAGCTTAGGGTATTAGACGTTTCTTACTTTGTAAATTTGCAACATTTGGGCTCATGGTAGCCTGGTAAACTCTGCATGATTTATTTTTGGGCAGGGTTGTTGCTGTTTCCTTGCACTTAGTGATTTTCTTTTTTTCTTGCCATGGGCATTGGTGCTTTTTTTAAGTTTACTTACTCTTCTTGCTTACCTTATAACCTAACATTTCCGTACAGCTTACTTGTTTAGCTTGCTGAGGTATTCTTTTCTTCTTTGAATGCCTCAGGTTCTGGTTAGTAGCCGATTAGGCGGCTAGTTGTGCAGTGCTGTTGCTGGTGGTCTCTCGTACTGTGGAGATTAGTTTCTTGGTCTTGTGAGGTAGTTTTGTGCTTATTTCTTACAAACATACATACTTGCCAGTGGGTTCGTGTCAGTTTGTTGGCACCCACTGGTAGTTTTAACTTGATACTAGATATGTTAACTTTCACTGCTACCTTTTTCTGGAGATAGTCTACTTGCTCTTTGGATGATTTAGGCTAGGTTGCTAGTTACTTTTAAACCTAAAAACACTATTATAAGTATACCTCCTGATCAGCATGTTTTATAAAACTCATCACTATTTTCCAAATAACGTAAAAAGATAATTTTCCTATATATATAGTATAAATTAAATGTAGGGTCCTGCATAGTATAAGTTGTCCTCTGGGGACACTTATGCACTCTTTTAGGATGTCGAACCTGAATAAAGTATTTTTCGTAGAGTATAAGTATAGTTTTTAAATTGTGGACTAGTTGATCCACTGTGCCGAGGGATACGACCTTTAAAAATATAACTGATTTTCTAATCATATAACTTATGAATTTTATAAAGTAAAGTAGATAGTTTTTCCTGAATGTCAGCAGTTATCCCCTGCTCGACGTGACATCACGATGCGTGTTTTCTCATACTCTGATGCTTCTTTAATTTGGAGAAAATACGGGTTGTGACATCGCCCGCAGTTCTAGGAGTAGGAAGTTGCTGCTGAGAGGGGGTACGAGCCGGCGACTTTGTCTTTTTTGAGTCTAGCCCCAGGGTCCCAAAGGGGGGTGACAGGTCTCGCAGACGAGTCTCCAGAGTTTTAGGCCACGAGTTGTCGAGGGGGGTCTTAACTCGCGGCGTGGAGGCCTCGTCATCATCCCATTTGCTGTCCGGGTCGGCGGAAAGGTCGACGACGTCTTTACCCTTCTTCTTAGTGGCGGGCAGAGTGCAGGAGCTGGCCCCGTTTTCTAGGGTGGATTTCAGATCTTTGAAGATGGGTTCGTCTGCCTTGAAAGTGGTTTTTCGTTCTTGGCAGGGTTAGATTCTTCTAGGCCGCTTGGCGGGATACTAAGGGAAACATCGGTCAAGCCGGCAATGCGGGCAGAAGTAGCCACACGAGCTCGAGCAAGCCTCTTTTAGATCTCTTTGGGGATAGGCATCTCAACAAGGTTAGATCAAAGGGAATGGAAAAGGTCACCCAGGTACACAGGCATATATATTGCCACGGATGGAATCTACCCGAAGATTCCCTCTAGCTCTTGCCGCTCTCGCCGAATCCTGTGGGGTTGGATGATTCTTTCCGAGCTTGTTCCAACCTCGTAAAGAGTAGGGATTGTGTACAACCCTATATCTGGCGAGTGGGGTCGACAGTAGCTAGGTTGGACAGATCGAGCAGTTCAAATCCCGGGCAAGAACCCAAGGAGGGAGGAGCTTGGCTGCCTCCTTACTCGCCCAGACAGGGTGGAGTATTTGAGGGGCGGGCGGAGCAGGAGGGCTCGCACTCGCCCTAGGGTGCTCAGCAAGCGGCAGACGAGTAGGGACAGCCGGGCCAATACTCGCCAAGGTCCAGGGAGAGGCGAAGAATGCTAGTTTCATCGAGCACTAGCCACCCCGGGCGAGTAGTGGTCTTAGGGACCACTCGCCCAGTGATCTATGATGATTTTTTTACCATTTTACAACCGCTGGCCTGTTTATATCCTGTTGGAACAACAGAGTTATGCTGTTGGCAGACCCAGTTGGGCTTTACATAGTTGTTCAGAACAACAGAGGTTGGCTATTTGCAGGCCATTGACAGAAAACTATAAATAGACCCAAGGGGGTACCTAAGAAGGCATTCTTACTTGTGCCCAGGTCATCTTGCGCTTTCTAAGGTATCCTTAGCTCGGCAATTGGCTAGGGAGGGGAAGCACTCTAAGATCTTCTGGGTGTATGGTGGGACCTCCACGCTGAGCCCCTGGGTCTATTCCTTATTATTTTTCCTTAGTTTTTTGGCTCGCGAGAAAGAAGTAAGTGTGCGATCATCTCTTCCCCAATGGTGAACTTTACAGAGACTGTGTTTTCGGTTTCAACAAAAAGATAGATAAGACATTATTTCTTAGGTAAGTTAAATGCAAGATTTTTCTAGTGCAAATCTATGTCGACGACATTATCTTTGGATCTACGAACAATAACCTTTGCAAAAAGTTTTATAACTTGATGTAAGGGAAGTTTAAAATGAGTAGCATGGGAGAGCTGAAGTATTTCTTAGGACTTCAGGTGAAACATTCCGAAGATGGAATTTTCATATCTCAGACAAAGTTCACCAAGGAGTTAATTAAAAAATTCAAAATGAAGAATGCAACCTCTATGATGACTCCAATGGGTTCAACTATAACTCCAAACATGGATGAGAAATGGAAACCTTTTGATGAAACTAAGTATAAAAGCATAATTGAATTCTTGCTCTACCTTACTGCCAGTAGATCAGACATAATGTTTTCAATATGTGTACGTGCTAGATTGCAGGTGAACTCTAAGGAATCTAATTATGCCGCTGCAAAGATGATTTTGAGATATCTTAAAAGTACACCAAATATTGGCTTATGGTACCCAAGAAGTAATGATTGTGAACTAATTAGTTTTTCAGATGCTGACTTTGCAGGAATTAGGGATGATAGGAAAAGTACTTCTAGGACGTGTTAGTTCTTAGGAAGAAGGCTTATTTCATGGAGCAGTAAGAAGAAAAACTGTGTTGCAATCTCAACTGCTGAGTAAGAGTATATCTTTGTAGGCAGTTATTGCGCACAACTTCTATGGATAAGGAATTATCTTGAAGACTATAAACTGAAGTTGAAGGAGATTACGATGTTTTGCGACTCATCCAGTACCATCACAATTGCTCACAATCCAGTCTCTCATAGCATAATAAAGCACATCGAGATAAGGTATCATTTTATACGGGAGCATGTGAGAAGATGGACATTAATCTCAGTTATGTCTCGATGGATAAGCATGTTGCAGACATATTCACAAAGCTGCTGGACAAGGACAAGTTCTCCTTCTTAAAAATGAAGCTTTGTATTCTTAACAAGGAGTCTTGACAGCCCAGAAATAAGTCAAACTATAGAATTTCATCATCTGAAAAATTCACAAGGAAAATTTGTTGAGTAATTTCGAAGAATCGTTAAGACTTCTTGTGAAATTAGAAATCCTTCACGAGTCATTTCAATGAATTACCCCAGTCTTCACGAGTCATTTCGACGAATTTATAAGGCTTTCTCGAGACATTTTGATGAATCTGTGAAGTTCAATTCTTTTTCTAAGTCTAAATATTGGATTCGAAGAGTCATTTCTAGAAAAAGGTACGCGCCTCTCTTTAAAATTTAATAATATATAAATAGGCCATAGGGGAATTTGGAATTCACACACTTCGTCAAGACATCTCGAGAAATCCCGTCGATTCATCTTCCGAAAGAGTAGAAGGTTTTCATCATCGACTTCATCTCCCTCAAGGTTCGACAACCCTTATCTCCGGCAAATCTCGTCTTCGCCAGTTCTCACCGACCCTATCTCTAGTAAGTCATCGTCGTTCGTCTCCAACAAAGGTCTTGCCCTCTTTCGTCAGTTCTTATCTGATTTTCAGCAATGGCACCAAGAGGCAGTTGAAACCTCAAGGTTGGTGGGGCACTATTGCGTACAAGATAAGCTTCAACTTCCGATGAATTCAAAAATGTCATCTTGATGCTCGAGACAGTAGGCTTGACCTTTCTTCTAAAACACCCTTACCGAGTTCTGAATAGAGACATCCAAGAATTCTATCAAAACGCCAAGCTTCGACATGAAGGGACGGTGATAAAAAGCAAAGTGAGAAATACCTCTGTTAAAGTGAAGGCCAGTCTCTTGAATAGATACTTGCGGCTACCAACTATTGAGGAGGAAGAATTACTTGAAGTGATAGATTTGCTTCGAGCTCTTCTTTTCTATTGTCTACAGGAAGAGAATTGACTGTGGAGTGGTTCTATTTTAGAAAAATCAAGGAATGTCTAAATGTGCCAAATTTTGGAAGGATACTCACTCTCTACCTGAACCAAATG
The DNA here is from genome assembly GCA_039513925.1 of Platanthera zijinensis. Taxonomy (NCBI): domain Eukaryota; kingdom Viridiplantae; phylum Streptophyta; class Magnoliopsida; order Asparagales; family Orchidaceae; genus Platanthera; species Platanthera zijinensis. The sequence goes on from CM077087.1 coordinate 152,606,442, forward strand.
GGCAGAAACCAGTTTGATATCTCATGAGGAGTGCCAATTCATCATTTAAGGAAGATTGATTCATCCATCTTTAGCAGATGGGAGAGATGGATTCCCCTGGAAGGTGGAATGATAGAGGTAGCAGAAGAACAAGAATTCCTTGAGGAGGAGAGAATTCCATCTCCAACCCCCTATGAAGCACCTGAGAGCTCTGGTGCAGTTACTAAGGGGGATACACTACCTTTAGTGAATGTTGAAGTTGTTCCTATCCTTTTTAAGCCAGTTCAAGCACCTATAGTTATTACAAGGACATTTGTTACAGAGACTATATTAGTTGTAGAAGCAGTTGTTTTTGATGACGATGCTGATGACAATGATGTTGAGCCTTAGGATGATGTTGATGGCTATGATGATGATGATTTTGATCTTGATGGTATTGCTGAGGAAATTGCTGGTGATGATGGTGGTGATAAGGTTGTTGCTTCTACTTTGGAGGAGAGTGCACAGGAAGATCTTCCAGCCTTGAGTGAGTGGGAGTAGCACGAGTCATCTATTCTTATCCAAGAAGAAATTGATGAGTTTATACATGACCTTGAGGAAAGGATTGCAAACATTCTTGGGGGCCCTGGAGTACAGAATCTGAAGGATTTGGGTTCTCCAATTGAGGGGGAGTATCTCATTGAGCTTTATGATGAATAAGGAGAAATATAGGTGGTTCCTCTTGTCCTGGAGGTGGAAGTTCATCTTCTTCTCAAGGCCCATGTCTCCCCAGTGGCACATCTCTCTAGTGACCATGAGACTCAAGCAGAACTTCCTTCACCTCCAAGACCTCAGGGTGAGGATATTCCCAGTTCTAGTTTTGATAATACTCTGCTAAAATATATTGAAGCAATTCTTTCTAAACAAAGAACATACTTTGTTCACTCTCTTAAGAAAGTACTTGATAAGGTGGAAGAGGTGGAAAAAGATATGTGAAAATTAGGGTTAGATCTGATATACTATAGAGGGGGGGGGGTGAATAGAGTATGTATGTATATTTAAAAACTTTTCCTGAACTATAAAGATTATACGTAAACTTAGATACTATATCACAACATACCAAATTGAAATAAATGAAATCACAGAAAAGCTAAATAACACAACCACATCAAGAACAAGAAGAAGAGGGCAACCAGACAACACAAGAATTTATAGTGGTTCCCCAACCTGGGTACATCCACTATTCTACCACCCTGGTAGGAATCCACTCAGGGTTTTGATAAGGTGTCAGCCACCAATGATCTTTTGGTCAGATGCTCAAAAACCAATCCTCAAGTCTTTTGGTTGGGAGACTTGCAACCAGGAATCACTTTTGAAGGGAGTACAGAACCCTTTTTATAGAGGGGGTGAGAGAGTGATGGTGTCTTTTCTTTCTCAAATACAACTGAGAAGACTAGTGGAATTGATGTTAGCAAAAAGCTCCCCCTGAAATATTGAGTTTGTTCAGGGAGGAATGGAACTTTTTTCTTCAGGGTGATAGGCCTTCAAGCTTTCAACTTTAACCTGAAGAACTTCAGGAACTTCTTAACAGATGTAGTATTATTGTCCTACTGAAAGTTCCTAAGAGTATGACAGAAGAATATTCTTGATTTAGATGATTGTTCTTCTTCTTTAGAAAGACTATTCTTCTTCTGGTCTAGCAGTTGTTGATTTCTTGACTGATCGATTCTCTATGTCTCAAGAATTCTGTATGTCTATTAGATTGTATGTCTGTTAGACTGTGTGTATTGGAAGAAAGAGAACTTCTCATTTTTATATTTTCCATGTGGGAGTCCTTTTGAATTTTGAAATTCTTCCTGTAATTAATGCTGACGGCCTTGGAATAATTTGGCATTGATTTGTTTCCCCAACTATCCCATAGAAAAATGGCAGGCAATAATCCTGATGAAGACCGTAATTAATGCTCTTATCTAATGGTAATATTCAGAAAATATTAGAGCATTAATTATTTAGGAATCATTGCCACATAATAAGGACAAAAGAGGAAAACAACCAAGACTAGATTCGTCGACCTGAGTCCACAGTTCGTCAAGCTAAGAATAGCTATTCGTCGAGCTGAGATCCAAGATCGTCGACCTCTGAATGCCACTTGATAACTTTCATCTTCTGTGCATCAAGTTCGTCGAGCTGAGATCTAAGATCGTCGAGCTGAGCTCAGAGATTTGTCTCTGAGTTCGTCGAGCTGAGCTCGACTTTCGTCCACCGGAGATCGACAAATGTAGAACTCCTTTTTCTAAGTCTTGAATTCTATAAGTCTTAAGTCTCTGACTTTGTTGAAGGCTGGTCCCTTGCATTTTTGACTCTAAAGACTTGACCTAGACTCTAGGACACAACCATGACCCAGGTCTATACATGTTGGGTCATATCCTACCTTAGTGAACCTAGCCAAAATCCAACTAAGGATCAAATAATCTCCCCCTATTTGTGTGAGGTCACTAATTGCAGACTCAATAAAAGAAAATGTACAAAGCAAGAACACAATATATATCTGATAGAGAATTAAACAATAAGTATGCAGCAGATATATTTACACTATTTTCTTTGTAACATAAAACATAGTTTATCAAAAATCTACCACAAACATATAGCAGTTCAGGTTCTAGTTCTTTTGTTTCTTCTCCTTTGGTTTTGCTTCTTTGTCCTTATCTCCAGGCTGAGTAAAGATGATTTACTAGTTAGGATTAACAGCATCTTTCTTTGACGTGTACATATCTGCTGCTCCAATCACTGTTAGGGTAGAGGTTCTGGGTACTATAGCCTCTGGGTGTCTAGCCATATAATCTGCAGGATTAAATAACTTCTTGCTTACATGAAGTCTTTCAAGTTCTTTCTCACTATATGAGGACATGGTAGTGAACTTGGTTGGGTCTTCTCCTTTTTCTCTGGCCTTCTTTATCTGTGACAGACCTATCAATTCTTGAAGCCTAGCCATCCTAAAATTAGGATCAATATCCTGACTGACAGATGATTGATCATATTGGGAGGGTAGCAGAGTAGCAGGCCTGAATTGAGTAGACTGTGCTTGAAAGCTTGTTGCTTTCTGGCTTTCATCACTATGAGTGTATAGTGACTTTGGAGGTGTAGTTTCACTATATTTTCCTTTAGGTTTGGGTGATTATGAATGCCTTCTCTGTTCAGCTTGTTGTCGGGGAGGAGAGAACTCTGGCTTCTGATAGATTACTTCCTATATCTGCTCTGTACAACCAATACTTCTTTGCTGGATGCTTCCATGAGATTGATGTCTAGATGGCCTTTCCTGTCTCTGATAAGTTTTGGTGAATGTAGGCTTGGAAGGTGCATCTGACCTTTGAGAAGTGGTTCTTGAAGCACCAGCAGCTGGAGGAGGAGGATGGGGATCCTTCCTGTATCTATGAGGAGGAGGAGGGGATTATCTTCTTCTTTTCTTTCTAGCCTTTTGTTCATTTTTTGATAGCCACTTCCAAGCTGACATCCCTTTGTATGGAGTTATGTTTTGCAGAATATAGTAGGGAGTGTCATTTTTATTTCCTGGCTTAAGAGCAGGAGGAGGAGGAGCCTTCCTTTTCTTAGAGATTTTCTTCCTCTTTGGGTCCTCATAATAATAATAATAATCATCATCATCATCATCAGAAGGTTGTGGATTGTCATACATATCATCAATTTGTCTTATTGTATTTTTGGGAATTTATTTACTTCCTAGAGTAGGGATAACTTCAGCATAGACTTCTTCAGTTTCCATAGCAATGTCTTGAGCTATAATATCATCAAGATTAGGGAGAGGGCTTTCATCCATAACATAGGATGGCCCAGGAGAGCTAGATGTCTGATCATCAGATTTATTTGCTAGAAGAGCTGTCAAACTTTTCTTTATAGTGTCTAACATCTCTGAGCTGGAAGGAGAGGTATAACACACTATGGCTTTAGATGATAGAATGGGGAAGGTAAGACAGAAATAAATATATGACCCAAATACTTTTAGCAAAGCTGCTAGATTCACTTTGGGATTAATGAAATGAACCCTTCCAGTCAGAATCTTTGGCAAAATGACCTCTTGAGTATTTGACACTATAATATCTGTACAATAAATGTTACTTGCATCTACTACTGAGGATGTTGTTTCTGCAACATCTATTTCCATATCAGATTCAAGAAAATTCATGAAATCTGTTTCCATATCAGCACCTGTTCCTACTACTGGTACTGCTGTTGGTTCTGCTGGTGCAACTACTGTTGCTTCTTCTTCTTCTTCCTTTGTTGTGTCCATAACCTGTTCAACTGGTTCTTCTACTGCTGTTACTTCTTCATGAAGTATCTACCCCTGCCTAGTTTCAGTAGGCACTGAAGACAGACCCCCAATTGAAGAGGGAGCAGTAGTTAGGGCAGAGATTTGGGCAGCTAGAGAGGAGATGGAGGCAGCAAGTGGAGAGATAGCTTCTGCTATGAGGGATTGGAGGAGGGGTGTGAGGAGGGTAATGAGTGGGGTGACAAGAGATGGATCCAGGTTTGGAGAAGTGGATGGTGGGGCAGTAGCTAGTTGAGTGAAAATTGCAGTTACTGGGGGGGGTGATAGGTGGAGTTGGAATGGGAGTGTCTAGGGGGAGTCATGTTGAGGAGAGGGAGTGTTTAGTGGAGATGATAATAGGTTGAAGGATGGGAATGATGAGAGGTTGGTGTGGGGGATATCAGTAAGATGAGATGGAAGAGGAGATTGGGGTGGTGTAGGTATAAATGTATCAGGTTGGGGGAAGGGTTGATTGGATGGTATGTGTGTAGGAGAGGAAGGAATATGAGATGCTGGTGGTGTAGGGGTATGGACTATAATGTTAGTGGAAGGTGGGGTTGGTTGAATGGCTAGTTGGGATGGAACTTGAAGGGCTGGAGGTGGTGAAGGGGTAGAGTGGATCCCTTCAGTGGGGTGGGGAGAGGCTGGTACAACCCTTGTACATTCTGAAGTTCTAGTGGAAGAGTAGGGAGCCTTGGCTGGCTTAGTAATGGTCCTCTCCCACTTGCTAAACAAGGCACAAGTTAGTCTCTTGCTAGCATTAATGAATATGGCCGGGGAGACCAGTGATTCAGCAGCCTTTTCCTTACGAAAGATCCCTAGGACCCTTCCAAAACACACCTCTTTCCTATTGTTCTTCTTTTTACTCAAGTCGAACAGAATTTGAGCCCAGTACACAGCTTTCTTATTTACTATGACACACATAACCAGTAACTGATGCCTGGTGATGTAGTCATGTGCTATGTGCTTTCCTAGCATCACTTTCCCAGCTATATCTGCAAGAAACTTATACTCTGCAGACAAATGTTTCTTAAGTAATTTGTTTGGGGTGTCTCCAGAATAACCCATTGTACTCAGCATCAAATCAAATTCTTCGGAGTCTATTTCTAATTCATCCTCACCATTTATCAATCAAAAAATCTCAGTTAAAATATCGGGCGTAAGAGAAATAGCGTTACCTGCAATGGTTCCAGTCATTGTATTCCCGTCTATAGTAGCTGTATAGACCCACTCCCTGATCTCTATTGCAGATATCTTGATGTGAGTGGTAAGCCGAGTCTTTAGTTGTTGATCTTCAAGGAGTTGTAAAATGTTCAGGAAGTTTTTATCGGAGTACTGGAAAGATTCAAAGTCCAAATAAACCAGAGTCAAACTTCATAGCAGCAAGAGATCCTGCAGAAATATCCATGAGAGCACCTGCAAGGGAAAATGAAGATCAAGTGCAAGAGAACTAAAAGCGCGGGACAGAGGTCAAAGAAAACCTAAATATAAGGTTTTCCAGAATATGAAACGACAGACTCCGTTCCACGAAAATGAAATTGATCTTCGATCTGAGGTCGACAAAATAATTTAGAGTTAAACAGTTCGTCGATCTCAGTCTGAAGGTTTGAAGGCATTTCGTCGATCTCTGGTCAACGATAGTTTTCTGAAGTAAGTTCGTCGATCTCAGTTCGACGAAACTAATTTATCCCACAGAGAGTTCGTCGATCTCTGGTCGACGGAAATCTCAAGAACTTTTCCTTGTTCGTCGAGCTCCGTTCAATGAACTCTGAAAAATTCGTCGATTGCAGACATAAACTAAACTAATCATTCTCCATTTATCATTCCAAGCTGATTTATAAAGAACAAGTGATTTCTTTCATCCAACGGTTTGGTGAAAATATCAGCTCTTTGTAAATCAGTGTAGATATAAACAAGATTAATTTTGTTTTTGTTTATACACTCTCTAATGAAATGATGTCTTATGTCTATATGTTTATTTCTGCTGTGATGGACTGGATTTTGTGCTATAACTATAGCACTTGTGTTATCACAAAGTAGAGTTGAATTATTTAAGTTTAACCCATAGTCCAGGAGTTGGTTCTGAATCCACAGCATCTGGGAACAACAACTGCCACCTGCAATGTATTCTACTTCAGCAGTTGATGTGGACACAGATGATTGTTTCTTACAGAACAAGGACACTAATCTCACACCAAGGAACTGGCAGGTTCCTGAGGTACTCTTTCTGTCCACTCCGCATCCAGCAAAGTCAGCATCTGAGTATCCAGTTAACACAAACTCTGACTCAGTAGGATACCAGAGACCTAGAATAGGACAACCCTTTATATATCTTAAAATCCTTTTTAGAAAAACTAGATGGGATTCTTTAGGGTTCACTTGGAACCTAGCACAAAGGCATGTAACAAACATGATATCAGGTCTGCTTGTTGTAAGGTATAGTAGGGACCCAACAATGCCCCAATATAATTTCTAATCCATAGGTTTCCCATGCACATCAGAATCTATTACAGTATTTGTAGCCATGGGTGTTTCTTTGCTGAGGCATCAACCATCCTGTAACGCCCCGTTTTTTCAGCGATTATTTTTATTCTCGTTTGGCGTTACGATGACGCGTTTCCGTGGCTTGTGCCATTTGTGGAGTGTGGTTTAGCTCCTTAGAACTGAGTGCCCTATTCTGTAGCCTGTTGCCAAGATCTCCCTAGCAAGCTGAGTCGTTTTGGGTGACCCGGTGTGGCCTCTCGGGGGATGTTGGTGTTTGGCTTTATTTGGGTATAACTCGAGTTCTGTTCGTCGAAAATTTATTTCGACTTCGCTGTTGTGTTCGTAGCGTGGGTATTTAGCTACGGTGCGAATTTCGTCGAATTCCGAGGTAGTTCGGTTTTCGCGTCGATTTGGTGCTTTATGTAATTTTGTAATTAATTATATAATAATTTTATATATATATATATATATAAAAAGAATGAAAACCCCCGATCCATCATCTTCCCCACTCGAACCGCCGCCCCTGTACGAGAGGAAATGGAGAAACCGCCTACCCTTCGGACGCCGATTCCCGGAGCGTTTGTGGACGGAATTCGATTCCGAGAGTGGATTCGGATTACTCTCGTCAAGAACTTCATTCCTACGGTAAGAAATTCGATTTTCGTGGAGTTTTGGGAGGTTTGGAATTTTTGGTTTTGGAAGTTTTCCGCCATTAATGGCCGAGTTTTTGTTCTAGGTGTTGCGACCGTTTTGATCCGTGCGAAGAGGAGGAAAGCAGTCCAAAGCTTCGCTGAGATTTGAGGCAAGTGGTATTCTTGCCCTTGCCAAGTTTTCTTTTCGATTTTACTTGCTGAAATTGAAATCCCGGTTAGCCCAGGTTAGAGGCCTTGTTGTTCTCATTTTCTTGCTAACTATAGGGCTTAGTTCTTCCTACTGAAACCCCCCCTATTTTGTGATGTTTGGAATCCAAATTGTCGGCGTGGAGCCGTTGTTTTCCTTTATTTTGATTGTTTCTCTGGTTCGGGTGTAGCCGAGAGGGAGAGTTAGGAGGGGGGTGTGGTTGCCGATTTTTCGTTAAGGTATCACTCGAATGATTTGGCATAGTTCGTATGGTAGTGGTGCGCGACGTTGATAGTTGTCTACTGCTACTGCAGTGGCGTGAGTCGTGTGCGCGTTCCGGTGTCGTTCGGGAAATTCCAAACGGTACAGGTTAGCCGCGCACGGTCATCAACCGTTAGGGCGCACGACCACTGGTCGTGTGCCTCTGCTCGTGCGCGGCTGTCTTTCAGTTTCCAAAGTTCTGTCTCAGAAAATCGCACGAGCGCTGACAACAGTGCGCACGACCAGTGGTCGTGCGACACTGATCGTGCGCAGTTGCTAGGTTTTCTGTCAGGTTTTCCAGGTTCGCTTCGCACGATCATCAGCCGATGAGTGCGCACGACCATTGATCGTGCGTCACTGATCGTGCGCTTTGTATATTTTCTTTTGCTAGGCGAATTTAGATGGTTTCGAGTGCGGGAGTTTAGATACTCAAGTGGCAGGCAACTACTCGAGTTCTGGATCTTCTGCCTTGGTCGTTCGACTGTCGTCGAGCTCCGTATTCTTTAGTGGGCTTGTGGGTAGTGGTATTATTTTGGCGGCGAGTGAGGCTAGCTTACTCAACGCCAAAGTTTAGGTAGGCACTGAGTGGGTTTCACTCAACGCCTAGTCGTGTTGGTTTATTTCAATACTCTTCCTTTACCTTGTCTTTCGTTTCCGAGTGGATTTCCAGTTGTATTTCTAGGTTTTCCTTGTCGGCCGTTTTCTTTATTTTCCTAAAGGCCGAATCGTGGGTCGTGGTTAGTAGTGGTGGTTGTAGCTCTTTATGGGGGTGGAGTTGTGTGATATAGCCAAGGCCACCCATGTTTTCTTGCTCCAGGTACGGGCTGGGCATGTCGGGTGGAAGGTCCCTTGTGTTTTCACGTGTTGACCCTCGAGCTTTTGACTTGGACATGGTGGATTGGGGGACTGCGTTTGCCTTCGATCCGGTTCCTCGTTGTTGTTTTTGCTACTATCACTTCCCACAATTTAGGGTGTTAGAAGTTTCTTCTTTGGTTGTTTGCAGCATTCTGGCTCTTGGTAGCCTAGTTGGCCCTGCAAGATGTGGTTCCTGGGCTGGGTCGTTGCTGTTTCTTTGCACGTTGTGCATTTCTTGTGGTCCTGTTGTGGACAGTTGTGACTCTTTCTACTGCATGTTATTCTGTTACTTTGTCCTTTGGTTGACTCTTTCAGGCAGTTTTTCTTTGTTTAGCTTGCTGAGGTATTCTGTTTTCTTTTGGAATACCCCAGGTTCTGAGCTATAGCCAGTCTGGTGGCTAGTTGGAGGTGGTGTTGTTGGTGGACTCCCGGACCTTGGAGTTCTGTTTACCTTGTTAGTGAGGTTGTTTTCAGTACTTTCTTACAGACATATATTTGTGCTAGTGGGTTCGTGTCAGGTTGTTGGCGCCCACTGGTAGTTTTACCTTGTACTAGATATATATACTATTGCTGCTACCATTTTCTGGAGATAGTCTACTTCCTCTGAGAAGGTTTTATGCTAGGTTGCTAGTTATTTTTAAACTATAATTGTTATTATAAATAAAGCTCATGATCAGCATGTTTTATAAAGCGTAATCACTATTTTCCAAATCACGTATTAAGACTGCTTTCTTATATATTACATAAATTTAATGTAGAGTCTCGCATAGCATGAGTGGTTCTCTTGGGACCCTTATGTGCTCCTTAGGATGTCAAATCTAAATAAAGTATTTTTCCGCAGCGTATAAATATAGTTTTTTTTTCTTTTGTGGACTAGGTGATCCACCGAGCCGAGGGATACGGACTCTAATTATAACTGATTTTCTAATCATTAATCACATGATTTTCTTTCATTAAGTTGGTAGTTGGTTTTGCCTGAGCGTCAGCAGTTATCCCCTGCTTGACGTGGCATCACGACGCGTGTTTTCTCTTACTCTGATAATTCTTAATTCGGAGAAAACGCGGGTTGTGACACATCCCAAACTTTTTAATAAGCTCCTTAGCATATTTAGCCTGGGAAATGAAGATGCCATCAGGAAGCTGCTTCACTTGGAGACCAAGGAAGTAGGAGAGCTCACCCATGCTACTCATCTCAAATTTTGAAAGCATTAGATCAGAAAATCTTTTGCATAATTTGGGATCAGTAGAACCAAATATTATGTCATCTATATATATTTGCACTAACAATATTTTATCATGATGCATTGTGGTAAATAAAGTCCTATCTACTATGCCTCTTGAAAAACCATGCTCTAAGAGAAAGCTGGCTAAGGTCTCATACAAAGCTCTTGGAGCTTTCTTTAAACCATAGAGAGCTTTATGCAATTTAAACACATAAGAGGGATGAGTTGGAGAAACAAAACCTAGAGGTTGTTCAACATATACCTCTTCTTTAAGTTCCCCATTTAAGGAAGCACTCTTCACATCCATTTGATAAACTTTGAACTTTTTGAATGCAGCATAAGCCAAAAATATCCTTATAGCTTCTAGCCTGGCAACTGGAGCAAAGGTTTGATCATAATCAATCCCTTCCTCTTGACAATACCCTTGAGTAACAAGCCTAGCCTTGTTGCTCACAATAACACCTTGGGCATCAAGCTTATTTATGAATACCCATTTGGTTCCAATGACTGGGTAGTCTTTTGGTCTGGGAACCAAAACCCAAACTCTACATCTCTCAAACTGATTAAGCTCCTCTTGCATTGCAATGATCTAGTTGGGATCTTGTTTTGCATCAGTTATAGATTGAGGCTCAATTTGAGAGAGGAAACAGACATGCATCAAATCTTGGTTGAGTTGATGCCTTGTCTGTACACCTACTATTATGTCTCCTATCACTTAGGATCTGGGGTGATCCCTCAGTGTGACAAAATCAGTGGGTGGAGATAGTTCTGCAACATCATTTGGAGAGAATTCTTCTTGTGGAGTAGCTTCTGTTGTTGTAGGGGGGTCAGCTTCTTCCACAGTTTCTTCATCACTTTCTTCATTGACTTGTTGAGAAGGATGAGGTACAACTTTTGGGGTAAGGTTTAAGTCATCCAATTTCTCACACCAGTTGTGTACCTGCAAGGAGTCTTTGGTAGAAATCTCTTTCTCCTTATAAAACATGTTAGCCTCATAAAATATAACATGCATAGATTCCTTTATTTTCAATGTAGATTTATTAAATACCCTTTAAGCTTTGCTTACTTGGGAATATCCTAGAAAAATTCCCACTGCATCCTTTGCTTCAAACTTTCTAATATGCTTTTTGTCATTATTATGAATATAACATACACAACCAAAAACTTTAAAATAGTTGATTATTGGTTTCTTCCCTTTAAGCAATTCATAGGGAGTCTTATGTTTTTGTTTGTGTATCAAGCTTCTATTCAGGACATTATTTGCTGTGCTCACTGCCTCTGCCCAATAGGATAGGGGCATGTAAGCATCTGCAAGTAATGTGCCTGCAGCTTCAATAAGTGTTCTATTTATCCTTTCAGCTACCCCATATTGTTGAGGAGTTCTAGGAGCTGAGAAGCAGTGCCTGATACCTTCCTTCTCACAGAACTCATGCATAAGATGAGACTCAAACTCTGTACCATGATCACTTCTGATCAATGCAACATGAGTAGAGTATTCAATCTGTATGGTCCTGAGAAAATCTGTAAGAATCTTGAATGTATCTGACTTTGATCTCAAAAAGAATACCCAAGAGAATCTGGAGAAGTCATATACAACCACTAAGGTATAAGATTTCCCTCCTAGGCTTTGTACAACCACAGGGCCAAAAAGGTCCATATGTAGTAAGTACAATGTCCTAGGTGAATCACTCTTATTAATGGATTTGAAACTAGATTTAGTTTTCTTGCCTAGTTGACAAGCCCAGCAGAGTCCTTCCTTCTTGTAGGGGCTAGAAGGTAGACCTCTAACAAGGTTGTCCTTAGATAACCTATCAATATTTTTCATATTTACATGTCCTAATCTTTTATGCCACAAGTCATTTTGACTGCTAACTATGTTAAACAAACATATGTCTGAAGTAACAGAATGAAAATTAACTAGGTATATGTTTCCTTGTTTATTGCCAATTAAAATAGGTTTGTTTTCTTTAGAGGTAATAGTACAAGAGCTAGAGTTGAATGATACCTGATAACCTTCATCATAGAGTTGGCTTATAGAGATGAGGTTATACTTTAGTCCACTTACATATGCAACTATCTTGAAAGTTACTGTTCCAATCCTGACTTTCCCATAGCCCTCTGTTTGGCCACAGTTAGAGTCACTAAAGATGACCTTTGGTCCCAGCTTGGGCTTGTAATTAATTAGATTGTCTTTGCTGCCTATCGTGTGCTTGGTTTAGCCACTATCCAGATACCAATGTTGATTATATAATGGATATTTCTTCATCTGCAAATGAGATAGTTAGTTTTTCTTGACCCAGGTAATCTTGGGTCCTTGTTGATTTACATTGCTATAACTAGAAATGTAAGAACATTCAGGTTGATCTTTTTAGCCTTTGGGGTGATATCTTCTTGGTGGTATTATCCATTTACTAAAAGGATTAAAGTTGCTGTTATAATTTAGGTTCCTGTTGTAAGAATCTGCGATCGATGATTTCTGGTTGGATCATCGGCCTGAGCTCGACGATGTTGGATGAGATCGTCGATCTCTACTCGAAGAATGAAGATATACATTCTTGGGGCACCAAAATCATCGATCTCTGGTTGACGAACCATACTGGTATCTTCGATCATAGATTGAAGAATAATTATTACTTAAGTTTGCATTCAGAGATCATCTTTTTGAGTTCGACGATCTGTTCATATATCGTCGATCTGAGTTCGACGATAACTGCTGAACATTGTTGTTTTTGTTATTCTTCTTGTTGTTAAGTTTATTCTTAGTTTTAATTTGTTCAAGAAATTTATTGACCATATTTACCTGTTCAGTAATCTTCTTTCCTTTGTCAGATATAAACTTTACTGGTTTGCAAAGGTTATTTTTTTGAATTAGAGGTGGATCACTACAGGAGGCACCTAGTCCTAGTTTGCTATTGTTAATCCTAGAATTTATAGTACTAATGATATCTAGCAGTTGCAAACTTCTTCCATTTAGTGATTCTTCTAACTTCTTAGTCTTGCTAAGTTCAGATTTCAGAAAAGATATTTGTTCATTAGCAAAAATCAGCTCATTTGTTAGATTAGCATTTTCTGAGGTGATTTTGTCTAAATCATTTAGTTTTTCTCATAGAAGTTTGATTTCCTTCTCAGAGCTGATCAAGTCTAAGCACAAAATTTTAAATTCAAGTTTAAACTCATCTGATTAAAAATCATAAGATGATATTACCTGATCTTCAGCTGATAAGAATTCCTCATCTTCAGATTCATCTGTATCTGATCTGCTACAACCTGCCTCAATGGCCATGAGGAAAACTTCTTTAGCCTTCTGCTCTTCTTCATCCTTACTGGAGCTGGAGGATGTTGACTCTTCTTTAGTATCACTCCATGTTTCAGCAACAAAGCCCTTGTATTTCCTCTTGTGCTTCCTTGAGGAAGGTTTGCTGTAATGACTCTTCCTTGAGTCCATCTCCTTTCTTCTATCCTTCTTCTGAACTTCTGGGCACTCAGAGATGAAATGCCCTGGTTTCCTGTAGCCAAAACAAACTGTTTCTTTAGATGGTGTTTTTTCATACCTTGGCTTATCTTCATATTTTGATGGTTTCCTTCTGTAGTCTTTTCTAGCCATCTTGAAGAATCTCTTAGCAAAGAGACTCCTCAACTCTTCATTCATAGGAATGACTTCTGAATATTCTGTAGCTTTGAAAGCTATGCTATGCTCCTTCCTAGTTGGTGTAGGAGTCTTCACTTCAGCTACTTTTTCTCTTGTTTTCATCAATTACTCATAAGACTTTAGCTTTCCTAGAAGAGATTCTATTGAGACCTCTGTCATGCTTCTGGCTTCTCTGATGGGCCAGATTCTTGAGTCCCATGTGCTAGGAAAGAACATAAGGATTTTGTCATTCACTTCAGTTAAAGTGATTTCTTTATCTAGGGTCCTTAACTCACTGATGATGGAGCCGAGTCTATTGTACATCACTTCAACTGTTTCTGCTTCATGCTTCTTGAAGTTTTCTTACTGAGTGAGGAGGTTTGATCTTCTATCTTTCCTCTCATCTGCTGATCCATCCACCATTTGGTTCAAAGAGTCCCAAATATCCTTAGCTGATTGACACTCAACAACCTTTCGAAATATTTCATCAGACATAGTTTGAGCTAGTATGTTCATGGCTCTAGCATCAACTATCTTAGCCTTTTTCTGTGTATCTATCCATCTAGGGGTGGAACTGCACTCAAGTCAGTTGATGCAGTTGAGGTTGAATCCAATGGAGCTGGTGGTACTTTTAAGATAGAATTAAATGTATCTTCATCAATAGAGTTCATGTAAAACCTAATTCTTTCCTTCCAGATTGTGAACTTGGACAAGTTGCACACTGGAGGTATGGTGCTTGCATATTCTTTGTTCCGTGCCATGCTGTATATATAATTCTAGTAAAGATAAGGAACAGATCTAACTTATGATCTTTGGTTCAAGGGTTTAACTTGTAAAACCAAAAGAACCTCCTCTGATACCAATTGAAAGTTAGGGTTAGATCTGATATACTCTAGAGGGGGGAGGGGGGTGTGAATAGAGTATGTATGTATATTTAAAAACTTTTCCTAAACTATAAAGATTATACATAAACTTAGATACTATATCACAACATACCAAATTGAAATAAATGAAATCATAGAAAAGCTAAATAACACAACCACAGCAAGAAAAGGAAGAAGAGGGCAACCAGACAACACAAGAATTTATAGTGGTTCCCCAACCTGGGTACATCCACTCTTCTACCACCCTTGTAGGAATCCACTCAGGTTTTTGATCAGGTGACTGCCACCAATGAGCTTTTTGTAAGGTGCTCAAAAACTAAACCTCAAGTCTTTTTGTTAGGAGACTTGCAAACAGAAATCACTTTTGAAGGGAGTAGAGAACCCTTTTTATAGAGGGAGTGAGAGAGTGATGGTGTCTTCTCTTTCTCAAATACAACTAAGAAGACTAGTGGAATTGATGTTAACAAAAAGCTCCCCCTGAAATATTGAGTTTGTTCAGGGAGGAATGAAACTTTTTTGTTCAGGGTGATAGGCCTTCAAGCTTTCAACTTTAACACGAAGAACTTCAGGAACTTCTTGACAGATATAGTTTTGTTGTCCTACTGAAAGTTCCTGAGAGTATGACAGAAGAAGATTCTTGATTTGGATGGTTGTTCTTCTTCTTCAGAAAGACTGTTCTTCTTCTGGTCTAGCAGTTGTTGATTTCTTGACTGATCGATTCTCTATGTCTCAAGAATTCTGTATGTCTCTTAGATTGTATGTCTGTTAGACTGTGTGTATTGGAAGAAAGAGAACTTCCCGTTTTTATATTTTCCATGTGGAAGTCCTTTTGAATTTTGAAATTCTTTCTGTAATTAATGCTGACGGCCTTGGAATAATTTGGCATTGATTTGTTTCCCAACCCGTCCCTTAAAAAATGGCAGACAATAATCCTGATGAAGACCGTAATTAATGCTCTTGTCTAACGGCAATATTCAGAAAATATTAGAGCATTAATTATTCAGGAATCATTGCCACATAATAAGGACAAAAGAGTAAAATAGCTAAGATTGGATTCGTCGACCTGTGTCCACAGTTCGTCGAGCTGAGAATAACTGTTCGTCGAGCTGAGATCCAAGATCGTCGACCTCTTAATGCTGCTTGATAACTTTCATCTTCTGTGCATCAAGTTCATCGAGCTGAGATCTAGGATCGTCGAGCTGAGCTCAGAGATTTGTCTCTGAGTTCGTTGAGCTGAGCATGACTTTCGCCGACCGGAGATCGACGAATGTAGAACTCCTTTTTCTAAGTCTTGAATTCTATAAGTCTTGAGTCTCTGACTTTGTTGAAGGCTGGTCCCTGACATTGTTGACTCTAAGGACTTGACCAAGACTCTAGGACACAACCATGACCCAGGTCTATACATGTTGAGTCATATCCTACCTTAGTGAACCTAGCCTAAATCCAACTAGGGATCCAACAATATGAACAATGGACTTGCTGAAGTCATGGTTAGTATTGAGAAAATGGAATCAAATCTTGATATTTTGCTGAACCACGATGGCAAGGCAATTTTGTATACAATGAAAGGAGTTTGTAGCACACTTGATAAGACAAGGAATGCCAGTGCTACAGTCAAGAAAATAATCAATGCACAAAACTGCGGGATTCACCACTTTGATGATCCAATAGCCTATACCAGAACTACAATTATTAATGCTGTCTGTGAAGAAGTCAGAAAGGGGGAGAGTAAACTTCAAAGCAAGGTGAATAATCTAGAAGCAGCTATGCATCAAGAGATACGTGGTTTAATTACATACTGTTATGAAAATTTCAAGTGGTTGCATAGTGAGTTGTTTGGACTACACCCGGGTACTAAGGCCAGGATGCCAGAACCAGTATATGATGTTGTTCATCCTCCTCCAGACTACACTCAGTTCTAGGCCGATACGCAAGATTGGACAAAGAGGGCTGACACTGCTGTTCCTGCTGAAGCTAATATAGAGATGGTTGAGGTGCTATCCCAACCAGCTTTCAAGAGAAGGAGATATAGAGAAGGCCTCTCTACTCACAGGTATGACCCAAATTGGGAATCTGCTGAATTATGGAGTCCAATCTCAAAAAGGGATCATACTGGACACATTCACACTCGAAGACTTGGCAAATGAAGACAGAAGGATTCATTACAACAAAGAATAGTGGGAGAAGCATGAGGTGGTTAATGTAAAGAGAAGATTACACTTCAGTAAATACAAGAAAGATGATCTAAATGCTCTTCCTCCTCCTCTAAAGTACTATCCCAAGCCGAAGGAATATTTTAACAGGCAAAATGAAAAGGCCAAGGGGAAAATTGTTTATATTTCATATCTCTGTATGTGTGAATGTGTGTGAATTATAAACTGCCACTTAAGAACCATTTCTATAACCTTATTGTTTTGATTTAATGATTTTTAATATTCTCATTTCATCTCTTTATATGTTTATGATTTAGATTATTCTTTGTATAATTCACCTTAGTGTAGGAGGTTCTGACTTCTTCAAATAGGGTGAGATTGTTGGGTATTTTTCCCACAATAACCCTGATTTGAAGAAGTCCCACATAAACTAAGATGAATTGAGTTTGTATTTGACATTTATTTTGAGTTATATACTTGCAAGATTCAATTTCCAAGTACACACCAATGTCGGATTACAATGGGTCATAAAACACACGACTATACAATGTAATCCCTCATTGTAAAGGACAATGTGTTGACTCATATGTAATCTCTCTATTGGAGTGTACTTCATTTTCAAGTGCATTGGAATCAAAGAAAAGAATGGTTGCTGAGTTCACGAAAAATCAGAAAATTTCCCAAGTCAAATTCATCGAGTATTCACATGAAGTCTCGTGTCATAAATTGAGATGTCACGTGAACAATCGTGGAATTCGTCGAGTTAACTCGAGAAATTTCTGTCTGTTTCTTAAAATATCTTCAAAAATGGCGAAGTTAAATTCGTCAAGTATATGCGTGAAGTCTCGTGTCATTCGTCGAGACATCAAGTGAATATTCGTGTAATTCATCGAATGTTCTTGAGTGGTCTAGTGACTGTTAACAGAAAAATTTCTTCTGGTCCAAATTTTGGCCAAGAAAAATTCGCCGAATGAACTAGGGTAATTCGTTGAATGCTCTCGTGTAATCAAAGTAATTCGTCGAGTGTTTTGGCTATTACATTAGTCATATCGATGAATGGACTTAACTATTTTCTTAAGATCATTTTCCTGACGGGTTCTGTTCTAAAATGACGGCCATGTACAGTACACGTGGAAGCTTGTTTTGGAAGTTAATTTCTAGCCATTGGGATGGAATCCTATATAAATACCATGGATTACATTCAAAATTTATGGATAGCTAAGAATTACAAGAATCACTAATTTCTCTAAATCTAATTCTCAAAAATCATGAATAGCAGAGAACTTTCTCTTTCCTGATTTACTGTGCTCGGAATCTATCAATCCGAGGACTTCAAGGTGCACGTTCAGCGATTCCTAACAAGAAGAAATTCCACAGATCACTGCTTTCAGATTCTATAAAGGTGTTCTTGATCTAATCAGATTCCAAAGTTTTCAGATCAAGGTTTTCAAGTTTCAAGTGTTCTTCTCCAACCTTCATTTCAAGATCAACTCTCTTAGAAGGAAGAAGATTGAATCCATTCAAATCTGAAGAAGAAAATTGTTATCAATCTAGAAATTGTATAAACCAATTTTATTATTGTAGGAAGTTTCTTCTTTCGAGTTTGTAGATCTGAGTTTTTTTGATCGAGTTATATAAGAGGTTGTTCTCCAAGTTATAGGAGCGTTGTCTCGGAGTTGTAGAGTTGAGGCTTCGAGGTATAAGGTTTTTATAATCTGAGTTTTGGTGAAGTCGCCGAGTCTAGCCCGAAGTGCTAGATAGGCGAGGCGGGACAGTAGACGTCCCCATTCAGGGGAACCACTAAATCCTTATGTATGTGCTATGCTTCTAAGTGTTTGTTGTTACTAATTTTTTATTTTGCTAAAAGACGCACACTCATCTATTCACCCCCTCTAAGTGATTTAGGTAGACAACTAGATATTTTCACATATCAATATTGATAAATAAAACACGTTGTTCAATAAATAATTTTTTTTAAATAAGATTTATTTTTAAGTTCATTGAATTAATTTTTTTTTTGAAATAAACAAAATAAAAAATTGTACACGCTTGACAGTACCTCGCCTCAAGATTGGTCAACACGACAACACACTTACAGTTCGCAAACATCCACGTGCGGCTGTCGCATATATGTGGTACTATTGCGATATGGGTATTTTTGCGAGTGTGGGGATTTGCGTGTTGTAGGAGCGTCGTCACAGTGGGACTATTGAGGCGGAGTTAATGTGTAACACCCCTATCTGTCACATAGCATATAACAGTAGGTTTGGCTGGGGCCCGACACCATATACCACGGATAGACCGATTAGTTACTCAATGAAACCATTCAACCAATACACACATCCTACACATAGCATCTAGTGGAAGCAATTTATTAAGTTGCAATAATAAGAACCCAGCTAACAAGCATGAATGTCCACTAATAAACCAAACAGGAATGAAATACAAAGTACCGAAGAGTGTTGGCCTTATGGCCTTACGACAGTTCACTTAAAATAAATAGTGTTTTATAAACTTCGGCTCACAGGCCGGCCACGCATGATTTAAATAATTAAACAAACAAGGCCTTCGTGGGCCGGCTCAGAAACTTGGGCTTTGGCCCGCTATTTGTCGCTCGGCTCTGCAGTACCTGCAAGCACAAATCACCACAATGGTGGAAAGCAAGAATAAAGGTCAGCTAAATCTTACCAAATTATAACGATTCCGCCCCCAAACTCTGGGCGACAAAGCTTCTTCCCTGCACTTGTTAGCATAGCAAGTAAAATAATGAATAAGCACAACATCACAAGTGTTGGCTCACACAACCACACACCCCGTGCTCTCAGGGCACTAACTCGGTGAACTCGGTCATAACCGTGGTCTCACCACCATCCCTTGGATGGCAAATCTTGTTAGAATTTTTAGTCTTTCCGGTCTAAGACTAAGACTCGCACGACCATGCTAATGGCAAGTCCCTTTTTTAGGTATCTGACACCAAACCACATAGCCCGGGTCAATTTCCACTTGCCCGTTGCTCACACCACCTAGTCACTTTAAGACGTACGCCTGGGCCAAGCTTTTCCCAGATCCCAAAAAATTAGATCACATAATCACATAACCCAGTTATGTTCAAGGTTGGCTCCCAGGCCACCAAGATGGCAGAAATGCGTTTCCGCCCATTTTTCCGGGTGCGTCTTGAGGTTAATCCCCAAGGATCCCTGCTGTAATCTACCCCATAGAAACCTGAAAATAATCAAAGGCACGAAGTCTTCTCCGGCTACTTATGCAATGCAACATCACCGATCCAGGCCAACTTGTCCGGGTAGGCTTCACATACCATGCCTATGCCCGTACTTCGATTCTGGACTATAAAAAAGGGGGACTTTACATATCTTACCCAAGGAACACCGCAAACTCGCTGCATACTCGCGGGAGAGGGTTTTCCCATACAAAGGAAGAAGAGGTTCACATGCTCAAGATGAAAATCGTTACCCTAGCATTTTCCTCAGCGCAATGGAAAATTACGCGGATGAAAAGCACCGCGATGATCTTGCCTCCATAGATATGGGATTGGTTTGCGATTTGGCGCTCCGAATCTCCTCCGGTGGCTGGATCTTCCTCTTCCACCAAACTCCTTGATCTCCCTTCTCTCTAGGTTTTAGAAAGAGAATGGCAAAGTGAAAGTGAAGGTTTAAACCCCCAATCCTGGCCGTAACCCTAGTATGGAGAGCCTTGGGCCGTTAGATCCCAAAATAAGGAAACGAACCGCTGCAATTCAACCTGAAATTAAACTTCCTGGGCGAACACGGATTGCGACACGCCCATGTCCAAGGCCGTGTCACTCATTCACCGTCTAAACCGTCGCGTCCCAAAAGAACACAGGCACTCGACACGCCCGTGTCAGGCATGACATGCCCGTGTCATACAGTACACACCCGTGTAGCTGGGCGTGTTCCTCCAATGACACAGGTCCAAAACGTCCAGAGCACGACATGACCATGTGATATGCCTGTGTTACATGTTGTGTGCTAGACACGCCAAGGGACACGCCCGTGTCCCATGCCGTGTAGCTGTCTTAGCACAACATACCAAATGACCCGAGGAGGACATGGGTATTCGACACCCCCGTGTCGTATTTGATGCGCCCGTGTCGGACCCGAATGCGCCTGGGCTCAGGCCATGCGTCCTATCTCAATGATCATTGAGTGGAAAGCTTTGAGTGGCTAACACGCCCTGGGACACGCTCGTGTCCCAGGCCGTGTTCACTGCCCGACGACCATTGACTGAGATTTTGTCAACCATGCGACCATCGCCGAACCCGATCACGACACGCCCTAGGACACGACCGTGTCCCAGGCCATGTCACCTCTACCAAATCCCAGATTTGCCTCAAAATGCCACTTGTCACACTTTTGAGTTTCGGGGCGTTACATAATGCTACTCAGGGCATGGGCTCTTCTATTCATAGTTAATTGAACGAGTGTTCGAGAGCATTTTTGGCCTAAGAGATCATTTTTCTCCCGAGCACGTGCTTTTCACTCAGACGCACATTTTGTTTCCCGAGCACACGTTTTTTGCACAATCGCGCGTATTGCACTAACCTTTTTTGGTTCAGAAGCATACAAAATTTTGCCAGCTCGCACATTTTTTTCTCTGGAGCTAGTGTTTTCTTGCGAAGCACGCATTTTTTTTGGGCTTAATTTTTTTGTACCAGTGCTTTTTGCTCGAGCGCATTTCAACCCGACCATTCACGGATTCTTTCAAAATATTTGCCCATTTTATCGATTGCTAGATGATAGGTGGTTTAATGAAAATAAATGTAATGAAATTCATAAATACATGTCATATCGATTGATAAATACAACATGTGCTTCAATATGATTTACCTTTTAAATAAGATTTATGCATTTTAAAATAAAATTACCTCCGCCCAATTTCAATTCACAGGCAAGTTCTTGGATGCTCGATCAACTAACAGTGCACAGGAAGCCCTTCTTCCCCACGAGAAAGTACCCCCGCCACATAGACACACACACACACACACACACATAGACACACACAGACACACAGACACACAGACACACACACAGACACAAACACAGATAGACAAAAACACACAAATATAGGCACACAAACACAAACACACATATATACACAGACACAGACAAATACATGCATGCACACACACACACACATACATAATCAAACACAACTTCAAATAGGTGCAGACACAGATAGACACAAATAACCAAAAATAGACATAAACACACAAATACAAAAACAAAAACAAAAACGAACACAAAAACATATACAGACTGACACACACATAGACAGACAGACAGACATACACACACACACAAGTATAAACACATATAAACACGCAAACATAGCCACAAACATAGATAAACACAGACACAAACAGACACAAATAGATACAGACACAAACATGGGCACTCAAACACAGACATACATAGAGACACAGATACAGACACAAACACAGACACACACACAAACACAGATCGACAAAAATACAAACACATATACATACACATAAAGACACACACAGACACACACAAACACACACAGATAGACAAAGACACATAGACAAAGACACACAAAGAATCAAATATAGATACATTGACACATATACACACAAATACAGACACACACATGCACAAGCACATATTGACTACACACAGACACAGACCCCAACAGGCATAGAAAAACATAGACACACAGACACACATACATGCATATACACAAAAACCAACACACACACACACACACACACACACACACACACACACACACACACACACACACACACACACACACACACACACACACACACACACACACACACACACACCGATGGGCTGACTCAAAATATGCTCGACTCGAGCTCGAGTCTCTCAAGCTCGATTTCAATGAGCTAAAGATCGATTATGAGTATAGCTCAAGCTCGAGTTCGATGAGCTTATTCTTGAGTTCGATGAGGTCGAGCTCAATTACTAGTCGAGCTCCAGCTCAGATTTTTTTGATCATGACGGCACGCGAGCCTCTCGAGCTCGAGCAACAAATTAGGAATATTTCATGAGTGCATGAAATATTTGGAGTGAAATTTCTCTCCAATAAAATTATTATCAAAAGCCTATCACGATCAATCCCATCCTGGCCCTGCTCTAGAAACACCCATTCTCAAAACCCTCGATATCGTGACTTGCTTCTTCCGCCGGCAAATCGGCACCACTCCTCATCGATAACCCCTCCTCCTCTCTTTTTTCCCTCCTCAATTCTCTATATGTGAAAGTGAGAGAGAGCAGCGGAGGGCTGAAGTGGGAGAGAGAGGGAGAAAGAGACTAGAGAAGAGATTCACAGAAGTGGAGGAGAAATAGCTTTCGCCTTCGGTATATTTTCTTTAAATTCTTCCTTCCTCTTGAACTAATCTATGTTTCTTCGTGCATCGACAAAAATTGTTCTTATCTTGGTCACAATCTTCCTCATTGGCTATAGAGGATGTTTGGGTTTATTGGGGGTTTTCATCTTGATGCCCTTTAGGGTTAGAAGTAATCTTCTAATTGAATATGGTAAAACATGTGAATATGTTCTAGCATGCCCTTTAGGGTTTGATTTTTTCTTCTATTTTCTTGTCTATTACTATTAATCTTTTAAGTTTTCATCTTGACTTTTTCTTCCATTTTCATGTTGATCTTTAGGGTTTTCGTCTTGATTTTTTCTACCATTTTCTGCCTATAATTTGGCTTTCTGTGCTATTGGTTGGATAAGAGAGGTGTTTGTGTTGATAGTGTGCATGTGGATGATAGTGTGGCTGTATGCGTGCTTGTTTGTAGTTTGGGGATAACATTGTCTTTTTATGTGTCCATGTGTTCTTATTTTGGTAGTGTGTGTGTGGATAACATTATGTTATATGTGTATGTGTGGGCATCCATATATTTTTTAGGTGTGTATAGATGTAATTTTGAGCGAGTGTGTGTGTGTTTCATGTATTTGTGTTTGTGTGTGTGTGCAGGTGTATGTGTGTTTGTGTGTATGTGTGCATGTGTGTGTGTGGATGAAATCGTGTTTGTGTATATGTGTGGTTGTGTGTGTGGATGACATTGTGTTTGTATATGTGTATATGTGCTTGTGTATTATATTTTAAAATCACTTCTTATTGCAAATGTGTAAATGCTTATTCTATGCATGGTTTTGTTCATAAAACATTAGTCAATCTTTTAAATGTGAACAATGCCCATGAATGAAATGTTCATGAATGTACTACTAAGATTCTTCTTATTAGTTCAAATGCAGGGGTAATTTATTTATACTGTTTGGGTAATTTATTTAAGTATCCTACAATTTAAGACTACTGGAAATGGTAATGTTGACTATGAGTGAGTTTTTGATTACTATGACATTCGTTAATATTTTATTGATACACAAGTTAATAAAAGCCCCATTAAGAACTTTGCTAACACCCATAAGATGAATGAGGTGTTTGTTAGTGAGAAAGCAGAAGCAGTATATGCAAGTCAAAATATAATTGAAACTTTCACAAGCCTGAATGATAACAACGTTTCATTTATAACACTATATTTTACAGTGTAAAATGGAAAGGCTGATGGGAATATCAACAGATTCTGATAGTGAATTCATAATCTCCGAGAGAGAAATTTTAAAGAAAGCACTTGGTAATAAGTCTGGTTATGACAAAGGATTAGGCTACAGTGTTGTGCCTTCAAAATGAATGAAGAAGACATTGTTTGAGTCCACTAAATTGAAAGAGAAGTTGAATGTGGCAAAAGATGAATTGCGCAATGCCACCACTCGCATTACATCACAAACAAAGCTTATAAAAAAACATGAATCTTTGATTCAAACTTACAATGAAGAGATTGCAGGTTTAAAAGAAGGTCAAAATGAGGTAAAAGCGAAGTTGTCTTCTGTTCTATAAAAAATAGGCTCAATTCCTTGACTTTTTGATGTACACACCATTCACTTTTTGGTGAACTTTTTTATTGTTGAATGGTTGATGACTGTTACTATTTTGGCATTATGCTTTTAATGACCTATTACTTGACTAGCATGTCTTTGCTAGCTATTAAAACTTTGATATAGTAGTATACCTTTGATAAAATCTATGTTATTAATTAAGACATGTGTGTTTCTTTTGTTTAGTATTTGTTACTTATGTATAATGTCTTGTAATATTAATTTTCATATGATGTAGGTGATGATAACCAGCTTCTAAGGCCTGCTAAAACATACACTGTGGTAGTCCACATTGGTTTTACTGAACTGCTCCAGCAGTTTAGGGATTTTCGGTGAACTACTCCACCAGTTCACTGATTTTCACTTTTAATGTATGTGTGTTGCTTACAGCAGTTCACTTTTAATATATGAGAGTGCATGTATAGATGGTGCAAACTATTATAGTTAACTGATTCGATAAACTGATGTAGTTCTCTTACAACAGTTCATTCTCATTATCCCCTAAACTAACCATTCGTAGAGTTAGCCCTGTCAATAAGAAAAGGTCAAAATGAACTATATCTGGCATTTATACTCAAGTGCTACTATTTTCCTATGACAATCTGTGATGTATCTGATTTGTCATATTGCGATCCATTTTTTGTTTTTTCTATGCTAGGGAATGAAAGTGAACTGCCTTTATAAATGCCTCTATATAGTATAGATGATGAATTAAACTGCTTAAAACATTATGTTAGAATTCCAAATCTCTATTGCTACAGTGCGCTTGTTCTTTATTTATGAAGTTGATTTTCTTATTATGAAAAATCTCATCTTTTTTAAGTGATAATGACTATTGTCTTCTATTTTAATTGAGAAATAACTTATGCCATCATTATAGTGGATTGATTGTCGGCAACCCGTATTTTTTCGGATCCCTTGTTTTGGATTTTCACTTAAATCTGTGTTTTGTAGTTGCTAATAGTTTCATTCAGATATTGACTTATATATTCAAATATTTTACTCCCATAATGGTGAATATTTAATACACTATACCAAATCAAACCAAGATGGAGGTATCACGTGCATTGTCCTTTTTATGAATTCATAATCCTTATGAAACTAATTTCTGGATACTTTCATCTTGAACCTATTATTTTTAGGACCAATTGATTGGACAAATGCCAATCATGCTCCGTAGCAGTTGTTGTGTGTTAAGTTGAAAGGATAAAGCTGAGCCCTCCAAATTTAGTTTGCTTTTATTTAGTTTTTGTTCTGCTATTTACTTGGCTATTCTGGAAGTATAGTTCACTAATTCAATGAAATGTTTAAGCCTAAAGTAGTTCACTGATTAAGTGAACTCGCTGGTTCAGTTAACTTATTCAGCACTTCAATGATTCACTGAACTACATCTATATGAATCAATGTTTATGGAGGTAATGAAATTGTGCATGTGTTTATTGAGGTAATGAATCAATGATTCATGGATTTTCACTTTTAATGTATGTGTGCTGCTTACAGTAGTTCACTTTTAATATATTAGAGTGCATATATATATATAGTGCAAACTACTGTAGTTCACTGATTCAGTAAATTGATGTAGTTCACTTACAACCGTTCATTCTCGTTATCACATAAATTAACCATATGTAGAGTTAGACCTGTCAATAAGAAAAGGTCAACATGAACCATATTTGACATTTGTACTATAGTGCTACTATTTTCCTACGACAATTTGTCATCTATCAGATTTGTCATCTTGTGATCCATTTTTGGTTTTTTTGGTGCTAGGGAATGAAATTGAACTGTCTTTATAGATGCCTTTATATAGTACAGATGATGAATTAAACTGCTCAGAACATTATGTTAGAATTCCAAATCTCTATTGCTACAGTGCGCTTGTTCTTTATTTATGAAGTTGATTTTCTCATTAAGAAAAATCTCATCTTTTTCATGTGATAATGACTATTGTATGGCATTTGTATTAAGAAATAACCTATGTTATCATTATAGTGGATTGTTTATCGATAGCCCGTATTTTTTTCCGGATGTCTTGTTTTGGATCTCCACTTAAATTCGCGTTCTATAGTTGCTAATAGTTTCATTCAGATTTTGACCGATACATTCAGATATTCTTCTCCGATAATGGTGAATATTTAATACACTATACAAAATCAAACCAAGGTGGAGGTATCGCGGGTATTGACCTATTTATGAATTCATAATCCTTCTGAAACTGATTTCTGGATACTTTCATCTTGAACTTGTTATTTTTAGGACCAATTGATTGGACAAATGCCAATAATGTTTTTTTGCAGTTGTTGTATATTAAGTGGAAAGGTTGAAGTTGAGCTCTCCAAATTTGGTTTGTTTTTCATTAGTTTTTGTTCTGCTATTTACTTGACTATTCTGGAAGTGCAGTTCACTAATTCAGTGAAATGTTGAAGCCTAGAGCAGTTCACTGATTCAGTGAACTGCTTCAGCACTTCAATGATTCACTAAAATGCAGCTATATGAATCAATGTTTATGGAGGTAATGGAGGTAATGAAATTGTGCATGTGTTTATGGAGGTAATGAAAGTGAACTGCTCTAGTAGTTCACTGATTTTCAGTGAACTGCTGGAAGTGAGTTAAAAAGCAGTTCACTGAATCATTCAGTGAACTACTTACTGAATTCACCGAACTACTCCAACAATTCACTGAATTCAGCGAACTACTCTAGTAGTTCCCTGATTTACAGTGAACGACTGGAAGTAGTTCACTATTCACTTATAATGTATGTGTGCATATGGATGTTTGTATGGATGCTTGTATATAAATGTATGGTGTGTGTATGGATGTTTGTATATAAATGGTGTGTGCGTGTTTAATGTATGTATGTTTTATTGCATGTGTGTATAGATTCTGTGTGTATGGATATATGTGAGTGTGTATGGATGTTTTTTCTCTCATGTTTTTTAAAAATTAACAATTGTTTGATTTTATTTGTAGGGCGTCGGAGACTTGGTAAGAAGTGACAGATGATTCATCAGTCAAAAAGTGAAGATTCATTAGTCATAAAATGATGGGAAATTCATTAGTTGGAATGTGTCGAAGTTGATGTCTTATTTAAAACTTGTTGATCTTAATATTGTTATGTAATATTTTGTCAGAGGATTCATTATTTTTGTTATGTAATTTGACTCTATGTAATACATCTATTTGTGAATAATTAATGTTTAAATTTAATACTTTGTGTAAGTGAGTGTAAGATCAATCCTTCACTCTAAAGGGGGGGGGTGAATAGAGTGTATTAAAATAATTTTGCAAATATGAAAATTATTCTAGCAGTGGAAGAATTAAATTAGTTAGTGTAAAGTGCTTGATAGAAATCAAAATATAACAAACAAAAGAGCAAATCCACAGCACACAGCAAATAAGATAGCAAACAACCAGAAGACACAAGGAGCTATAGTGGTTCCCCAAAACCTGGGTACATCCACTCTTCTACCACCCTTGGTAGGAATCCACTGTAGGATGAGTTGATCAGGTGTCCTAGGCACCAATGAGCTTTTGATCAGGTGCTCAAAAACCAAACCAGATTTTTTTGATCAGGTGTCTTGCCACCACTGAGTTTTGATCAGGTCTCAGAAACCAAAGCAAAACTTTTGAAGGGAGTTTAAAAACCCTTTTACAGGAAAGGAAAAAGGAAAATGGTAAAGTTGTCTTCTCTGTCAACAATCAAAGAGAAGCCCAAGTTGATGAGATGTTATCAAAGCTCCCCCTGAGATAAGCAAGAGTTCAGGAACTTAAAGCTTTGCAAGGGTGATAGGTCTTCAGTAGAAAGAATGCTCCAGCAGAAGATGATTCCAGTAAGAACTGAAATATGTATTGTCTGGAGTGAGAATGATGAAGACTTTTTAAGACTTTGAATCAGAATCAATCAAAAGGAATAAGAGCGTGTTCTCTGTTTTATGTTGTTGAAATCCTTCTCTTTGTTTTCTTCTGTATATATATTTGTTTCTCCTTTTCTGAATGATAATATGAAATCCAGTCTTCAAATCTTTTTGATAGCCATTAGCAAATTCACAAAAACTTTCCTTAAATATCAACTGTCTCTGGAGGAAATAACCTAAAAACATTCCTTCTTTATTTCCTTGAAACTTGCTCCAGATTTATTATAACGGCTAGAAATCTTCTTCAATAAATGCTCTGACTTGAAGACATTTGAAATCCTTAACAAACTGACAAAATTCAAGAAATCGTCGATCTCAAAAGATAATCGTTGATCTGAGCTAAACTATCGTCGAACTGAGCTCAGAGACATTCAAATTAGTCTAAGACAGAAAACGTCGATCTCAGCTCAGAGATCGTCGAACTGAGTTCGACGCATCGTCGACCTGAGCTCAGAGAGATAGTCGAACTAGGTTCGACACTTCATCGATCTGAGCTCGACGACAAGTTGAATTTTTCTTTTTGGCTTCTCATCTGAACTATGAGGTCTTGGGGAAAGCTTCCAACCTAAGTCCTAAGCCTTAGACCTTACTAGTTGACCTTTACTCTATACAACAAGGTCAAAGCAACAATCTTATAGACATAGTGATCCTGACCAAAATTAGTAATAGGGTGTTCCAATAATCTCCCCCTATTTGGGTTAGGATTACTACTAACATGAGTAATAGGAAATAAAAACATCAACAGAAATAGAAATACAAAAAAGCATTGCAGAACCACAGAAATATAATTATATCACACCAAATAGTTCAGTAGTGATATGAAAGAGTTTTCAGCTTACACCCAGATTAATGCTTATCATCAGTTCTTTTCTTGAAAATGATTTCTCTGTTTGGATTTTCTGAATCTTTCTTTGATCTGAAGTCATCAGCAGCACCAAGAGTCTTCTGGATTCTGTTTCTAGGAACTACAGCTTCAGGATGTAGCTGCATGTACTCCTCAGTATTGAAGAATTTCTTGGAGCTGTATCTTTCAAGTTCTTGTCTTCTTTGATCTGATAGAGTAGAGATATTGGAAGTATCTTGGCCTTTTTCTCTTGCTTTCTTGATTTGATCTAGAGCAACAATTCTTTTAGTCTGGCTGTCCAGGAGACTTAGTTATTCTCTAGATCTTCAAAAGGAACTGGTGGCTCATACTCATTGATGGTGTCAGTGGGAGGAGCTTTTGGATGAAAGCCTTATTTGAGTTTATAAGGAAAAGGACCAGAAGTGGAATCACTTGGGCTTTGTCCTTTCCTTTGATAAGGTTGATAACTGGAATGTCCTCTGGAATAAACTTGATAATCTCTTTGATTGACTTTGTACTGACTTCCTCTTGACTGATTGCCTCTTTGCTGATATCCTCTGGATTGAGATCTTCCTTGAAACTGAGAGGATCTTTGAGATGAAGCATATGAGGATTGATGAGCTGAGTTTCCACCAGATCTTGCACCTGGAGAAGGAGGAGGAGGAGGATTATAATGAGAAGTTCCTTGGTCATATTTCCTTTTCTTCCTCATGGCCTTCAACTGGTTCTTAGAGAATTGCATCCAGTGCTCAGTTATGGGGCAGTTATGCAGAATATAATACGGTATATCATGATCAGAAGTAGCTTTTGACAATTGAACTCTTTTCATGGCTTTACTTCTAGCTTTCCTCTTCTTTGTAATAGTTGTAGAGGAATCATCAGAGTCAGTCCTGAATTCATCATCATCAGAGCTCTGAGGCTCATCAAATAAAGCATCTATTTGCTTTAACACTTCTTTAGAGATAGCAAGAGTTGAAGTAGGAGGAGCAGTGGTAGAGATAACAACATCAGCAGCATCTGAAGCAGTAGGAGCAGAAACTGAACAAACTGGCTCTACTGGCTCTATAACAGTCTCTGAAAAAGCAACATCAGCAGCAGCAGCAGCAAGAACCAAAGGAATACTTTCCACAGATTTAGCAGAATTTATATACATATCTATCAGATTTGGATCATAGTAGGAGAAGGGAACAATAGCCCTGGTTAGATCTTCAGCAGGGAGAGGTGCTGGAAGATAACAGCTATAAAATGAATCAAATAATGATAATAAAGAATGTAGATCTACTGCAAGACTGATGGTTGGAGCTAGAGCTGGAACTGAAACTGAAACTTTCTCTGAAGCTGGAATCTCTAAAGTTAGAACTTCTGATATTTGCATTTCTGAAACCAAATTCTCTGAGAGCAGCACTTCTTCATAAGGACACTCCCCCTTCCTAGTTTCAGTGACAACTAAATCTAGGCCCTCAGAAAAAGGGATGGCCTGAAGGGAGAAGGAAGAAGATATTCTAACATATGACTCATTCGAAGTCTTGATTAAGGGAGCCAAGGTTGAATCCAGTAAGAGAGTTAGCTTGGGT
Source organism: Platanthera zijinensis (assembly GCA_039513925.1). Taxonomy (NCBI): domain Eukaryota; kingdom Viridiplantae; phylum Streptophyta; class Magnoliopsida; order Asparagales; family Orchidaceae; genus Platanthera; species Platanthera zijinensis. The sequence goes on from CM077087.1 coordinate 152,637,352, forward strand.
GCCAACAACTCATATAATTTATCTGCTAGAGGAAAAAGATCTACTTGCTCAAGATTAACTTGAGTAGAGGTAGAGGGAGGGGCTGCAGACATGGATGGAATTGATGCAGAGAGAAGTGGTATGGATGGTTGAGAGATGGAGATGGATGTTATGGATGAAGCTGGGATAGTGACTGTTGGTAGAAATGAGGATATGGTAGGGGGAAAGGATGGTTGAGATATGATGTCATGTAGGATTTGTTGAAAGGATGTTGAGGTGGATGGAATGTCTTGGGGTGAAGATGGAGAATCATCCATGAAGGAATCATCTAAAAGGTTGAATGATGGAAGATCAGAGGATGATTCTAAATCTATGGATGAGAAGTAATGTAGTGGATGGAAAACTTCTTGATGGGTGGCTGGAGGAGGTGAAGAAGCTATTTGAGATGAAGGTATGGAAGATGTAACTAGATATGGAGAAGGAGGAGAGGATATGGAAGGGGATGACAACACTTCTGCTGGGGCAGTGGACTGAGGAGGAGTGACTGATTCAGTCCTTGTGCCTGAAGAAGCTTTTGCTGTAGGAGCCCTGCTAGGTTTGACAATTTGTCTCTCCCACTTGCCAAATAGAGCTGAAGAAAGCCTCTTTGAAGCATTATGTGCATCCCATTGGACACTAACAACTGAGGGCACCTATTCTGCAGGAATTGGCCCAAAATCCTCCCAAAATTCACAAAATTTTTATTGATCTTTTTCTTAATCAAGTCAAAGAAAATGGCTCCCCAATCCAGGTGCTTCTTATCTACTATTGCATTGATTAAACAAAATTGATGTCTAGATATTGTATCATAGGCTGAATGTTTGGCCAATATCACTTTGCCTACAACATCTGCTAGAAATCTATACTCCATGGATAGATTTTTCTTCAGCAACTTATTAGGGTTATCAGAATTATGACCCATTCTATCTAACATTTCAGTAAATTCTACCCCTGATAGTTCTATGCTATCATTTCCAGTACTTAATCCAAAAATCTCTGTAAGAATGGTTGGGGTTAGGGATACCTGTGTCCCTGAGATTGTTCCAATAACTGTGTTTTGATTCAGATTGTGGGCAGTATAGACCCATTCTTTAATCTCATCTACTGCTAACTTGATTCTGGAGGACATAATGTTCACAAGTTGTTGCTCTTTGAAAAGTTCCAAAATGTCTTTGAATATTTGATCTGTACCCTCAAATGATTCCATGTCGATATCGAAGCAAGTGTCAAACTTCATTGCGACTAGAACGACGACTGACACCGACATATTTTTTGCAAAAACAAACAAGATCAAGTGTAGAAAAGTTTGGAGGGAAAGAAAGTTCTTGCAGAAGGTATGAAAGCGCAAAGGAGAACGACGCCTGAAAAATGATTTTATATCAGGGTTCGACACAGAAAAGGAAAGATCGTTGAACTCAGTTCGATGATCTATGGCTCTAGGGGAAACTAAAAAGTCTCAACATCGTTGATCTCCGTTCGATGATATTTAACATCGTCGATATTCGTTAGACGATAATTGAGATCGCTGACCGAGAAGGATAGTTTAGCACTATTTGGAAATGTCGAGCTCTATTCGACGATTCCTAACATCGTCGATCTTCGTTCGAAGGAAAACGAAAGATAGTTGAATACTATCTAGAAATGACGATCTTCGTTCGAAGATCTTTAGGAGAATCGTCGAGCGTAGTTCAGAGATAGAGAAAACCTATAGACACTAGGAAATTATAATTTTAAACCTAGCCTTTGTCTCTTTTTAGGTTTAAAGATCTTGGAACTTAATTAAGACTTCCATCCATCTAACATTCCTAACTGATTAAGGAAGAAAGTATGTTTCTTTTCATCCAAGGGTTTGGTTAAAATATCTCCCCTTTGTAAATTAGTTGAGATGTATTCCAATTCAATTTTATTTTTCTCTACATTATCCCTTAAGAAATGATGCCTAATCTCTATGTGTTTTGTCCTACTATGGAGGACTTGATTTTGAGCTATTGAAATAGCACTAGTATTATGACAAAATATTTTGGACTTCTCTAAGTTATAGCCATAGTCTAGGAGATGTTTTTTAATCCACAATATCTGTGAGCAACAACTACCTGCTGCCATATACTAAGCTTCAGCAGTTGATGTGGACACAGATGTTTGTTTCTTACAAAACCAGGAGACAAGTCTGTCACCAAGAAACTGATAAGATCCATTAGTGCTTTTCCTATCTACTCTACATCCAGCATAATCAGCATCAGAAAATCCAATTAAATCAAATCCTGAATCAGCTGGATACCAGAGACCTAGATTTGGACACCTTTTCACATACCTAAGAATTCTCTTAACTAATGTGAGGTGTGACTCTCTAGGGCTGACTTGGTATCTAGCACATATGCATGTAGCAAACATTATATCAGGTCTACTAGCTGTAAGATACAATAAGGAGCCAATCATTGCTCTATATGTGGTCTGATCAACTGGTTTCCCATGTTCATCAGCATCTAATACATCATTAGTAGGCATGGGTGTTTTCGTAGAGGATGCATCAGACATACCAAACTTCTTAACCAATTCTTTTGCATACTTGGTTTGAGAAATAAAGATGCCATCATCATTTTGTTTGACTTGCAATCCTAGAAAGAAGGATAGCTCACCCATGCTACTCATTTCAAATTTGGAATGCATTAAGTTGGAGAACCTTTTGCACAAATTTAAATCAGTAGAACCAAAAATAATATCATTTACATAGATTTGTACTAGTAGGATATGGGACTTATGGGTTCTTATAAAAAGAGTTTGGTCTACTCTACCCCTTTTAAAATCATTTTCCAAGAGAAAGAAAGCTAGGGTCTCATACCATGCTCTAGGATCTTGTTTGAGACCATATAATGCTTTATGCAATTTATAAACAAAATCAGGGTGAGTTAGAGAGATAAAACCTGGAGGCTGTTTTACATAAACTTCTTCCTTGATATCACCATTGAGGAATGCACTTTTGACATCCATTTGATATACTTTGAACTTCTTGTGAGCTGCATATGCAAGGAAGATTCTTATGGCCTTTATCCTTGCAACTTGTGCAAAGGTTTTGTCATAGTCTATGCCTTCTTCTTGAGAATATCCTTGAGCAACCAGCCTTGCCTTGTTTCTTACTATAACTCCTTGATCATCTAACTTGTTTCTGAATACCCATTTTGTTCCAACAATGGGATTATTCTTTGGCTTTGGCACTAGCTCCCAAACTTTGTTTCTTTCAAATTTATTTTATTCCTCTTGCATTGCAATAATCTAGTTTGGATCTTGTTTTGCATCTTGTATGGATTGAGGCTCAATTTGAGAAAGAAAGCAAGTGTGCATCAGATTTTGATTGAATTGGTTTCTGGTTTGCACACCAGCTGAGATGTCTCCAATCACTTGGGAGATTGGATGGTCTCTTGATGTTACTAAATCAACAATGAGTGTTGATTGTTCACCAACCTGTGTTGTTATTTCCTCTTGTTGAACAACAACTGGCTCTTGATTGCACCATGACTTGCTAAAATCTGACTAACATCTACATTTTCACTGATTTTAGCTTCTTATTGAGTGGATGAGGGTGATGGATCTTTTTCGATGATATTTAGCTTGTCCAAATTCTCTGATAGAGAATGTACCTGCAAAGGATCTATGGTAGAAGTGCTCTTCTCCTTGTAAGACATATTAGTTTCATGAAAAGAGACATGCACTGTTTCTTCAATTTTATGAGATAATTTATTATAAACCCTATAGGCCTTACTGATCATGGAGTATCCCAGAAACACTCCTTCATCAGCTTTGGCTTCAAATTTTGCTAAGTATTTCTTGGTATTGTTATGAATGTAGCAAATACAACCAAAAATTCTAAGATAATCAACTTTAGTTTTCTTCCCTTTGAGTAATTCATAGGGAGTCTTGCCCTTTAGCTTATATATCAAACTCCTATTCAAAATATAGTTTGAGGTGTTCACAGCCTCTTCCCAAAAGGATAGGGGGAGGTGAACATCTGTCAACAATGTTGTAGCAGATTCAATAAGGGTTCTATTCTTCCTTTCAGCTACACCATTTTGTTGAGGAGTTTTAGGAGCTGAGAAAGTGTGCCTAATCCCTTCCTTCTGACAGAACTCTTACATAAGAAGAGAATCAAACTCTGTCCCATGATCACTACTGATCAAGGCTATGTGAGTATTGAACTCAATCTATATACATTTGAGAAACTCTGTCAAACATTTGAAGTTATCAGACTTCTTCCTCAGAAAGAACACCCATGTGAACATAGAGAAGTCATCTACAACTTGTTGATGCAGAAAATGTGCCCTCAAGTTCCTGCAAGAAAGGAATAAGAGAGAAAGGGACTGCAAGCAACCGCTTACTAATGGACCGGGGTAAAAATGGGGGGCAGCGCAGATTTGAGACCGCGAATGTCCGAGATGTGAGTCCGCGGCCTTTACCCAGTGGATCTCTGGGGTCTAGTGCCCCCTTTCGAGTGCACCACTCTCCCTTATTTATAGGCTGGGGGCCTGCCCGAACGGGCAGGGCTAAAATAACCGGGTGCCCGAGATACAAAAGTGCAGGGCAGCGGTGATGGGAATCAAAAGAGGAAGAACGAGCAGTCCGCACGAGACCGGCGAACTGGGCCTGCGAGCTGAAAACCTCCCTGATTGCGTTGAGTGCACACCTGCCAGGCTAATTGCGACATGAGCGACCTGGGCGACCTGGGCGACCTGACCTGGAGCTCGCCGATACGAGGTCGACTATCGCCGAACGGGTTTTGACTATATAGCAGAGTTGAACTTGACGATCCAGGCTTTACCTGGGCTCGACCATTGGCGACCTGGGCGACCTGAGCTTTTCAAGTCCGGCAAAGGAGGAGCGAGATGCCGAGCTGGTTATGTTGTGGATTCTGGGGTTAACACAACTAATAAAGTATAAGATTTCCCTCCTAGGCTTTGTACAGTAATGGGTCTAAACAGATCCATATATAACAAGTACAAAATCCTAGGTGAATCACTCTTATTAAGTGACTTAAAGCTGTTTTTAGTTTGCTTGCCTAATTGACAAGACCTGCAGAGTCCCTCCTTCTTATAGGGGCCACAAGGTAGTCCTCTAACAAGGTTGTCCTTGGATAGCCTAACAATGGTTCAAAGGTTGACATGTCCTAATCTCTTATGTCTTAATTCATTAGGGTTGCTAAGAGAATTAAATAAACAGATATCTACCTTGGTTGAATGAAAATCTACTAGATAGAGGTTACCTCTTCTGTTACCTGTCAACACAGTTGTGTTGTCTTCTGATTTGATGATGCATGAAGACTTGTTGAATGTAACATGGTAGCCTTCATCATATAGCTGACTGATACTGATAAGATTGTGCTTCAGTCCTTCCACATATGCTACCTTCTTAAATGTTACTGATCCTATTTGGACTGCACCATATCCCTTGGTCTATCCAATGTTTGAATCTCCAAACATGACTTTGGGTCCATGTTTAGCCTTGAAGGATATTAGGTTATCCTTCATTCCAGTCATGTGCTTGGAGAACCCACTATCCAGATACCAATGCTGGTCCATGGTTGGATAGGTCTTCACCTGCACAAATAACAGTTCATTTGTTTTTGACCCAGTTTACCTTGGCTCTAGCTTGATAACCTTTGAAATCAGAAATGAAAGACATCTCTAGTTGACTCTTATATCCTTCAGGATGATATCTCTTAGGAGGAATTATCCATTCAGTATAAGGGTTGAACCCTTGAGATGTAGGATATTTAGAATTAATTTTTGGCATACCTCTTGAGAACTGGTCGTATCTCTGAGCTCCGTACGACGATCATGGAGCTGAGTTCGACGATCTTGGGTCAGATCATCGAGCTCCATTCAACGATCGATCTTGCCTGTGTTCAGAGATCAGAGATCGTCGACCTGAGTTCGACGATTCAGCATGAAATTGCTGAGCTCCATTCGAAGAATGTCGAGCTCTGTTCGAAGATCGTCGAGCTCTGTTCTATTATTTCTGTTGAACTTTGTTCTTTTTAGGTAGATCATAATTTTTTCTAGCTACCTCCACAACTCCTTTTCCTTTATCAGAGATAAATTTAATGGGAGTTGTTAACATAATAGCTTGGCTGGATGAAGCACCCAAGCCCAGTGTACTATTGAGTCTTGAGTTCACTGTGCTTGTGATGTCCATCAGTTTGATACTTCTCCCATTGACGGTTCCTTCAAACTTCTTGGCTTCAGATAGTTAACTTTTCAGTGAAGCTACCTGCTCCCTACAACATTCTAACTCATCTGAGAGTTTGAGGTTATCTGAACTTAAGGTACTGTATTCAGATAACTGATTTCTGAGAGAGATAATTTCTTTCTCAGAATTGAGTAGATCTAAACACTGTGCTTTAAATTCAGACTTAAAGTCCTCAGAATTAAAATCAAATGAATCAATTACCTGATCTTCTTCTAGCTCTGGTTAAAATTCAGATTCAGATTCATGTTCTGAATCAGTGTTCTTCTGAGATGTATTGATTGCCATCATGCAGAATTCTTTTTCTTGTGCATCATCTTCATCATCACTTGAGCTTGATGATGCATCAGATTCTTCTTCTGTTGCACTCCATGTTTCAGCAACAAATCCCTTCCTTGTGTGCTTCTTCTTGCTAGAAGAGGATCTGTCATAGTGATTTCTTCTGGAGTCTTTATCTTTTCTCTTTTCTCTCTTATCATTCTTGTCCTTATTTTGACTTTCTAGACAATCAGGCAGTGTGTGGCCTGGTTTCCTTCAACCATACAAAATAATCTCTTAATTATTTTATTTATCATACCTTAGCTTTTCTTGGCCTCTGGATGACCTTTTTCTAGAGTCCTTCCTGGCCATTTTATAGAACTTCTTGGCTAGGAGGCTCATCAGTTCTTCATTGCCTGTGACTTTGTCTTCAGGCTGTTCTTCTGTTGCCTTGAAAGCAAATGACTTCTCCTTCCTGACTGCTAGATAAGTTGTCTTCTGCTCTTCTTCTCTATTCTTGATGAGCTACTCATAAGATTTGAGCTTGCCCAATAGAGCTTCTATAGTGATCTCATTCATACTTTTGGCATCCTTGATGGGCCAGATCCTTGAATCCCAAGTTCTGGGGAAGCACATTAGGATTTTGTCATTTATCTCTGTGAGAGAGAACTCCTTGTCCAAGGTCTTGTGTTCACTAACAATCAGACTTAATCTATTGTACATGTCATCTACTTATTCACTTTCTGCTTTCTTGAAATTCTCATACTGAGTGAAAAGATGAGATCTCCTATCTTTTCTCTCATCAGCTGATCCTGACACAAGCTCAGATAGCTTGTCCCAAATCTCTTTAGCTGAGTTGCATTCAGCTACCTTCTGGAAGATGTCATCAGACATTGTCTGAGCTAGGATGTTCATAGCTTTAGCATCAGCAACCTTCCATTTCTTTATATCAACATCTGTTCCTGAAGGTGGCGGAACAGCATTTGTACTTGTACTTGCAGGAGGCTTGGGGAAATCTGTCAAAATAGAATTAAAGATATCTTCATCAATGGAATTCATGTATAATCTGATCCTTGCCTTCCAAAGTGCAAACTTGGAGAGATTACACACTGGAGGTCTGGTGCTAGCATAATATTTGTTTTGTGCCATGGATTTAGATTAAAATAAATATAATAAAAATTACACTCTATTAAGGATGGATCTCAAGAGAGATCTTTTTGTTCAGGTGTTAGCCTGTATGAACAACTAACCTCCCTCTGATACCAATTGAAAGTGAGTGTAAGATCAATCCTTCACTCTAGAGGAGGGTGAATATAGTGTATTAAAATAATTTTGCAAGTATGAAATTATTCTAGCAGTGGAAGAATTAATTTAGTTAGTGTACAGTGCTTGATAGAAATCAAAATATAACAAACAAAAGAGAAAATCCACAGCACACAGCAAATAAGATAGCAAACAACCAGAAGACACAAGGAGCTATAGTGGTTCCCCAAAACCTGGGTACATCCACTCTTCTACCACCCTTGGTTGGAATCCACTGTAGGATGAGTTGATCAGGTGTCCTAGGCACCAATGAGCTTTTGATCAGGTGCTCAAAAACCAAACCAGATTTTTTGATTAGGTGTCTTGCCACCACTAAGTTTTGATCAGGTCTAAGAAAGCCAAGCAAAACTTTTGAAGGGAGTTTAAAAACCCTTTTACAGGAAAGGAAAAAGGAAAATGGTGAAGTTGTCTTCTCTATCAACAATCAAAGAGAAGCACAAGTGGATGAGATGTTGTCAAAGCTCCCCCTGAGATTAGCAATAGTTCAGGAACTGGAAGCTTTGTAAGGGTGATAGGTCTTCAGTAGAAAGAATGCTCCAGCAGAAGATGATTCCAGTAAGAACTGAAATATATGTTGTCTGGAGTGAGAATGATGAAGACTTTTTAAGACTTTAAATCCGAATCAATCAGAAGGAATAGGAGATTATTCTCTGTTTTATGTTGTTAAACTCCTTCTCTTTGTTTTCTTCTGTATATATATTTGTTTCTCCATTTCTGAATGATAATATGAAATCCAGTCTTCAAATCATTTTGATAGCCGTTAGCAAAGTCATAAAAACTTTCCTTAAATGTCAACTGTCTCTGGAGGAAATAACCTAAAAACAGTCCTTCTTTGTTTCCTTGAAACTTGCTCCAGATTTATTATAATAGCTAGAAATCTTCTTCAATAAATGCTCTGACTTGAAGACATTTGAAATCCTTAACAAACTGACAAAATTCCATAAATCATCGATCTCAAAAGATAATTGTTGATCTGAGCTCAACTATCGTCGAACTGAGCTCAGAGACATTGGAATTAGTCTAAGACAGAAAACATCGATTTGAGCTTAGAGATCGTCGAACTGAGTTCGACGCATCGTCGACCTGAGCTCAGAGATATAGTCGAACTGGGTACGACGCTTTGTCGATCTGAGCTCGATGACAAGTTGAATTCTTCTTCTGGGCATCGCATCTGAACTAGGAGGTCTTGGGGAAAGCTTCCAACCTAAGTCCTAAGCCTTAGACCTAACTAGTTGACCTTTACTCTATACAACACAGTCAAAGCAACAATCCTATAGACATAGTGATCCTGACCCAAATTAGTAATAGGGTGTTCCAACACTTTACTTTGATGTCAACATTAATATTTATAATAAAAAGAAATAGGAATTTAAAATGTATATATATGAATTTGTTTTTAATGAGGAAAATAAAAAAACAATTGTAAGAAATTATATGTTACTATCTTACAATTTATTGTAATGAATGAATTTTTGTAACAATTTATTGAAATGAAATAATTTTTTTTAGTGAGGGAAAAAAATATTTGTAACGAAATAGTTTTTGTTGTATATCATTTTTTTGTGAGAAAAAAGCATTAGTTATGAAATAGTAATTATCATAACTCATTTTTGGTGAGGAAATAATGTTTGTTACAATTTATTTATTTGTAACGACACACATATATTCATTACGAGAAGTATTAGCGTTGTGCTTTAGAGGATGACTGTTACTTAAAGTTTTTTCGTTACCAAATAATTTGTGTATAATTTTTGGTACTTATTGTAACGATTTTGGTCCTTACTATAAGTGCAATTTGTTGTAGTTATTTTCATGTTCTATTACAACGATTAATTCCTATTGGCATTCGTTGGTTTATATGCTTAAATATCGTTGAGGCACTATATGAGATTGGGGTTTTCTTTAAAATTTTATGCTCAAAGACACTACATGTAGAGCATATCGAGAAGTTGGAGAGAAATATTCCAATTATTTTGTGCAAATTGGAGAGAATATTTCCTCTGACATTTTTTAAAGTAATGATTCACTTGGATATTCACCTTCCAAAAGAGGCAAAAATTATTGGCCCAGTTCATTCACATTGGATGTACCCGATTGAAAGGTACATGTTTTTTTATGCATTTATACTTTATTATCTTACATAGCATAAATTAACAATTTTGTTGTTCTTATCATTGAGTTTCTCCTTTAGGTTTCTTAAATCTCTTAAGAGATATGTACATAATAATGCCCGCCAAGAGGGTTCAATAGCGGAAGGATATATTGTAAAATAGTCTTTGACATTTATGTCAATGTACCTAATTGAAATTGAAATAAGGTTTAATAAAAAAAATGAAATAAAGATGTAGTAGAGGATCAACAAGAGTGTGAATTATCCATTTTTGCATCAAAAGTGAGGCCCTTTGGACCTCTCCGCCAGTGCAAAGTACTTTCGAAAAAAGAACTAGATACAACTCATAAATTCATATAAAATAATTCCAGCGAAGTAGATGCTTTTAAAAGATTCAAACCATGAAAGAACTCAATTTTCTTACTTTGTATCTAATTTTAATTTACGTATTTAATATATTTTATAGTAAGCACATGGAGGAGATTAAAAGGGGAAATGATAGAAACACTGACAAAACACATCAAGGGAAATTTCATTGTTGGTTTCAAGCTCATGTAAACTCCAAAAATGAAATTATTCTTGAAGATAGTTAATTTATAGTATCACATAACTAAATAACTTCATATTTTATTTTCTATAGATAAATAGATTGCATCACAAAAACACAAGAGAAAAATCTTAAGAATTACGGACATTATCAAATGGTCTGCAGTCATACATAACAAAAATTTACTTTGGTTGTATTGTTGATGAGGTATAATTTCATATAAATGTTCAAGATGATCGCCGAACCACACAAAATAGTGGTTTACTTATTGAGGGGGAACATCAAAATAAATTGGTAGAGTTTTATGGAGTATAAATTAGGGCGGTTGGATTGACCTATCTTCTATAAAATAAAATTATTTTTGTGTGAGTGGTTTGGCACTAGTCAAAAAAATACTATGCATAAAGATAAATATTTTTTTAGCATTGATATAAATACTTGTTGGTGTGATGATGATTCATTCATTCTTCTAAACCAAGTGCAACAAGTGTTTTATATCGATGAAACAAAACTTGATGAGCCATGGAAAATTGCACAACTTGTATGTCATGGACACCTTTAGGACATAAAGGAATAAGATGGCCTAGAAAAAGAGGAGATGAATGATAACATGTTTGAGCATAGGGTTTATGAGGCTTTTCAACAACATGAGACCTCCGAAAATGAATTAATATATGCTACTGAAGATCAAAACATGCAATCTATAGGAAGAGATGATATAGAACCTAATGTTATAGATGTAAAAGTTCTAACTAAAATCCGCGAAGAGGAGAAACTTAATAATAATATTGACGAAGATGATGAAATACTAGTGCAATATTGTGATGATAATGATGACAATATGTAAAGCTCGTACAATGGTGCATTAAGTTTATTTCTTATGCATTATTATGAAACAATAGTGCAAATCTTACTTTTGATGCTTTATCTAATTACTTAATGTGATATCTAACATTTGCATCTTATTGACTTTGTAGATATATGCCTCCAAAGAATGTTATTCTACGTCTGTCTGTAATAAGGAGGAGTAATGTGTTGGTTAATGAAGAACCAACAAATACTGATGTTGTTGAATTGCCAACTATACAACAAACATCTTTACACTATCTACAACCATCACACACTAGATCACCATTTTCTGATGATGATACTGGTAACATGGTTAAAAGTCCAATATAGGTGACAAAAAATACTATTTTGTTACTTATGTGCAGTGTACTGCGGTACTGTACTACTGTATATACTTTTGTGCAGTGTATGCAGATTTCATGTTCACATAGTCATAAGTGGTCGGTTTCTATATGTTGAGGTCACCATAAGTTCCTTTGTACTTGTGAATTGGATGCATCATCTATAGTAGAGAGAATAACTCTTTTATTTCTATATGTTATGTTCATCAAGCCTTGATCTTGTACAATTAATTTTCATATGATGTTGTAGGTGATGGTGACCGGCTGCCAAGGCCTACTGAATTAATTCACTAAATCTTTCAGTGAAGCAGTTCACTGAATCAGTGAACTGCTAAAACATGTAGTTCACTAAATTCAGTTATTAGATAATCAGTGAACTGCTTCATAGGGAAAACCTTCTTAGGCACCACATTAGTAGAACTCAATGTATTGCATGCATGTTTTAAAAGTACTTTTATGAAAACAAACCATGTTCTGTTAGTGTTTTCCCAGTTATATAATTCCATTTTGTGAATTTTATCTCCATACTATGCTTCTATTGACAAAAGCTACATAATATGAAGCACATACTCTTCTCTTTTTAGCAAAGTATTGAAAGTAACTTGCCCAGAAAATGAATCTGCAACTTTGGATATAGTGGTATGTACTGTGTGTAAAAGCATGATTATAAAATTACCGCAAATTCTATTTTTGTGACAATTAATTGAATTTGTTGTCGCTTGCAACCAAAGGAGCAGAATCTATTAGTTTTTAATGTTCTTCATTTTGTATTGGTGAAAGGACAATTTCATTGACATTTGAGTTCAACCAAAGGAGGAGACTCCATCAGTTTCTGTACAGGTGAAGAAGTATATCTAATCACAAACTTGCTTTGGACAATATTTAGGGATCCTTTGGTTTATATATATAGTTCTTGTACATGAGTATTGGTATGATGCGTGATTTATTTATTGTACCTTTGATATTTTTATTATCTAGTTAAGTTTTTTGATTGAAGTATGCTTCCATGTAGTTTTTTCATGAAGAAATACCCATCAATTGTGTTCTTTGATAAATAAAGAATCGCTTGCATCTTTTAACCACCCCAAAAGATCATCCTTGACCTCAAATAAGGAGAATACACCAATTTTACCCAATGTAACAAGTTTTTAATGCTTTTGTTCTAAAGAATAGTTTTGTTCATGTATTAATGATGCACATGTTTGAGCACTTAAATTTGATCTGATGTTGCACCTTCCCTGAAAGTGGGGAAATTAATTATTTTCTTTTACCTCAAAGTTGTATGATAATAAGTATATATAAATATTATAAAACGTATAAGGATATTTTAGGCTTTGTTTGACATGACAGTAAAGGTATGTCATGAACACAGTGGTTTGTATAGTGAGTTTTGTTTTCATTATCTAATTTGTTTTAGATTATTAGTTTGTAGTATCTTATAATGATGTATAAATTGGTATAATATTTTAGCATCTAAGTTGTATAATGATGTATTATGGTTTGTACAGTAATGGTGCGTCATGAACATAGTATCTAATTCCTAAAACTATTTAGGAATTAAAAAATATGCAGATTAATTATAGTTGAATTGATTATTCACATCATATATTGTTTTTATATCCGACTTCAAACAATTGATGTCTTTGTACAACAAGTAGAGGAGGTTATTTTTTTTCCCCCATGATATGTCAAGGAAGTTTAAGTTTTGCATGTGATCCACTAAAAATTTTGCTATATCTCTACCTGTGCAAGTAAATCCAGTTATACTCGACTTAATACTCCATGTGTGCTCCATGACAGAAGTATGCCTCCAACTTCTTGTTTGCAATCTTGTTTAAAGCTTCAGTTTTAGTTGTTTAAATAAAATACAAGTGCTATGACATTCACATTCTCATTATTAATACATGTTATGCCCTATAGTATTAAGTTCAAGTGGAGAGAATTTTTTTTCTTGTGATTTTGGAGAGAATATTTTTACTTATGAAAATTTTATTGATAATCTCATGTTAAAACAAAGTTTTTTTACTAAAAATTGAGCAATTGCGGAGTTGTTTTTATTGATAATCCCTTGTCTAGTGCAAGTGTATAACCCGTAATTCATCGATATCATAAATGCCTAAGGAGACAGCTATTCACATACCTTGCCATGAGCAGAGGCGAGCAAGGGTGAGCATATGCGAGCAGAGGAGAGTAGTGGTGAGCAGGGGCGAACAAAGGCGAGCAAAGGTAAGAAGGGGAAAGCAAAGGCAAGCTTGGGAGAGCAGAGGCGAGTAGGGGCGAGCTTGTGCCAGTAGAGGCGAGCTTGGGCGAGTAGCCCTTGTAACTCACTAGCAGAGGCAGGATACTTGCTATTCCCCCCAAGTTTCTCTATAAATAGACCCCCAGGGGTATTAAAAATGGAACTTTTGGAAGAGTTTGAGCTCCCCCCAAGCTGGATACTCGCCAAGACCATGCATGCCTAGTCCCTCGCCTAGCTTTTGGTTGCGGAGGGGAAGTTTCTACTTAACTTCTGGTTATGTGGTGGGACCTCCCTATTGGAGCACTTGGGGTATGCTTATAGTCATTTTCTCTCTCCTATTTTAGCTGTCCAAGCCATGTAGTTTGATTGCAAGATCAGTAACCTTCGGCTATCTTGATCCAAATTTTGGAGTAGGGATTTTCCTAGCTTCAACACTTTGGTGCGGTGAGCGTGGATCGTAGCTGAGGAAGAAATTTTTGCGAGAAGACTTTATAGTTTAAGATGGAGAGCTAGAGGCCAAATGAAGCAACTCACGAGCATTCGATAAGGTGGGTGAGTTCTCGGTAAGTTGGGCAAGTTTCCTGATTTCTCGCACATAGGCGAGTTCATGATGGCAACTTTCAAGCTCGGCAGCTTCATGGGGCGAGCTTCCCTACTACTCGGTCATAAGTGAGTTCTAAATCGCGATCTCAATGGGTAGGTTCCAGATGACAACTTCAGTTAGCGAGTATATGCGGACGAGTTTATGCAGACGAGTTATAGATGGCGATATGCTCTAGAAAGATCCATATAATGAGTTCAAAATCAACTCGCAGGCGTTCTACTCGTAGGTTGATAAGCTCCCTTGTTGCTCGCCCATAGGCGAGTTTCATATGGCAACAACCCTTGGCGAGTACATGTAGGATGGAGACTTAAAAGAGGAGAGTATCCTTATTTCTTTTCCATAGGCAATTTCTGTAGGTGTCCTACCCCCGAAACCTCTGCGTAGGGGTTCTAATGTAAGAAGTACACTTACCCCCGCCTAGTTCATCTCCTTTTTCAATAGTGATGCTTTTTATACATGTTCATGCTTATGGGTGCTTTGGTAAAGCCTGTGAGTACTTTTTGTATGACTAATAAATAGGGAAATTCACGAAAGGTTCACTGCATGGAGAAAACATATAAGTTTTTCCACAAGCTCATACTCATGATGATCTTCATGCTTGTGTGGTGTTCTCATGCATACTGCGAGCTCCTACTTGTGATGATATCCTTCGACAACCTATTTTCTATAAGAGTTCTTACTAATGACGACTTCAAGCTGGTATTCTGCGAGGTTCATACTCACAAGATCACCGCTTTAATAGTTATGGTGCTCTCCTTAAAATCTGTGAGTTCCATACTCGTAAGGTGATCTCTTCAACAGCTATGGTGTTTTCCTTAAAATACGCGAGTTTTACACTCGCGAGGTGATATCTTCAACAACTATAGTACTCTCCTTCAATTTCATAATTACTATACTCGTGAGATCACCACTTTAGTAACTATTGTGTTTGCTTTAATTCTGCGATTTTATATTCATTAGGCTATCGCTTCAGTAACCAGACTACTATGTTATTCATCTCATCTCTTCAAACACCTGGAGCTATTATGACCTGAAAAGGTTCTACCCTAGGAGGGAATGGTACACTTATTTAAACTTATACATCAGTGATATTTCTCTAACACCTTGAAATAGGGGCTTTAGCTTCTTTTCTTAATAGCATCTCAAGTAGGCATAGTAGGTAGGAAGCAATCTCCATGATTGAGTTAGGAAATGAGCCTCCAACTTGATTCTCCTAAAAAGCCCAGAGCAGATGATGGGATGGTGTGTCAAGATTTAAGGCATTCTTGTAAGACCAATCTCCTATATTGATGGTCAAGATCAGCTCCACCCCTTTACGTTGGCATAACTACCTCCCGATCACACTTCTCACCTGACTTGAGGGACTATCAAGAACAAGTCTAGATGTCAACCACCCAACTTGACTAAGAAAATTTCATCGTGCCTTGAGGAAGGATCCTATGAATTTTTGTTGCCATTAAAGGCGTCCTTGAGCCGCGAAGAGCTAGAAGCTAGATGTGGATGGCAGGGTAGGGAATATCCTTATGTGGAGTAGGAAATGGGTAGGATAGAGGCCTCATGCGTGTATGTCGCACGGGAACTCTCAAGTGTCATGTCCCTATCTAAGTTTCTTCATCTTCTCAATCAGATGCAGGATGGAGGCCTCGGGCGTGTGCGTCTTATGGAACCCCTTGAGGGCCATTTCCCTTCACTTGTACCCTGGCCTTCATAGCCAGGTAATAGAGCAAGATTTTGTAGAAGTGCAAAGATGATCCTTGCAATTGGTATAGGAAAATTGCCTCCGACCTGATTCTCCTAAAAAACCTAGAGCAGGTGATGTGATCGTGTGTCGGGTTTTATTGCATTCTTGTAAGACAAAGCCCCTGCATTGACAGCTGAGATCCGCTCACCCTTATATGTTTCCCCAGCTAACTCTCGATCACACTTCTCATTTGACTGGAGGAACTATCAGGAACAGGTCTGGATGCCAACCTCCCAAACTCGACGAAAGGTCGACTAAATAAAGAGACAAAATTTTGTACAAAGGCGTTATCAGCAAAGGGATATGATGGAGGCATTGTGTGTGTGTGTCCTACGAGATCTACTGAGTTTCATGTCCCTATCAAGGTTTCTTCGTAGTTAATTGAAGACCTTGAGTGTGTTGTTATCATTGATCGAGTCCCTGCGCAAGCTCCTCTCCTGCATATCGACTAATTTTCCTCTCGAGTGAGTTCAAGTCCTTGAGTGTGTTATTGTCATAGTTCGAGTCCCTGCACTAGCTCCTCTCTTGCATATTGGCCACTTTACCCCTTTAGTGAGAAGTCCTCAAGTATGTTGTTGTCGTAGTACGTGTCCCTGCGCGAGCTCCTCTCCCGCATACTGGGTACTTACTCCCTCGAGTGAGTTAGTCCTCGAGTCTGTTGTTGTCGTAGTTCGGGTCCCTGCGCAAGCTCCTCTCCTACATACCGGCTACTTGCCCCCTCGAGTTAGTTTAATTATTTTAGTGTGTTTTTGCTGTAGTTCGAGTCCCTGTATTAGCTCCTCTCCTACATATCAACTACGTGCCCCCTCTTGTGAGAATTCTTGAGTGTGTTGTTGACGTAGTCCATGTGCCTACACGAGCTCCTCTCTCTCAGACTGACTACTTGCCCCCCTCGAGTGAGTCCAAGTCCTTGAGTTGTGTGAATACCTAAAGATTGAAATTATGGAAATGGATGACACTTTTTCAAATTTAAGAAATGACTACAATACTCACACAAACTCAATTGTCACTACTCTAAAGAACAACACAAATGCATATAATCAAGCTAGAAAAAGTTTCAAAATTAAGAATAAGAATTAGCAATAAAGATTGATATGCTCAAGGAAATTTTAAAAAAAAAACTCAAAAGCCATAAATCCATATATTCAAGCAAAATCAAAACACATGTTACATATGGATTATCTCTCACAAGTTCAATCTTTATTTGCCAAAAACTAAATATACTTAAGTTTTCTACAAACCATCATTTTGAAAGTCAAAATTATTTTCAAACTGATTATCAAAGAAATTAAAATAATTATCCACCAAGGTTCGAATGGAGACCTGTTAATCAAAATAAAAGAGCAAGAAGACATTCAGACGGGTTAAAATCCAAAACCAAATGGGTACCCAAAGGGATCGTCATAATTTGTTCTCCTTGGTTACAATCATCTCTCCCTCAAAGCGAGTATCTACAAAGAATCCAGGTACCCAAAGGGATCACCTCACTTGTTCCCCACTAGTTACCAAACCACTCTTCAGCAAAAAATAATCTTGAAGTGGAGTAGGAAATTTCCAACTATAAAGCACCATACTAGATCCTACTTTACAGAAATAACATAAAAGATAAAGTAACACATTAGAATAGTTCCACTAAAAGTAACACACCATATAGTCACGGTGATTATCGCTAGCGGAAGTAACTACTGTAGGACATTAGCCACATAACAACTAAAATTTTCCACAAAATGTTTGATTCAAAAAGATAAAATCATTCCTTTCCTTGATCTCTCTCCTAGCTATTGTCCTCTCCCTAATACCTATGTTGTCTTGTTCAGCACTGTAGTCGACACGATGTCTCATCTTTAGAACTAGCCCACTCTGCCCTATTGACAGGTGTAGGAGTGAGTTTGAGTGCCTTAAGAATGAACTTGATCATTGTTAACATTCTGCACACTTTCATCTCTACCATACTCAGAGCTCCTTCATGATTACACTAGGTTTCACATACTGATCCTCCTCGACGGATCAGACGATGTGATTGTTGGGTTTTGCTAATTGTCACAACATTTGTGCGCAGCGGAATAAGGAAACAAGGAAGACCCAAAAGAAAGTTGTGGATCTTGCGATGACCATTAATCAAGAAATAATATTGCAATAAATAAATTTATACCTTCGCGGGATTGAGTCAATACTCAACCTAGGTGCTCTGATTGATTCCAACGAATGGCAACGGCTGGAGTTCCGAGCATAGAATAGTGTCCATGCCTCTACCGGTATCCATAAGAGCATGGAGAACCCTAGAATCTTGTCACACAAGATCTAGGTCAGAAAGAGGCTTGCCCTCAACATCTCCACAGAGTGCTAGATCCATTCAAGGAGAGGCGTAAACGATGAAGATGAAGCCATGGAAACACTTTCCTGCGGCGGCTAGGGACGGAGGATAGTCGGCGACAACAAGCGGCGGTCAGTGGTAACGGCGGCGACGATTGCGGAGGCATAATAGTTCCGTCATGAGGAATCAGCGCTGTCAGCTTCGCAATTCTAGGACTGGAATGAACAGTCGCGTACTCGGTTCAACAATAAAATCATATTTATACACTGAACCGAACCGGCCAAAGCCAACAAAGAACCTCCGAACCAGACTTAGAAGAAATAAACCATTGAGACTGAATTCAGCGAGTATCAACCTGATATTCGACGAATCGGCAAGTGACCAT
Organism: Platanthera zijinensis; assembly: GCA_039513925.1. NCBI lineage: Eukaryota > Viridiplantae > Streptophyta > Magnoliopsida > Asparagales > Orchidaceae > Platanthera > Platanthera zijinensis. Next base: position 152,656,315 of record CM077087.1, read on the forward strand.
AATGATACACGACGAATCGTGAAGGGGCCATGATGATACTCGATGAATCAGCGAGAGGTCACGACGATACTCGACGAATCGGCGAGAGATCACGACGATACTTGACGAATCAAACCATTCGTCGAATTCCCTTGCCCATACTCGATGAATTTCCCTTAGCTTCTGCCGACTACATACTGGTCGACCCATATTCACAATACAGGTCCCGGAATGAAATTCCACCATGTCCAGAATGTCATAGGCTTGGTACTTCACTCATATCACATATGAGCAAGTCCAACAAAAATCTATCCAACTTCTCCAATACTCTTATGTGCGACCCCATAGGCTCATACTACGTTGGCAGTGAGGCTACATGCTTGATCACTTCTAGATCACCATGGTAGTACCAACAGTCTCCCACTTGATCTTGAAAGTATTAAACAAAAGCATCACAAACAATGAGTGATATCTAGCAATGCATCATTGTTCCCCAAGCAATAAGACTTTAAAACTCGAAATCCATTGTGACCAATGTATCAGTGTTGTCATGTCCCTTTGTCCCTTACATCTGGATAGAACTAGAGGTACAGATCGTGTCACCCTCATAATTGTTCAATCCTAGTTTTCTTGATCTAGAATGGACTTCTAGAAATTGGTGAGTCCAATATCATATATTGACTTAACCAAGCATGGCCATGCATTTCTCAGTCCCATTCCATCAAGGGGCCCATAGATGCAACTACTGTCATATAGGAGGACAAATCCCATCTCTGCTCACACACTGATGGTAACGTACCCAATAATCATCTTTATCATCCAACTTTCTCAAGACTAGACTTTTGACAGCATCAAAGCACGCTCTTTCTCACTCAGTGAGTGCTGTGACTTCCGGTAAAAGAACCACAAACACCATTGCCACTTGATCCTTACTTGTGACACATTCATATAAAAATCCACAAAGTATTCTCATGGTGGGTCTATCCAGTACAACTTGTTCATAACAAGTACCCATGTGATGACTTGATATCACAATATCATGACTTTTGAGGATGGGTCATCAGTCAACGCACATGCTAGTCTTAAAGGTATCATCATCGCCCTTAGCTTCTAAGATGAGACAACGACTATGGACCTTTAAGAATGAAGCTTCTAATATCATAGGTTCTCAATTTAAGTCATTACTTGACTTATGGAAGCAAACACTCTAAAGGCATTAATACAGTTAACTACTCTATCACAATAGAAATAATTACACAATAAAAGAACTTGCAAAAATTTATAAATGAAATGTATATAGTACTTTTATTCATCAAATGAAATATTACAGCCAACAACATACAATCCACAAGACTCAAACTAAAGTGGATCATTTAGGTATCGTATACCCATTGATCTAGCATGACAATCATGCTTTCTCTATGCAATAGGATTTGTTAGTGGATCCGTAATGTTCTCCTCAGTCGGCACTCTGCATATGTTCACATCTCCTCGATCGACAATCTCTCGAATTAGATATAGCTACTGAAGTATGTGCTTGGAGCGCTAATGAGATCTAGGTTCCGAAGCAAGTGCAATTGCACCGTTGTTACCACAGAAGAGATCTACGGGATGAACAATGCTAGGAACTACATCTAACTCGCTGATGAATTTCCTAATCTATATAGCCTCATTCACTGCATTTGCAGCGACGATATACTCAGCCTTAGTTGTTGAATCGGCGACTGTCTCCTCTTGGAACTATTCTAGCTAAAGACTCTTCAATTTAGGCAAAACACAAACCCTAACTGAGACTTTGAATCATCCCTATCAGTTTGGAAGCTAGCATATGTGTAACCCTTTACAACAAGCTCTTCCTCTCCGCCAAATACCAAGAATGTATCCTTAGTCCTTCTCAAGTACTTCAGGATGTTCTTGACGACTATCCCGTTACTTTCACGGGGATCAGACTGATACCTGCTAGTCATGCTCAAGGCATAAGAGACATCAGGTCTAGTAAATATCATTGCATACATGATTGAACTAATTACCGAAGCATATGGAATCAAATTCATGCGGTCCTAATCTTCACAAGATTTGTGACATTGGTCCTTAGAGAGACTCATACCATAAGATATGGGTAATAATCCTTTCTTAGACTCAATCATGTTGAACCGTTTCAACACCTTATCAATATATGTACTTTGGGTCAAACCCAGCAACTTCTTCGATCTATCTCTATAGATCTTAATACAAAGTATATAAGTCTCTTCGCCCAAGTCTTTCATTGAAAAGCAGTTCCTTAGGTTGTTCTTAACATGTAGGGTCAGTTTGTCATTCCCGATAAGCAGTATGTCATCCACATATAATATCTAAAAGACAACTATACTCCCACTAATCCGTTTGTAAACACATGGTTCATTCTTGTTCTTGATAACACCAAACTCTTTGATCTTTTCATCAAAACGAAGATTCCAACTTCAAGAAGCTTGCTTTAATCCATAAATGGATCTCTACAGCTTGCATATTTTAGTGGCTTTACCTAGAGATACAAAACCCTCGAGTTGTGTTATATACACTTCCTCAAGGAGGTTCCCATTAAGGAAAGCCATTTTGACATCCATCTACCATATCTTGTAGTCATAATACGCAGCAATAGCAAGCATAATTCTGATGGACTTAACCATAGCAATAGGGGAAAAAGTTTCATCATAGTCAATTCCATGAATTTTCTTGAAACCGTTAGCCATAAGTCGCCCTTTGAATGTCTATACATTTCCATCCATGTCGGTCTTCTTCTTGAAGATCCACTTGCACCCTATGGATCTTCCCCCTTCAAGTGGTTCCACCAAATTCCAAACTTGGTTTTCATACATGAAGTCCATTTTAGATTTCGTAGCCTCAAGCCACTACTCGGAGTCCGGTCCACACATAGCCTCTTGGTAGGTTGCTGGCTCATTATCATGATTCATAAGCAACACATTACCTATTTGAGACATGAGAAATCCATATCTCTCATGCTCAAACCTTGGTCTACCAGATATATGTGGAACTTATGTTTCTTGAGCAGGCTCTCTAGCTACAATAACTTAAAGTACTTGCTCAGGTTCTAATTCCGGTTCATTCACTGTTTGTGGTTCTTGAACTTCTTCAAGTTATACCTTAGTAGTCTTTCTACTTAAGAACTCTTTCTCAAGAATGACACCAGTCCTCGCGACAAACACTTTGCCCTCAGACGGTAGGTAGAAGTAGTACCCTTTAGTTTCCTTAGGATACCCCACAAGATATCACTTATCTGATTTAGGTTCCAGCTTGTTAGGCATTTTACATCACACGTATGCCTCACAACCCTAAACCTTGATGAACAACATACCAGGACGCTTCCCAGTCCATATCTTATATGGTGTCTTTAGAACCGCTTTTGTTGAAGCACGATTTAGTGTTAAAGCAGCAGTTTTTAGAGCAAAACCCAGAAAGGAAACATGAAGATCTGCATGACTCAACATCGATCGCACTATGTCTAACAAAGTATGATTTATCTGCTCAGACACACCAATATGCTGTGGTGTTCTAGGTGGAGTGAGCTGTGATATAATACCACACTCTTTCACGTGATAAGGAAACTCATGACTTATGTATTCACCACCTCGATCAGATCGGAGCGCTTTAACCTTCTTACCCAATTGGTTCTCTACTTCATTTTTAAACACTTTCAACTTTTCAAAAGTTTCAAATTTGCACTTCATAAGATACACGTATCCGTATCTACTGAAATCATCAGTAAATGTAACAATGTAGAAGTATCCACCTCTAGCCATAAAACTCATGGGTACACATACATCACTTTGTAGTATACCTAAGAGATCATCAGCCCTCTCATTGAAGCCAGTTAAAGGGACCTCAGTCATCTTGCCTAATAAAAAAGATTCGCATCTCTCAAATGATTCATAATCAAATGAGTCCAGTAGCATATCTTTATGGAGCTTGGATATACGTTTCTCATTTATATTACCAAAATGACAATGCCAAAGGTATGTAGGATTCGAGTCATTCATTCTTAGTCTTTTATGGAGCTTGGATATCAATTTGAAGAGTTCATGCAAGTAACTCTCTTAGTGGACAAGATCCATATTTCACTAACACTATGAGTTAGCTTTGGCTTTTCTCTCACAATGCAACTATTTAGGTAGGCAACGCTTGCCAATTGCATCATTATGTAACTTCTGTATGGCTGGTAAATAACTCTTTATTCGCATCCATCATATGGTGCATGCCAACCTTATGAATTTTGGTACTCAACCTTTGAAGTCACCTAGTTAAGCTTGACCCAATGTTGATAGTGGGATATCCAATTATCCGCTCACACCCTTACCATGATAGATTAATGCACATTGCTTTGGCAATCCCACACTTTGTCGATCGAGACAGGAAGAGTGTCATCCATTGGAAGGCATCCGAATACTTAATATTGCTTAAGGGATTTTGATATTTTATTAACTCTATAATCATGGTTAACATTTAACCAATGTGCACATGCACAAACATTCAACAACATACATAATCTAAATGCATCCCAAATGTGAACATGAAATATCATCAACACTTGATGAACTGGGCTAAATCTGAACATCTAGAACACTTCTAAATCCTCAGATATACTTGTACTAGACACTAGCAACACCAACTCAACTTACACAGAATACAAGCTTATCTCTCTATGTAAGATTCAAAATCAAACACACTTGGTTTCACAAACCAACTATAGGGACGGTTACTGTTAAGGAGTAACAAAAATATCACAATGAAATCACATGCGCTCCTTACAGGGTTCCAAGGGGCAGCGCCCCTGTCGTTTGTCTCGCTGACTGATCAGCAAATGGGGCCAAGGGACAGAGCCTCTGCAGGGTGTGGTGCAGTCCCCTAATATATTATTGGAAAACAACCACCGATACCACACAAAATCCATCAACACTTGATGTAAACAGGAATAGACCTGGACATTTAGAACGCTTCTAAAATTTCCAAATCTATACACAATGGATTTAGCAACTTCTGAAACAATGATCATCTAACAACCTCGCTCTGACACAACTGTTGGGTTTTGCTAATCGTCATAACATTTGTGCGCAGCAGAATAAGGAAACAAGCAAAACCCAAAAGAAAGTTGTGAATCTTGCGATGACCATTAATCAAGAAGTAATGTTACAATAAATAAATTTATACCTTCGTGGGATTGAGTCAATACTCGACCTAGGTGCTCCGATTGATTCAAACAAATGGCAATGACCGGTGTTTCGAGCGTAGAATGGTGTCCACGCCTATACGGGTATCCACACGAGCACGGAGAACCCTAGACTCTTATCACACAAGATCTAGGTCAAAAAGAAGCTTGCCTTCAATGTCTCCACTGAGTGCTAGATCCATTCAAGGAGAGACGACAATGACGAAGACGACACCTTGGAAACCCTTTCCTGCGGTGGCTAGGGACGGCGGACAGTCGGCGGTGATATGTGGTGGTCGGCGGCAACGGCGACGACGATCGCGGAGGCGGAACAGTTCCTTCACGAGGAATTGACGTTGTCGTCTTTGCGATTTTAGGTCTGGAATGAACAGTCGCCTACTCGGTTCAACAGTAAAATCATATTTATACCCAAACCGAACCGGCCAAAGCCTACAAAGAAGCGCCGAACCAGACTTAGAATAAATAAACCGTTGAGACAGAATTCGGCAAGTATCAACCTGATATTCGACAAATCAGCGAGTGACCATAATGATACATGACGAATCGTGAAAGTCAATGACGATACTCGACGAATCGGCCAGAGGTCGCGACAATACTTGATGAATCGGTAAGAGGTCACGACGATTCTCGACGAATCCATCCCATTCGTCGAAACCCCTTACCGATACTCGACGAATTTCCCTTAGCTTTTGTCGACCTCATACCGACCGAACCATATTCACAATATAGGTCCCGGAATGAAATTCCACCAAGTTCAGAACGTCATTAGCTTGGTCCTTCACTCATATAAGATATGAGCAAGGCCAACACAAACCTATCCAACTTCTCCAATACTCTTATATGCGACCCCATAGGCTCATACTATGTTGGCAGTGAGGCTACGTGCTTGATCACATCCAGATCACCATGGTAGTACCAACAGTGATGAAGATCCACTCTCCTGTATTCTTAGATGGATCATTGAAGTATCTAGCTTAGTAAGTCAATAATCAATAAGATAGTGATCCATGCTAAGAACAAGATATTTTTCATAGATAACCTTTGGTTTATCCATCTGAGTGAAAGGGACATTAGCCTTAACCGCTTGGGTTCATTTAACTTGTAAGCAGATTTCGTTAAAGATAATAGAAGATTTGCCACATAACAAGAAATTTTCTCAAAGATATGGAATGGAGCAAACATGAGCCAAGCCATAATTGTCTTCATATCCCCACTCTTATACAAGATGGTATGACTTGGGATATCCTTGATAATATAACCATTTGGTCTAAGTGTAGACATGGTAGTAATAAAATAAATGGTATCTTGTACCCTGTATAAAACCATATTCGTGATTGTCCAATCACATAGAACACATATTCTCTATACAACATCATGTTTTGTCAAGGAATATACCAAACAAAATTCCCTCCACTAATTTGAGGGCAATATCTCCACCACTTTACCACTAAGATTTGACCACACACCTCCATCGAGAAGAGAATGAGTGGGATCCTCCAAACTAATTGAACTTTCCCTAACAAGCATTGATGAGAAACTATTATCCACCATTACTGACATAATTCTTGTGTCTAACAATAATGCATAGATATAATCATGAATAGACATGTCCACTACCAACAACATGCCCAAACCTATTGCGGACCACTCCACTATAGGAAGAAGACCATATTCACCCTGACAATGATAACCTAGAGTATGTCGTGCACGGGCACTAGAAGCCATTCCCTTCAAGATAAAATAGAAAAACATCAAATTTCAAAATCTTTGTCACTGCTGTCGGCACTAACTAACTACCAACCAGCCTTAGTGCTGAAACACTATTCATATTCTTATTCCAAAAAAACAACAAACACACCTCAAAATCTCTTCAAGTAACTCATTACAGAACTGGTTTGATTTACTTCTAAAAATTTCTCAAAAATCATGAGTGTAAAGCAATTTTTCACGAAAGTTTCACAAAACGCTAACCTCAAAACACTTAAATCTACAAGTATCAACAAAGATCCACGCCTAAACATCTTAATCTAAAAAAATGGGTTAATGATCTAAAATAAAAATAAAAAAGGGGGGTAAACATGTAGATCTCGCCGGCGGTAATGACAAATAAAACCAAAGGTGATTAGCGCTAGTGGAAAAATTAAATATATATCACAAACTCTTTTTAGGGGAAGAAGTAGACTAAACAAATTTCCTAAAATAAATGGGAAAATGGATTTGCATAGACAAAAAAACAATGGAAATCTCACAGGCAATAGATCTAAAGAAAGGGGGAATTAATGCCGGTGAAAAGGGATTTCTCCTTATCTCTTGTTGTTGTTGCCTGTGGAAGATGAACAAGAATGACTGGAACTCACAACTAACTGAAAAAACTAAGTTTAGGACTTGAAATCGCAAACAAAATCCATTTATATAGGTTCGCAAACTACCATCAGGTGGTAGTTTCTACCACTTTCATTAGCTTTTAAAAAAAAATATTTTAAATTCCAAAAATTTTTGAAAACCAAAAACTTGAAAATCATATTTTCTCAGCCTACACTTGTAATTTTCAAGGGAATTATAAGACAAAAATACATAATTTGTAACTAAGTTATCTTACCACTCTTACGATTCTCTAGACTTACAAATCAATTGTGTTTCAAGTCAAAACAAGTCAATTAGAGTCAACATAATACACTAAGTCTTTGGTTAATGAATTCAAAATAAAATGCGATTGAATGTGGTTATTAATTATGACTTCTGAAATCTTAACATTTTAACCTAAAATACGTAATTTTGTATGTTTTTTTTGGTTTCGTTACTACACAAGATATGCATTATATTGCAAAATCATAACCACGAAAAATTGGAAGCAATTTTTTTTTGAAAAATACATTTTTTATTGAAAAATCAAATCTCTATCGCTATCACCATGCATTAGTTTTTACGGCTGTCGCTAGTATAAAATTTGTTTTTTTTATTGTTTCTGTCAATTTTCTTAAGAAATATATTTCATTCTCTCAATAGGACTAGATAGAAAAAAAAATTAAAACACTTCAAAAAATAATCAAAAAATTTGTTTTATTTTATAAATAACAAAAATCTATAAAAAATTTGGAAAACATAAAAAGAAAAAATTATGCTCTTACTTCTTTTACTACAAAAAAATTATTGGTTTCACTTTAATCACAATATTTTTAAAGGACGAATAGATTTATCATTCAAGATTATAATACAATGTTTAATTTTTTATTTCAACTTCTTTAAAACATTGTTTTGTTATTATCATACCTTGAAAACTATCTTCTAAATATGCAATGAAATTTATTGTAGTACACATATGTAGGACTTATTATCATACCACTATGTATGAGTAATTTTGTATGTATAATAATGACTATTTCACTCACGCATTTTTGATAACCTGCATGTGTTGATAATTTTAAACTTACATGATTATGTAGGGGAATGCCATGACATCTCGAATTGTATATATTATTTATCTTCTCACCAATGAAATTGTTTCTTATAATTTTATGTTTTCATGCACTACTTTCTTTTAAAAAAGTGGTTCAAAAAAATTTAATGATATTGTTTACAAAAGAAGTGAATTCGGAGTACTTTAGTCGCTGAAAGAACCTGCCAACCCAACAGTTCATCTCAAAACCCAGGTATTGAGATGAAGGGTGGGGGGTACATGAACACGGAGGGGAGAAATCTGCAGGCGATGTGGGATTAATCCCAACCACAGGACCGTAGGAATATTCCTCTATAGGGGCCCACCGGGGTCAACACCAAAACCTGGAATACGGTGGGGAAGACATAACATGGTTCCACATATACGTGTCCTGCTGGTAAATGGATCTCAACACACCCCCGCAGCAGGAGAATCTCCTCTAATACCATGGAAGAACCCGCAAACCGAACAGTTCATCTCAAAACCCAGGTATTGAGATGAAGGGTGGCGGGGTACATGAACACGGAGGGGAGAAATCTGCAGGCGATGTGGGATTAATCCCAACCACAGGACCGCATGGATATTCTGCCATAGGGTCATACCGGAGTCAACACCTAGACCTAGAATGCAGTGGGGAATCCATAACACGGTCCCACATACACGTGTCCTGTTGGTAAATCAATCTCAACAGTCGCAAATAAAAAAATCAAATAAAAATGATAAGGAAAACTCCACCGAGCACTACCACTCTCTTGATAAGTCAAAATGAGCATTTGAGGTTTTATATGTAGGATAAGAATTATAAAGTGTCATGTAGTAAACAAACTATTCCACTTTTCTTAGTACACCATATCACAAATTAAAAATAAAAATTATTATAATAACATAATAATATATGATCCCCCCAAGCACTACTCTGCACCCTTATAAGTCATTATGAGCATTGTGTGTATAAAGCACCTTGGCAATTGTACTTGGTATTTAGGTGTGTTGGAATTGTGTAGAAGTAAATTTATTTATGTACTCTATTTCTATGTTTCGTCCATTATATATATCATGTGTTTTTAATTAACTATAACACGTACTTTATCAAAACATTATCTCGTACACATCATTATCTTACAAAACACTTTTACTCATGAGAATTGGACCTAACACACACCTACACATGTGTTTTATAATCTTTAGAAAAAGCACTAGATAATAATGCTTGATTTCTATAATGTTTTAAAGTACTTTTGACTTGCAAATTTCCTAACATTATATTTTCCTATCTTGTTTGGATAAATTGGAACATGTTATGAATATTATTTTTTATAGAATCTCCTAGTTCAAAATTCAATAACATAATCTTTATAAACTACAACTCTAATTATCTACATACATGTCATTGCAAAAAGATTTTTTTTCAAAATAATCACTAATCTTAATTTTCATTGCACTACTCCCTAAAGCTCGATCATGGCATAACATAAATTTCATAAGTAGGGACATATATTTTATCAACATGTAATATTGTGACATTATTCTCTATATAGAAAACTCTGCTTACTAAAACACTCTATCACACCAACTTTTAATAATACCAAAATGGGGAGAATATATTGGAAGTATTATACTATTTTGGGAGAGTCCAAAATTGGAAGCATCTATCTAGGGGGAGTATGCACCTAATTCTTACCACTTGCTATAAACACCACACCTTCTTTATATACATTATTTCTTCATAGAGGATTTGTTATTTTTAAAAGGGGAGTTTATTGGAACAAGCAATCCGCTTCTCTTGGTTTGAAAATAACAAATCCCTATTTTTATTTGACCTTGACTTCTGTGTGTGCATGAACTATAGGTTCAATACTCCTTGGAAGACAAGTCAAAATGATGAAGATGGTGCACTTTATATTAATACAACCATATGGTATCGATACCACTATTGATAGCAATTACAATCTACTAGCCGGAGTAGAAACAATATAAAGCAGGAGCTATCGTTAGGCATTGTCTCTATTGCTCGTAATAGCATATGTGATAGAAAGGTAAGATCCTTAAGAAAGGAAAGTTTGCCAAAATGGAAAGCTAGTGCTAGTTAGGTATTGTATCCACAATAACCCGGATTTGAAGAAGGGTCCAGTTAAGCTAAGATTAATTGTGACTGTATTTGATGTTGCATTTTGAGTTATGTACTTATAGGTTTTCATTGCTAAGTATACACCAATGCCAGGTTACAGTGGGTCAGTAAACTTAGGACAATACAATGTAATACCTCATTATGTAGGTTAATGTGCTGACTCACATGTAATCTCTCTATTAGTGTGTACTTCTATCCCATATATTGGAGAAGGATAAAGGAACAAGGCTTTGATTCAGAAGGAAAACAATTTGTCTATGTAAAATTCATCGAGTATGGCTAGGAATACTCATTGAATTCGTCTAGTATGCTCATAAATATTCGTCGAATTCGTCGTATATACCTTCCAACACTCGCGAAATTCACCATTTATACTTAGGGCAAATTCTCTGAGAATTGGAAAATCCGCCAAGTAAAATTAGTTGAGTATCTTCGTGTATACTTGTCGAATGTATCTAATGATACTCGCCGAATTCGTCGAATTTACTAGATGATACACGCCGAATTTGTTGAGTCCATTCAATGCTACTTATCTTGATTTTTCTAAGTCTCATTCATCGAATATTACTTGTCACGGCGTCGAGAGTGTTGAGTAATTCAGTCTATACTCTACGAATTCATGAGTATACCAGCTGATACTCGACGAATTCATCGAGTATGATTCTCTACTTTGGAGTTGAGTGTCTTACCGACCTGAGCTGATTTGGCTAAGTCTTATTCGTCGTATATCATAGACTATTCGACGAGTATACTAATGATACTCGGTGATACTCGACGAATTTTACTTAGGTAATTTTTCCAAAATTTCAAATCTCTGGTTCGGGTTTTCGGTCGGCCATGCACAGTACATTCTAGGTTTCATTTTTGGAAATTCTCTTATAACCGTTGGAAGGGATATCTCTATTAATACCAAGGAGATATTTCCTTTCCATCTAATCATGCTATTGATCTCATTTTCGAACCTAGAAAAATTCCCAAAATTGGATATTCGCCTGCCTGTCGCCGACGCACAGTAATTTTGTGATTTCTCCGATCAGCCACTGATGTTTAGTGCGATTCATCTTCTTCAACATACACGACTGGATTGTTCTCTCCCTACAGATCTATAATTCTCCAGATCAAGTCATTTCAAGATTAAAGTCAAGATTCATAATCTTTCATGTCTACATATTCCGTGTTCTCCAAGTGTTTCCAAGATCTACTATTCTTGAATAACGACGGATTGAAGATCTCATTTTTTGTCTAAGTGATCGTAATATTTTGTAATATTCCTTTAAATTTTTAATAGATTTTCTCCTAGTTGTTGATCCGATTTGTGGATGGAGTTGTAGATCCGTTTGTAGATCGAGTTGTAGATCCATTTGTGGATCGAGTTGTAGATCCGGTTGTGGATTGAGTGGTAGGAGCATCATCTTCGAGTTGTAGGAGTTGCGGCTCCGAGGTGTAAGATTTGAAGGAATCTAAGTTTAATGAAGTAGCTGAATCTAGCCCTTCGTGGTAGATAGGTGAGGCGGGAAAGTGGACGGAGCTAACTCGGGGAACCCCTATAAATTTTGGTGTTTGTGTGCTTGATTTTTAAAGAAATTTTTATTCCTCAAAAAGACACAAACATCACCTTTCACCCCCCTCTAGGTGATTTAGGTAGACGCTAGATACTTTCAATTGGTATCAGAGGGGCATTTTGTTCGATAAAAGGTTAACACCTTGAATAAGATCCCAATTCTAGAGTCAAGAGATTCCGTTTAGTAACCATGGATAGAAGTAAAGACATGTCTTCTATGAAGCTACCAATGTACACAAAGGAAAATTTTCCCATGTGGAAAGAATGAGTAAGGTTCTTCATGGAAGCTGCTGATCCCAGATTTTTCCAGATTGTGGAAGAAGACCTCACATACCGACTCAACCATCAGCTTTGTTGGTACCCTAGTTTGATTTGAGTTTAGTCCTGTCTTTTTAGTCCCTTGACCCAAGAAATATCTATGGTCAATGGTTAGTAGTCTAGCTGTAGAGTCCTCACTTTTCCAGATTGAGAATTTGGTTAAGTAGTTTGTTCGTTCGACTATCGTCGAACGCCGCTCGACTATCGTCGACTAACTGTTCGACGATCGTCTATCAGTTGTTCGACTTTCAGTCTGCGTGGATAGTTCGACTATCTGCTTTGATAGTTCGACTATCTGATAGTTTGACTATCTATTGATGGCTCGACTATCTGTTTGTTTTTGATAGTTCGACTATCTGTTGATAGGTCGACTATCTGATAGCTCGACTATCTGTTGATAGTTCGACTATCTGTTCTGCGTTGATAGTTCGACTATCTATTGATAGGTCGACTATCTGTTCTCGCTTGGTAGTTCGACTATCTGCTTTGATAGTTCGACTATCTGATAGTTCGACTATCTGTTGATAGGTCGACTATCTGTTTGTTCTTGATAGTTCGACTATCTGTTGATAGGTCGACTATCTGATAGCTCGACTATCTGTTGATAGTTCGACTATATATTTTGCCCTGATAGTTCGACTATCTGTTGATAGGTCGACTATCTGATAGTTCGACTATCTTCTGGTAGTTCGACTATCTGCTGTGATAGTTCGACTATCTCCTTTGATAGTTCGACTATCTGGATCGTTCGACTATCTGTCCGATAGTTCGACGATCTCCGTGCGTCGGTCGACGATGTCCGAAGGTCGTTCGACGCTTTCTGTCTGCCTTTATATTTTGTATTTATTTATTATATTTAATTAATTAATACATTATCTGGCATATCTTTTTAGCTGTTTTATGATAACATTTCCAAGCAATATATGCTCCATCCTTTTTGCCTGAGTCAAATCTTTTTAGATAAAGTTGTTTGTCTTATTAGCTGACTTTATATTTTACTTTATCTGCTGACAGTCCTTTATAGCCGTTAGACTGAAATGTCTTCCTTCTGCTATAAAGAGTATTTCTCTGATGTGACTTTATTTAGTCCTTCTGTTATTTGATTTGATCCTGCAGCTTCTTAGAAAGAGGTTTATTCCTTATATAGGATGTCTTGCTGCAGAGTTTGTTTTGCTGTGTGTTATTTGCAGCCCAGGTCTCAAGTTTCAGAAGAAGACAAGTAATTCAAATTGAAGAGAGTCGTTGCTTGCTGCTGTTATATAAAGGAACCTTTGAAGAAGGATTCAAGCTAGCTAATAGCTAACCAGTTGTTCACTTAAGCTTTCAAGCCTTCATCAAGATCAAGTCTTCTGCTCTCAGCAATACTCATCTAACTGAGAAGTGTTAAGATCTTCTACTCCTCTTCAACCTGAGTTCTCCTGCTTTCAGGAAGTTCAAACTCAGAGTTCTTTTGAAGAAGAAGAAGAAGAAGATAGCTGCTTGAAGATCTTTAATTTTATTATTTATTATCTTCTTGTAGTTTTTCCTTCAGAGCTTTCTGAAGAGTTTTCTGCGCTGAAGCAAGACTTCACCTGGACATCTTTGAGCCAGGGGGAGCCTTGATTCTTTAGAGCTTTCTAGCTCAGTGCAAGTTTTTGTGCTTCTCTAATCTATTGTAAAATAGAGAAGACATCTTAACCTTCTTCCCCCTCCTGTACAGGGTTATTACTCCCTTCAAAAGTATCCCTTGGTGGCAGGGCACCTGATCAAAAACCTGTGCTTGGTTTTTAGACACCTGATCAAAAGTCTAAAGGGTTTCTGGATCTACCTAAAGTAGATCTTGTTGGTGGCAGGGCACCTGATCAAAAACCTGAGTGGATTCCTACCTTGTTGGTAGAAGAGTGGACGTACCCAAGTTGTTTGGGGAACCACTATAAATTCCTTGTGTCGTCTGGCTTGCTTATTTTAATTCCTGCATTGTGGCTGTGATTAGATATAACTAGGTTGCCAGTTGCTGATTAGGTTTTCCAAGCCTTAGCTGTAATTACAGTTAGCTTGAGTCTGTGCACAACACTTGTGTTAGGCTTTAGGGTTATCTTATATATCTATAGCTTTCCATTCCGCATTCACTCCAAGGGAGTTGAGTAGATTGTCAAGATTGTTTAGTGTAATTTTTGATTACTCTATTCACCCCCCCTCTAGAGTAGTATCTATCCCTTCACTTTCAATTGGTATCAGAGGGAGGTTGACTGACTGAATAGGCTAACACCTAAGTCACAAGATCCTGATAGATACCAAAGCTTATAGATATTCACTATCATGGCCCAGTCCAAGGATTATTCTAGCACCAGACCTCCAGCATGCAACTTAGCTAAGTTTGGCATCTGGAAGGCAAGGATAAAATTATATATGAATTCTATTGATGAAAGCATCTTTGCTTCTATTTTGTTAGGTCCCCCAAGAGCACCTGCTACTGCCACTGCCTCATCATCATGTGATATGAGTGCAGTGCCTCCTCCAGATTACAACGACGAGTACAAGAAGGCCAAGATAGCAGATGCCAAGGCAATGAACATACTGGCTCAGACAATGTCTGATGAGGTATTCCAGAAGGTAGCTGACTGCTCTTCAGCAAAAGCTATGTGGGATACACTGAACCAGATTGTAGCTGGTTCAGCTGATGAAAGGAAGGACAGAAGGTCCAACCTTATCTCACAATATGAGAACTTCAAGAAAACTGATGCTGAATCAGTTGAAGCCATGTACACCAGGCTCAGCTCAATCATCAATGAGCTGAGGACCCTTGACAAGGACATATCATTGACAGAGGTCAATGATAAGATTCTTATGTGCTTCCCTAGCACATGGGATCTAAGGATCTGGCCCATCAAGGAAGCTAGAAGTACAAATGAGATCTCCACTGAAGCTCTTCTCGTCAAGCTCAAGTCTTTTGAGCAAGTGCTGAAGACAAGGGAAGCAGAAGCAGAAGCAAAGACCCCTACTCCAATAAGGAAAGAGCAATCTCTAGCTCTTAAGACTGCTGATGCTTCTGAAGGCAGCCAATCAAATGAGGAGCTAATGGCATTATTTGCCAAGAGGTTTCTCAAGATGGGGAGAAAGGAGTTCAGAAAGAAGTCTTCACGCTATGAAGACAAACCAAGGTATGATCGTTCACCTGCTAAAGAAATTATTTGTTATGGTTGCAGGAAGCCTGGACACATCTTACCAGAGTGTCCAGAGGAGAAGAACAAAGACAAGAGAAAAGAAAAGGAACAACACAGGAAGCACTCCAAGCCATCCTCCTACAAAAACAAGAAGAAGGAGAGAGGTTTCATTGCTGAAACCTGGAGTGATTCTGATGAAGAATCCTCCTCATCAAGCTCCAGTGAGGATGAGGAAGAGATGAAGGCAAAAGAAGTTTGCCTGATGGCAATAGATGCCTGCAGCAACCACTCAGCTGCAGAGAGTTCAGATTCAGATGAAGAGATGCCAACAGAAGATGAGGTACTATCTTCTTATGACTTTACTTCTGAAGAATTTAAATTAGATTTTAAATCCTTATGCTTAGATTTGATTAGCTCAGAAAAGGAGATAAAAGAACTTAGAAATAAGTTAGCTGACTCAGAATCAATTGCTACAGAAAATGTTAGGTTAAAGGAAGATCTCACTACTTGTAGTGAAGAAATTAAATTTCATAAAATGGAGTTAGCTAAGTCTAAGAGATTAGAAGAATCACTTAATGGTAGAAGCCTTAAGTTGTTAGAGATTACCAGCATGACTAATACTAGGTCAGGTAATGACAAACTAGGCTTAGGAGCTTCTCCAAGTGAACCCCCAGTTATTCTTAAAAATAATCTTTCAACTCCAGTGAACTTCATTTCAGCTAGTGGAATGAAGAACACTGAGCAAGTAAACCTAGTTAATAAAACTTTAAATAAAGCTAAGAGAGAGAAGAGAAAGAAATTTTTTAAAGAAATGCAAAGAGCGTCGAACGCCGCTCGACGATCGGAAGCTCAATGGTCGAACGAAGCTCGACGATCTGAGCGCCCATCATCGAACGTCGATCGACGTTTTCAATATGATTTTCAAAATCATCATCAGTACCATAGAAACCTAAATGAAAATAGAAACCCTAGGTTTGTTGACCCATCATCTGCATGGAGAATCCCACCTAGGAGATCTCACCCATTAGGTTATCACCCTCAGCCTGCATTTTCATATATTTCCAGTTTTTCTTATGTGAAAAACAAGGGACCCAAGGTTACCGGGGTCCACTCTGTCTAAATAAATGTCTTGCAGGTGAAGGCCTATCCAATCACTCAAAATAAGTGGTATTTGGATAATGGATGTTCCAAGCATATGACAGGAAATAAAGATCATCTATCAAAATTCAAAGCTAAGCTCGGCCCAAAGGTTATCTTTGGAGATTACAGCTGTGGTCAGACAGAAGGCTATGGCAGGATTACTATTGGAGATGTTACTTTCAAGAGAGTTGCATATGTGACAGGACTGAAGCACAATTTGATTTCAGTCAGCCAGCTATGTGATGCTGCCTACCAAGTTTCATTTTCTAACTCTTCTTGCAATATTACTTTAAATAATATTGTTGTTTTAGTAGGCATTAGAATAGGTAATATTTATTTAGTAGATTTCAATTCATCTCATTCTGAAATCTGCCTGTTTAATGAAGTAACACTTAATAATAATTCTTTGTGGCATAAGAGGCTTAGTCATGTTAACCTTAAAAATATATCTAGGTTATCTAAACACAACCTTGTTAGAGGTTTACCTTCTTGCCCCTACAAGAAGGAGAGCCTATGCAAGGCTTGTCAGCTAGGCAAGCAAACCAAAAACTCTTTTAAATCTGTAAATAAGAGTGATTCTCCTAGAATCCTGTACCTGTTACATTTGGACCTATTTGGCCCAATAAATGTACAGAGTTTAGGAGGGAAGTATTACACCTTAGTAATTGTAGATGACTTCTCCAGGTTCAGTTGGGTTTTCTTTTTGAGAACTAAGGCTGATAACTTCAAAGCCCTTACAGACTTTCTACTATGTGTGCAGACTGAGTACTCTACTCATATGGCCTTGATCAGAAGTGATCATGGTACTGAGTTTGACTCTCTTCTCATGCAAGAATTCTGTGAGAGAGAAGGTATCAAACATAGTTTCTCAGCTCCTAGAATTCCCCAACAAAATGGGGTAGTTGAAAGGAAGAACAGAACACTCATTGAAGCTGCTAGTACATTGTTGGCAGATGCTAACATGCCTCTCTCCTATTGGGCAGAAGCTGTTAGTACAGCCAATTATGTCTTGAATAGAAGTTTGATACACAAGCTTAAGTGTAAAACTCCTTATGAGTTGCTTAAAGGAAAGAAACCTAAAATTAATTATTTTAGAATATTTGGTTGTGTTGTTTATATTCATAATAACAATAAAGAATACCTTAGAAAATTTGAAGCAAAAGCTTCAATGGGAATCATGCTTGGATATTCCCAAGTAAGCAAACTTATAGGGTTTATAACAAATCAACCTGTAAAATTGAAGAATCTGTGCAAGTATCTTTTGATGAGTCTCAGATGTTTTACAAGGAGAAAGAAAATTCTCCTTCCTCTAGTTCATTGCAGGTACCTGATGTCCCTCAAGAAATTCTTCAACTATCAACTCTTCAGATCACTGAATCAGACAGTGATGAAGACATTGCTGAAGCTGTTGTTGTACCACCAACAGTAGATCAATTTCCTCCTGAGGAATTAATCCCAACTGTTGCTGAAGATCACATACCACCTGCTGATATTGTCACACTTAGAGATCACCCCACATCTCAAGTGATTGGAGACATATCAGCTGGTGTGCAAACAAGACACCAATTAAGATAGGATGTGATGCACGCTTGTTTCCTCTCACAGGTTGAGCCCCTCACCTTTAAAGATGCAGAGCTAGATCCCTATTGGATCATTGCTATGCAAGAGGAACTCAATCAGTTTGAGAGATGTAAAGTTTGGACTTTGGTTCCAAGACCTAAAGGCCAACTGATCATAGGCACCAAGTGGGTGTATAGAAACAAGTTGGATGCAAATTGAATTATAGTAAGGAATAAAGCAAGGCTTGTAGCTCAGGGCTACAGACAGGAGGAAGGTATAGATTATGACCAAACCTTTGCTCCTGTTGCAAGGCTAGAAGCAATAAGGATCTTCTTGGCCTATGCAGCCTTCATGAAGTTTAAGGTATTTCAAATGGATGTCAAAAGTGCATTCCTGAATGGTGAGCTTAAGGAAGAGGTGTTTGTTGAACAACCACCAGGGTTTGTTTCTTCAACTCAGCCCTCACATGTGTTTAAGTTACAGAAAGCTCTATATGGACTAAAGCAAGCTCCCAGAGCCTAGTATGAGACTATAGCTAGTTTCCTTTTAGAGCACAACTTAACTAAGGGAGTAGTTAATAAAACCCATTTCGTCAAGCATCACAAGGACACAATCCTGTTAGTTCAGGTGTATGTAGATGATATTATATTTGGCTCCACTGATCCCAAACTTTGCAAAAGGTTCTCTGACCTGATGCACTCTAAGTTTGAGATGAGTAGTATGGGTGTGCTATCTTACTTTCTTGGTCTCCAAGTTAAGCAAGATGCTGATGGTATCTTCATCTCCCAATCCAAATATGCCAAGGAATTGGTAAAGAAATTTGGGATGGCTGATGCTTCAGCAATGCCTACACCTATGGCTACTAATGTAGTTATTGATTCTGATGATCACGGCAAGCCAGTTGATCAAAAGAATTATTGGGCCATTGTTGGTTCCCTATTATATCTAACTGCAAGTAGGCCTGATATAATGTTTTCTACATGCCTTTGTGCTAGATTCCAGGTCAACCCCAAGGAATCTCATCTGATTCTTCTAAAGAGAATCCTGAGATACCTGAAGGGATGTCCAGATCTAGGACTTTGGTACCCAGCTGAGTCAGTATTTGAATTAATTGGATATTCTGATTCTGATTATGCTGGTTGCAGAGTTGACAGGAAGAGCACCTCAGGAACTTGCCAGTTTCTGGGAGAGAGATTGGTCTCTTGGTTCTGTAAGAAGCAGGCTTCTGTCTCAACTTCAACTGCAGAGGCTGAATATATAGCAGCTGCTAGTTGTTGTTCACAGATCCTGTGGATTCAAAACCAGCTTGTGGATTATGGTTACTCACACAAGAATACCAAAATCATGTGTGACAGTAGTAGTGCTATCTCAATTGCACAAAATCCAGTGCACCACTCTAGAACGAAGCACATTGAGATTCGACACCATTTCCTGAGAGATTGTGTGGAAAAGAACAAGATTTGTCTTGAGTTCATATCCACTGAGTTTCAGAGAGGTGATATATTCACCAAGCCTTTAGATGAACAAAAGCATCTGTTCTTTTTAGTTCAACTAGGCATGATCAATGGACGAGACTAAGTGTGACTATATTTGCCTATGTTGAAACCTGCTTGAAGATCGTCGAACGATGATCGAAGATCGTCGAACGGATTAAACCTATCGTCGACCTCTGGTTAATGATAGCTTATCTATTTGAAGATCGTCGACCGGTGTTCGAAGATCGTCGAACAGGTCTAGCTTATCGTCGATCTCTGAACGACGACAGCTTGTTGTTTGAAAAGCCAGAATTAGTCGAACGATGGCTCGACTACTCTGCTTCTGGGCCGATCGTCGAACGGCCGTTCGATTATCGGGTCTAGTATCTTTTTAATAGATCGACTATTTCCGGTCTAATATAAAGCCGATAGTCAACCTAGGTTAAAAGATCTTTTGTTCTATCGTCGACGGAGCGTGACTTTTCGCATTCTGTCTTCCCGCTTGCGATTTTCTGCCGCTTCGTCTCCTTTGTCTTCGCCGTCCTTCTCGCGCTTTCTCCAGCAATCAATGGCGATTTCTCCCGCAGTGTTAGCAGTTGTAAAGTTCGATGAAGGCTTCAGCGTTGATTTTGACGCGTTCAGTTGCTGCGAAGCAGGGATCGTGGAAGTTCTTCAGTTGTGCCGGGATCAGGGTCTGGAAAGATTAATGTCAACAAGGATAAAGCTAAATATACCCGAGATCAAGGAATGGGCTTTCACGTCGTCCTCCACTGACGATTCAATGACTGGCACCATCGGCGGAGAAGAGGTAATTTTAACTCCGGCCGTTCTGACTGATGTTTTTGGATTAATAAATGGTGAAGAAGATTATGAGTAAGATGCTCAAGAATTTGGAAGAATGTTAGTTGAGCTGGGACATGCTGAGGGCATTCCCACGAAGTTGCTCAAGGTCAATTTCCCTTTCAAGATTAAGTTTCTTGCTGAGTTGGTCGGAAAAGTGCTCCTCGGTAAGCACTCTGCTCATGACAATATAACAAGGCAACAATTTGCACTGATGTGTGCAATTGTTAATCAGAAAAAGATTGATTGGGCAGGAGTAATGTTTGATTTGATAAGGAAAAAGAATGGTAAGAAAGAGGTTACCCTAGGCAGGGTTCTTGGAATTTTCCTGAAGGAAAAGTATCCCCAGCTGCTGAGTTCAACCGCAACAACAATAAATACAAGCAAGAAGATGGACCCAAATCTGTTCTCCAAATGGAAGAGGACCTTTGTGAAACCCGCTCTCACAGGGGTTGCTCCAGCGCCATCAGAGAGCACCAGGACTGATTCGGTCGCTCCTCACCCTGTAGAAGCTGGCTCAGCTCTTTCCCTTCCCTCATCTTCTGCTATGCAGTCTGCTTCAGTTGAAGTTCCATCAACTTCAGCTGAAGTACGACTTTCCCCTTCTCCTGTTAGAGAAACAACCACGGTTGTTCTTCCTTCCCCTCCAGCATCTCCTCTTCCTTCTCATCAGGCTAGGATATCTGCTCCTAGTTTTGATCTGTTAGGATCTGAGAGGATTCCAACACCTCCTCAGTCTCCTATTCATTCTCTAGTTAACACTCCTGTTAACTCTCCAGCTCCATCTCCACTTCGATCTCCAGTCCACACCATTCTTCATCCCAGCACTACAACCATTTCTGCTGCATCTCCATCCACTGCAATCCCTCATTCTTTTGAGATAACTCCTGAACTCATCTCCAGCATTATGGAGTTGATCACCCCTTCAATCAAAACCATGATTGAAGAGGCAATCGCTCCACTTTCCTCCTCCATTGATACCTTAACCGCTACCATCAAATCACTTTCCAAATCTGCTGAGCCCTCTTCTTCAAGGGGCCTGGTTTCAGTTTCCACTGAAATCAGGCAGGGGGAGATGTTCTGTGAAGATGCCTTAGAGCCTCCTGCCTCCCTTCCAGCTGTAACAGATACTGTAATGACAGTTCAAGTAGAGTCTGCTCCAGCTGAAAAAGAATCAGTTCCAGTATTATCGGAAAAAGAAATATCTGATGCTATTATGTTATCTGAATTTACGGTGAAGGTTTGCTTAGAAGATCTCACCACTCCCGTGGTTGCCCATTTCCTAGAAGGAATTATTACATCCTACCTAGATGAATCTTGGGAGTTGGTCAAGTATGAAGGTAATTCACTCATTCGCTTTATTGACGAGTCAATTAATTTGATAGCTTGTGAATACCTAGAAGGAATGATTTTTGCTTATTTAGCAGATCTGTATTCATAAATCTACAGATTATATTAAAGAAGACTTAGCTGCTCAAGTTATAGAAATTGTTTCAGAAGCTGATCCAGTTGTTCCTGATACTCAAGTAGATCCAGAATTGGATTCATTTTTAGATGACATGGAAGATGTATCTGAGAATCAAGAAGAAAAAGCAAGAGTTGCTTGGAACCAAAGAGTTCAATCTTTGTTAGAGAAAGAAAAAGATTTGCATGTTGAAAAGTCAACTATTTGGGATGATTCACCAGGGTTGGATTTGGATGTCCTTCTGGCTCAGGATGCCATTGAAGAAGAAAAAGAGAAAGCTGCTTTAAAAGAAAAGGCTATTTCTGAAGCCTATGATCCTTATGACAATCCTCCTTCATCTCACTCTGAAGATGAAGAGGATTCTGATTTATCTGAGAATGCTAAGAAAAAGAAAGCTGCTCAAAAGAAAAGGAAAGCAATTGCTCCTCCTCCTCCCAGCCGTGACAATGATACTCCATACTATATTCTTAAAGGAATTGACCCCAAATCAAAAGAATTTCAACATTGGATGTGGTTCTCCAAGAACCAGCAGAAAGAGAGAAAAAGATCTAAGAGGTATGATAGTCCTGTTTCAAGATGGACTCCCAGAGGTCCCCCTCCTCCACCTCCCAGTGCAGGAGCCTCTGGGAACCTATCTGCTAATCCATCTGCCTCTTCTGGAAAATTTGCACCTTCTCAGCCTCAGCCAAGGAAAAGCTCTCAAAATTCCCAAGGCAGATCTTATTCTGGTTCTCAAAGACAAGTGAAGGAGGTTGTGTTTCAAAGACCAACTTTTTCCCCTCCTCCTTCTCCAAAGAAAAGAGTTTCTTCCCCAATACCAGTGCAGTCTGAAAAAATTACTTCAAAAGGTAAGTAGTTTATTTTGTTTAAATATTCTAGCAAGAACTTTGCTAAGTCTGCTCCCATGTCTTATCTAGTTAATCAAGATAAAGAGGTTGCTCCTTCTGAGAATGCTTATGAAAGTCCTGAGCTTGATCCTAACTTTAGGATGGCTCGTTTTCACGAATTGGTTGGAGCAGCCCAAATCAGAAAAGCAAAAGCTGAAGGGAAAGATACCACTGGCTTAACCACTATGTCTACTTTCAGAAAGAAAGAGTTCGAAAAGTTCCAGGTTAATCCTGATGTATTTGACCCCTCAAAGTATATGGAAAAGCACCCTGAAGCAGTTGTTCCAAGGGCTGCAGAATTGAAAATCATTGGTGTGCAGGACTTAAAGATGTCAAAGAAAGAAGCTGATGATCCTCTGAGGAAAATTTCTTTTGTTCCAAGTTCTTCTGACTCTTTGCCAGATTCTGTAGACTCTTAATTTTTGTGATTGACTGCTGTTTTATACCTATCTGTTTGATAATTGCTAGTTAATTACTATCTATTTTCTGTATTGATTATAGTGTTCTATAGCTTGCTCTGTGTTTTAGTTTTTAAGAGACTTAACTCAAATAGGGGGAGATTGTTGGTACCCTAGTTTGATTTGAGTTTAGTCCTGTCTTTTTAGTCCCTTGACCCAAGAAATATCTATGGTCAATGGTTAGTAGTCTAGCTGTAGAGTCCTCACTTTTCCATATTGAGAATTTGGTTAAGTAGTTTGTTCGTTCGACTATCGTCGAACGCCGCTCGACTATCGTCGACTAACTGTTCGACGATCGTCTATCAGTTGTTCGACTTTCAGTCTGCGTGGATAGTTTGACTATCTGCTTTGATAGTTCGACTATCTGATAGTTCGACTATCTGTTGATGGCTCGACTATCTGTTTGTTTTTGATAGTTCGACTATCTGTTGATAGGTCGACTATCTGATAGCTCGACTATCTGTTGATAGTTCGACTATCTATTCTGCGTTGATAGTTCGACTATCTGTTGATAGGTCGACTATCTGTTCTCGCTTGGTAGTTCGACTATCTGCTTTGATAGTTCGACTATCTGATAGTTCGACTATCAGTTGATAGGTCGACTATCTGTTTGTTCTTGATAGTTCGACTATCTGTTGATAGGTCGACTATCTGATAGCTCGACTATCTGTTGATAGTTCGACTATCTGTTTTGCCCTGATAGTTCGACTATCTGTTGATAGGTCGACTATCTGATAGTTCGACTATCTTCTGGTAGTTCGACTATCTGCTGTGATAGTTCGACTATCTCCTTTTATAGTTCGACTATCTGGATCGTTCGACTATCTGTCCGATAGTTCGACGATCTCCGTGCGTCGGTCGACGATCTCCGAAGGTCGTTCGACGCTTTCTGTCTGCCTTTATATTTTGTATTTATTTATTATATTTAATTAATTAATACATTATCTGGCATATCTTTTTAGCTGTTTTATGATAACATTTTCAAGCAATATATGCTCCATCCTTTTTGCCTGAGTCAAATCTTTTTAGATAAAGTTGTTTGTCTTATTAGCTGACTTTATATTTTACTTTATCTGCTGACAGTCCTTTATAGCCGTTAGACTGAAATGTCTTCCTTCTGCTATAAAGAGTATTTCTCTGATGTGACTTTATTTAGTCCTTCTGTTATTTGATTTGTAATGCAGCTTCTTAGAAAGAGGTTTATTCCTTATATAGGATGTCTTGCTGCAGAGTTTGTTTTGCTGTGTGTTATTTGCAGCCCAGGTCTCAAGTTTCAGAAGAAGACAAGTAATTCAAATTGAAGAGAGTCGTTGCTTGCTGCTGTTATATAAAGGACCCTTTGAAGAAGGATTCAAGCTAGCTAATAGCTAACCAGTTGTTCACTTAAGCTTTCAAGCCTTCATCAAGATCAAGTCTTCTGCTCTCAGCAATACTCATCTAACTGAGAAGTGTTAAGATCTTCTACTCCTCTTCAACCTGAGTTCTCCTGCTTTCAGGAAGTTCAAACTCAGAGTTCTTTTGAAGAAGAAGAAGAAGAAGATAGCTGCTTGAAGATCTTTAATTTTATTATTTATTATCTTCTTGTAGTTTTTCCTTCAGAGCTTTCTGAAGAGTTTTCTGCGCTGAAGCAAGACTTCACCTGGACATCTTTGAGCCAGGGGGAGCCTTGATTCTTTAGAGCTTTCTAGCTCAGTGCAAGTTTTTGTGCTTCTCTAATCTATTGTAAAATAGAGAAGACATCTTAACCTTCTTCCCCCTCCTGTACAGGGTTATTACTCCCTTCAAAAGTATCCCTTGGTGGCAGGGCACCTGATCAAAAACCTGTGCTTGGTTTTTAGACACCTGATCAAAAGTCTAAAGGGTTTCTTGATCTACCTGAAGCAGATCTTGTTGGTGGCAGGGCACCTGATCAAAAACCTGAGTGGATTTCTACCTTGTTGGTAGAAGAGTGGACGTACCCAAGTTGTTTGGGGAACCACTATAAATTCCTTGTGTCGTCTGGCTTGCTTATTTTAATTCCTGCATTGTGGCTGTGATTAGATATAACTAGGTTGCTAGTTGCTGATTAGGTATTCCAAGCCTTAGCTGTAATTACAGTTAGCTTGAGTCTGTGCACAACACTTGTGTTAGGCTTTAGGGTTATCTTAAATATCTATAGCTTTCCATTCCGCATTCACTCCAAGGGAGTTGAGTAGATTGTCAAGATTGTTTAGTGCAATTTTTGATTACTCTATTCACCCCCCCTCTAGAGTAGTATCTATCCCTTCACTTTCAAGCTTTGAATCCTACAGTCATGATCCCAAAGAAGATTATAGACTTGACTAAGGATGAAATTACCTTAGTCTCTCATTATAAGAAGGCAAAGAACATCATCGTAAGTGTAGTGGATGACTCAATGCTTTAGAATTTATTCCACTGCAAATCTGCCAAAGAAACGTAGGACAACCTAGTTGTGCTAATGGAATGGATAGAAGAAGTCAGAGACGACCGCAGATCATTGCTGAATCAGGAATACAAAGCATTCAAGCAAGGATCAAGTGATAGTATTGCTGACAGCTTTGAGAAATTCTTTAAGATTGTTAACGACATCAGGAACTATGGTCGTACCTTCACCGATGGTGAGCTCAACGACAAATTTCTTAGATCCCTAACAAAGGATTGGGACACCAAAGTAATAGCCATTAGAGAATTTGGAAAGCTGTCGAAAATTGACCCTAAGAATATTTTTATGAAATTGCTCTCCTATAAATTGCAAATGAACAACAGAAAGAAGAAAGAGCAAAGCAGCCAGACTTCTAGCAAAGAGAAGTTGGTGGCCCTAAAAGCTGAAGGTTCAAGGAAGTCCAAAGTTATTTCACTTGTAAGGACTCGTGTTCCTGACACCCTAGACAACTCCAAGCCTAGCACATCTGGCTTTTAGCTATCAGATGGAGAGTTTTCTCTCATATCTAAGCATTCCAAGAAACTGATCATTAATAGGAGACAGATGATGAATCAGTCATCCTCATCTAACTTCAGAAAATCTCATCGTGATGGTTACCATTCTAGAAAAAGCTACAATTGAGAGGACAGTTACAAATCTAAATAGAAAAAACTTTCTTCCTCTGACGTTGTGTGCTATTGTTGCAACAAGATAGGTCACATAATTGTTGAATGCCCATATAAGAAGAAGGAGGGCTCCAAGAAAGAGGAGAAAAGATCCTTCAAGGGAAAGAGAAAAGAAGAAAAGAGCTTCATTGCCAAGAAGTCCAAGACTCTCAGCGATAGTGACTCAAGTGAGTCGAGCTCAGAGAATGAGGAAGCCTACTTTAGGCTTATGGCTCAATCAGATGTGGAAGGTGGTGACTCATAGTTTCATGGGAAGGTAAACTCGCACACGATACTCTCAGAATCAGAAACGTCCACTAATGGTCATGAAGACTATTCTTCTGAAGAGGGCGAGTCTGAGTTAATGGTTCAGCATGAGAACCTTTTTAAAGATTTTGACAAATGCAGTAAGGTAGTCAAAAAGCAGGCAAGAGAGATTGCCTCTCTCAAGGTAGTGAAATCAAGCCTGAGGGAGGAAATTGCAAGATTGACTCCTCTCAGAAGTGAAGTTCACTCCTTGCAAGAGGAATTGAAAAGCTCGAATGAAAAATTAAGTGTAAAAGAGAATTATCTTGATGAGCTGGATGAAAAGCTTTTGTTGGAGAGAAAACTTGTTGAGAGTTTCTCTAAGACAAAGACTATTCTCCCTCTCAATGACGAGTTCTCAGCTCTGAAGAAGGGTAGTGGTCTTGGCCAAGAAGTTGGAGAAGTTAAGGCTGCCAAGAAATCCAGTGATAAAGAAAAGGGGATAGAACCTCTAGGTCAACCCTCATTCAAGAAGGTAATCTTTCCTACAAGCATATTTGACCTTGAGTCGTCCTACGATCATCTTGCTAGGCCTACCTATATAGAGCCCAAGAAGAGATACCATGGATGGACCCATCCTAGAGACTATGGTGTCAGTGTTTTCAAAGCACCTTACGAAGAGATTGAACTTTAGAGTTATGGTCCTTATATTCATGGACATAACCATAAGAGGGCACCAAAAGCCAAAACTTTTATACCTAAGGCAAGGAGATTGAGAAGCCATGTGTATTCTATAATAAAGAGGCTTCCACCCCCAAGTATGTTGCCCCTGCTAGAACTCATGTTCAAAAGGTAAAGCAGGAGTACAAGAGAAGGTACAACAGGTTTGACTATGGTGATGCGGCAAAATTGGCCATTTTAGCGTAGATTGCTAGTTTAACCCTGCCAATTTTGTAACTCCACAAGTTAACCATGCGAGTCCGATTACTCACAGAGTTAATGTTCCTAGTGGTGTTAAGCTGACCAGGAACCAAGGACCCAAATATGTTTGGGTTCCTAAGGTAAAGTGATTTTTCATTGAAGGTATGTCAAAAGGCCACAAAAACTCGATCTGGTATCTGGGCAGTTGATGCTCTCGACACATGACCGGGACAAGAAGCCTGTTGCTTGATTTCACCCCAGTCAAAGACGGACCAAGCATCATATTTGGAGGGTCAGACCGAGGAACTACAAAAGGCTATGGTATGATCTCCAATGGAGTAGTCACTTTCACAAACGTAGCTTAAGTTGAAGGATTACACCATAATCTTATAAGCATAAGTCAACTATGTGATAAAGGTTATATTATTGAGTTCTGCAAGGACAAGTGTTTGATAAAGTCATCTACAAATTTTGAGATAGTCTTAACAGGCACTCGGAGCAGAAATGCTTTTTATTTAAAATTTCTTTACTTAGATAATTCTACACCAGTCTGTTTTCTTGCAAAAGATAGTGCGTCTCTTTGTAACCAATGACACAAGAGATTATCACATATTAATTTCAAAACAATAAATATGCTATTTTCTCACAACTTAGTTTGAGATGCCCCCAGCATTAAGTGCCTTAAAGAGAGTCTGTGTCACTCATGGAAAATGGGTAAGCAGACAAGGTCTACCTTCAAGGGCATCGCTGAAAAAGATTCTTCAAGAAGTTTATACTTACTTCATATGGACTTATTCGGTCCTATGCCTATTCACCGTTTAGTAGGTAAGGTCTACACGTTAGTAATTGTTGATGACTATTCGCGTTTTACTTGGGTGCTCTTTCGGATACACAAGTCAGACACCTTTGACACATTCACAAATTTGGTCCGCAAATTCAGAATGAATTGAACTTCTTCATTGGTCAAAATAAGAAGTAACCACAGAACAGAATTTGAGTATGGTGCCATGACAAAATTTTTTGGAAGTCAAGTTATCTTTCATGAGTTTTCCTCCCCACGTACTCCACAAAAATTGGAGTTGTTGAGAGAAGGAATATAACCCTAATTGAAGCATGTACAACTATGTTGAATGACGCTTCACTTCCGGAGTACTTTTGGTCTGAAGCTATAATATCCCACATACTACTAGACTCCTGAGAGTTGTTTTGTCATGACTAGGTCATGACAAAATCCTAGGAAGCCCTAGTGAACCTAGGAATGAAGGTGAGATCACCTTTGTATGCAATTAGCTCATTCTTTTAACCACCTCTAGGGTTTGAACTTAGGGCTTCAACTTGACTCTAGGACCCCACCACAACACTCCTAACCCTTAAAGGAGGTCAATGGGTCACCAAGGACCCATTGGGGTCAACCAAAAGGGTCAAGTTGGCAAAAGTCAACCCAAACCCTAATTAGGTCAAACTAGTCACACATGGTCAATTGACCCCCCACCCCAGCCAAGGGACCCACCTTGACCTTCCTAAGCCCTAAGGGAGGTCAATGGGTCACCAAAGACCCATTGGGGTCAACCCAAAAGGTTAATTTGACTAAGGTCAACTCAACCCTAAGATTAGGTCAAATTAGCCTAAGTGGACCTAACCAAGCCGAACTCACTGGGGATAAGCCCAGTTAGAGTGGCCAATTAGCTTTTGGAGGCAAAGATTTACCTAAATTGCCATTAATATGCTGGAAATAGTGACTAGGAGAGAGAAAGCTCCACTTTCCCTTTGATGGAGGAGAGAGAATGTGAGAAAGAGAGGCCATTCATGGCCAAGGGAGGCCAATGGCCCCTCTATTCATTCCCAATTGCTGGATTCATCTCCCTTGATGAATTAGGAGAAGATCAAGAGGCTTTCCAGGCTGTACAGAGGCTGAGTTCAGTGGGTTCTACATTTGCCGAAAAGCTCATTCATGACCATTAATGGTGAAATCAAGATTGACCCTCCCTCTACCCCTTTTGGCAATCTTAAAAGCTTCCTTATTTCTAGAGAAGTCGGTTCCACACTTTCGCTGAAGCAGCCAAGCCCTTTGGTAGTGCAGTTGCAGAACACCAAGCGGTTCCACCACCATCAATGGCGACACGACGATCGGCCAGACTCCAACACTCTCAAAAGGTCCTATCCCTCTCCTCTTTTTAAGTGGATAGATCTCTATCCATTAGCTGCAAGGTTTAGGGTCAATTGGCTCTAGATCAGGTAGGCTGAAAACTCAAGTTTTGGAGCTTTAAATTCCATGACTAAAACCCGATTCTTACCACCTCCGGCCAACCTACCACCGCCTATCGCTAGCCACCACCTCAACGAATGTGGTCGTGGTATTGGCCGGCTGGGGAAGCGCTCAGGTGGCCAGGAAATCTCCTCCAAAAACTACCCAGGACGGGCTGTTGTGAGCCGTCGATTTTACGGGGACGATGAAAGGATTCCGTCTATCCTTGGGCCAAGATTCATGCCGCCGGTTTAATATAATTAGTATTTATATTATTATTTCATTTCTGTCACAGTTATTGTAGTGTTTTGCATTCAATATTAAAAATACTTAGCGGTAAAACCAGAGGAAATGTTATACATAAAAATTGTATCCCTTGAGGTATACTTTATTTTAAAAGTTTTTTCAACCCATTTGGGTCAGTGGTCTGACCACAACACTCATAATGGTGCAGTCTATACATAGGGTTAACTAGAGACTAAATTGAGTGCCTCCATAAATCCACCCATCCAAATGACTTGAAATTTGGATTGGTGGTGACCCTTACCTATACCTCAGATATATCCAAAAATGGAAATTTTTGGAAAACATTTTTCTATATTTTTTGTAAATATTTAATAAATCATGTATAAATTAATTTTAGGGTCTAATGACCTCATAATTCTCCAAAATTTTGTTGGATGATTCTTACGGTCATGATATGATCATGGTAAATATCTCAGGCAATTGGGGTTGATTTGAATAGGTGTTAGTGTGACCAAAGTTTGGTCCCTTAAGGGTAAATTAGGCCAAAAGGATGCTTGGGACATGGAGGGGCCAATTCTCACCCAAAGGGGATGGGACTTTGTCCAGAGCCTCAAGGTCAGTTTAAATACCCACACTTGGAGTTTGGGGTGGATTTACCCTAGGGCCCTAGTTCAAACCCTAAGGTTTAACTTTGGGGGTTTTTGAAGGACATAGAGTGATATGTCCTTGTATGTACTTGGAGTTAAGTCCATGTGATCTTAGGGTGGTGAAGAAATTTGGTGACATTTGGGCACATGCACAGAAGCTTAATCAATTGGAAATTGTTTAGGCCTATGTTGGTACCCTAGTTTGATTTGAGTTTAGTCTTGTCTTTTTTAGTCCCTTGACCCATGAATTATCTATGGTGAAAGGTCAGGTGTCTAGCTGTAGAGTTCCCTGCTTATCCAGATAAGAATTTGGTTAAGTAGTTTTTCGTTCGACTATAGTCGAACGTCGCTCGACTTATCGTCTATCGGCTGATCGACGATCGTCTATCAGTTGGTCGACGTTCTGTCTGCATTGATAGCTCGACTATCTGTTGATAGGTCGACTATCTGTTTGTCTTGATAGTTCGACTATCTATTGATAGGTCAACTATCTGCTTGTCTTTGATAGTTCGACTATCTGTCCTGATAGTTCAACTATCTGATAGCTCGACTATCTGTTGATAGATCGACTATCTGTTTTGCTTTGATAGTTCGACTATCTGTTGATAGGTCGACTATCTGTGTTGCCTTGATAGTTCGACTATCTGCTTGGATAGTTCAACTATCTGATAGTTCGACTATCTGTTGATAGATCGACTATCTGTTTTGTTTTGATAGTTCTACTATCTGTTGATAGGTCGATATCTGTTTTCTGGGATAGGTCGACTATCTGCTTGATAGGTCGACTATCTGTGTTTGTTTGGTAGTTCGACTATCTGTCCGGATAGATCGACTATCTGATAGCTCGACTATCTGTTCTGATAGGTCGACTATCTGCCGAGGTAGTTCGACTATCTTCTTTGATAGTTCGACTATCTGGATCGTTCGACTATCTGTCTGATAGATCGACGATCTCCGTGCGCCGTTCGACGATCTCCGAAGGTCGTTCGACGTTTTGCTGTATGCTCTTATTTAAGTTTGTCATCTTCTGTGATGTGACTAAATTAATATCTATTTTGGCATATTTTATAATAGATTATCTGAATATTTTGTAACATTATTTCCATGCAATATCAGTTCTATTCTATATGCATGAGCTAATCTTTTCTGACAAAGTTGTTTGTCTTGTAGCTGAGATATGCAATCTGCTTTATCTGCCAGGCTGTCCTTTATAGCCGTTAGACTCAAAAAGTCTTCCTTGGCCGTAAAGAGTTCTTTCTGATG
Source organism: Platanthera zijinensis (assembly GCA_039513925.1). NCBI lineage: Eukaryota > Viridiplantae > Streptophyta > Magnoliopsida > Asparagales > Orchidaceae > Platanthera > Platanthera zijinensis. The sequence continues at coordinate 152,688,581 of CM077087.1, forward strand.
TGACTTTATCTTATATTATTTCATCAGAAGTATTTGCAGCTTCTTAGAAAGCTTTATCCTTTTATAGGATTTCTGCCTGTGGTAGTTTGTTTTTGCTTTATGCTTTTTGCAGCCCAGCTTGCAGAGTTCAGAAAACGACAAGATTCAAACTCAATTAGAGCTGTTGCTGCTGTTGATATATAAAGACTTCTTTGAAGAAGAAATCAACTAGTTCACAGAGATAAGAAATTCATTCAGCAAGCTTACAGCAAGAACAAGTTTACTACTCTCAGCAATCTTCATTCAACTGAGAAGTGTTAACTCTTCTGCTCTTCTTCAACCTGAGTTCTCCTGTTCCAGGAAGTTCTAACTCAGAGATCTTTTGAAGAAGAAGAAGATAGATGCTAGAAGATTTTCTTTTATTATTTTATATCTTCTTGTAGTTCTTCCTTCAGTTTTTACTGAAGTGTTTCTGTACTAAAGCAAGACTTCACCTGGACGTTCTTTGAGCTAGGGGGAGCCTTGATTCTTTTAGAGCTGTCTAGCTCAGTGCAAGTTATTGTGCTTCTCTAATCTATTGTAAAATAGAGAAGACACCTTAACCCCTTTCCCCCTCCTGTATAGGGTTATTACTCCCTTCAAAAGTATCCCTTGGTGGCAGGGCACCTGATCAAAAACCTGTGTTCGGTTTTTAGACACCTGATCAAAAGTCTAAAGGGTCTCTTGATCTACCTGAAGCAGATCTTATTGGTGGCAGGGAACCTGATCAAAAACCTGAGTGGATTCCTACCTTGTTGGTAGAAGAGTGGACGTACCCAAGTTGTTTTGGGAACCACTATAAATTCCTTGTGTCGTCTGGATTGCCTTGTTTAAATTCTTGCATTGTGGCTGTGATTAGATATAACTAAGTTTGCTAGTTGCTGATTAGGATATCCAAGCCTTAACTGTAATTACAGTTAGCTTGAGTCTGTGCACATCACTTGTGTTAGGCTTTAGGGTTATCTCCATATCTATAATATTTTCATTCCGCATTTCACTCCAAGGGAGTTGGGAAGACTATCAAGTTTGTTAAGTCAAATTTTGATAACTCTATTCACCCCCCCTCTAGAGTAGTATCTATCCCTTCACTTTCAATTGGTATCAGAGGGAGGTTGACTGACTGAATAGGCTAACACCTAAGTCACAAGATCCTGATAGATACCAAAGTTTATAGATATTCTCTGTCACTATCATGGCCCAGTCCAAGGATTATTCCAGCACCAGACCTCCAGCATGTAACTTGGCTAAGTTTGGCATCTGGAAGGCAAGGATCAAATTATATATGAATTCTATTGATGAAAGTATTTTTGCTTCTATTTTGTCAGGACCCCCAAGAGCACCTACTGCTGCTACTGCCTCATCATCTGATATGAGTGCAGTGCCTCCTCCGGACTACAATGATGAGTACAAAAAGGCAAAAATAGCAGATGCCAAGGCAATGAATATTCTGGCTCAGACAATGTCTGATGAAGTATTCCAGAAGGTTGCTGACTGCTCCTCAGTAAAAGCTATGTGGGATACACTGAACCAGATTGTAGCTGGTTCAGCTGATGAAAGGAAGGACAGAAGGTCCAACCTTATCTCACAATATGAGAATTTCAAGAAAACTGATGCTGAATCAGTTAAAGCCATGTACACAAGGCTCAGCTCAATCATCAATGAGCTGAGGACACTTGACAAGGACATATCATTGACAGAGGTCAATGATAAGATTCTTATGTGCTTCCCTAGCACATGGGATCTAAGGATCTGGCCCATCAAGGAAGCCAGAAGTACAACAGAGATCTCAACAGAAGCTCTTCTCGGCAAGCTTAAATCCTTTGAGCAAGTGCTGAAGACAAGGGAAGCAGAAGCTGAAGCAAAGACCCCTACTCCTACAAGAAAAGAGCAATCTCTAGCTCTTAAGGCTGCTGATGCTTCTGAAGGCAGCCAATCCAATGAGGAGCTAATGGCATTATTTGCCAAGAGGTTTCTCAAGATGGGGAGAAAGGAATTCAGAAAGAAGTCTTCACGCTATGAAGACAAACCAAGGTATAATCGTTCTCCTGCTAAAGAAATTATCTGCTATGGTTGCAGGAAGCCTGGACATATCTTACCAGATTGTCCAGAGGAGAAGAACAAAGATAAGAGGAAAGAAAAGGAACAGTACAGGAAGCACTCCAAGCCATCCTCCTACAAGAACAAAAAGAAGGAGAGAGGTTTCATTGCTGAAACCTGGAGTGATACTGATGAAGAATCTTCCTCCTCTAGCTCCAGTGAGGATGAGGAAGAGAAGAAGGCAAAGGAAGTTTGCCTGATGGCAATAGATGCCTGCAGCAATCATTCAGCTGCAGAGAATTTAGATTCAGAGGAAGAAATGCCAACAGAAGATGAGGTACTATCTTCTTATGACTTTACTTCAGCATAATTCAAATTAGATTTTAAATCTTTATGCTTAGATTTAATTAGTTCTGAAAAATAAATTGAAGAACTTAGACATAGGCTAGCTGAATCAGAAATCATATCTACTGAAAATATTAAGTTAAAGGAAGATCTCACTAATTATAGTGAAGAAATTAAGTTTCTTAAAATTGAGTTAGCTAAGTCTAAAAGGTTAGAAGAATCTCTAAATGGTAGAAGCCTTAAGGTGTTAGAGATAACTAGCATGACTAACACTAGGTCAGGTAATAACAAATTAGGCTTAGGAGCTTCTCCCAGTGAACCACCCATTATTCTTAAAAATAATCTTTCAACTCCAGTGAACTTTGTTTCAGCTAGTGGAATAAATAACACTAAGCAAGTAAATCAAGTTAATAAAACTTTAAATAAAGCTAAGAGAGAAAAGAGGAAGAAATTTTTTAAAGAAATACAAAGAGCGTCGAACGCTACTCGACGATCGGAAGCTCAATGGTCGAACGAAGCTCGACGATCTGAGCGCCCATCGTCGAACGTCGATCGATGTTTTCAATATGATTTTCAAAATTATCATCAGTACCATAGAAACCTAAATGAAAATAGAAACCCTAGGTTCGTTGACCCATCATCTGCATGGAGAATACCACCTAGGAGATCTCACCCATTAGGTTATCACCCTCAGCCTGCATTCTCATTTATTTCCAGCTTCTCTTTTGTGAAAAACAAGGGACCCAAGGTTACCTGGGTCCACAATGTCTAAATGAATTTCTTGCAGGTGAAGGCCTATCCTATCACTCAAAATAAGTGGTATTTGGATAATGGATACTCCAAGCATATGACAGGAAATAAGGGTCAACTATCAAAGTTCAAAGCCAAGCTCGGCCCAAAGGTGATCTTTGGAGATTCAAGCTGTGGTCAGACACAAGGCTATGGCAAAATCACTATTGGAGCTGTTACTTTCAAGAGAGTTGCATATGTGACAGGACTGAAGAACAATTTGATTTCAGTCAGCCAGCTATGTGATGCTGGCTACCAGGTTTCATTTTCTAACTCTTCTTGTAATATTACTTTAAATAATAATGTTGTTTTAGTAGGCATTAGATTAGGTAATATTTATTTAGTAGATTTTAACTCAACTCACTCTGAAATCTACTTGTTTAATGAAGTAACACTTAATAACAATTCTTTGTGGCATAAGAGGCTTAGTCATGTTAACCTTAAAAATATATCTAGGTTATCTAAACACAACCTTGTTAGAGGTTTAACTTCTTGCCCCTACAAGAAGGAGAGCCTATGCAAGGCTTGTCAACTAGGCAAGCAAACCAAGAATTCTTTTAAATCAGTAAATAAAAGTGATTCTCCTAGAATCCTGTATTTATTACATTTGGACCTATTTGGCCCAATAAATGTACAGAGTTTAGGAGGGAAGTATTACACCCTAGTCATTGTAGATGACTTCTCTAGGTTCAGTTGGGTATTCTTTTTGAGAACTAAGGCTGATAACTTCAAAGCCCTTACAGACTTTCTATTATGTGTGTAGACTGAGTACTCTACTCAAGTGGCCTTGATCAGAAATGATCATGGTACTGAGTTTGACTCTCTTCTCATGCAAGAATTCTGTGAGAGATAAGGTATCAAACATAGCTTCTCAGCTCCTAGAACTCCCCAACAAAATGGGGTAGTTGAAAGGAAAAATTGAACACTCATTGAAGCTGCTAGTACATTATTGGCAGATGCTAATATGCCTCTCTCCTATTGGGCAGAAGCTGTTAGTACCGCCAATTATGTCTTGAATAGAAGTCTGATACACAAGCTTAAGTGTAAAACTCTTTATGAGTTGCTTAAAGGAAAGAAACCTAAAATTAATTATTTTAGAGTATTTGGTTGTGTAGTGTACATTCATAATAACAATAAAGAATACCTTAGAAAATTTGAAGCAAAAGCTTCAATGGGAATTATGCTTGGATATTTCCAAGTAAGCAAAGCTTATAGGGTTTATGACAAATCAACCTGTAAAATTGAAGAATCTGTGCATGTATCTTTTGATGAGTCTCAGATGTTTTACAAGGAAAAGGAAACTTCTCCTTCCTCAAGTTCATTGCAGGTACCTGATGCTACTCAAGAGATTCTTCAACTATCAACTCTTCAGATCACTGAATCAGACAGTGATGCAGACATTGCAGAAGTTGCTGCTGTACCACCAATAGTAGATCAAATTCCTCCTGAGGAATTAATCCCAACTATTGCTGAAGATCACATCCTACCTGCTGATATTGTCACACTTAGAGATCACCCCACATCTCAAGTGATAGGTGACATATCAGCTGGTGTGCAAACAAGACACCAATTAAGACAGGATGTGATGCATGCTTGTTTCCTTTCACAGATTGAGCCCCTCACCTTTAAAGATGCTGAGCTAGATCCCCACTGGATCATTGCTATGCAAGAGGAACTCAATCAGTTTGAGAGATGTAAAGTTTGGACTTTGGTTCCAAGACCTAAAGGCCAACTGATCATAGGCACCAAGTGGGTGTATAGAAACAAGTTGGATGCAAATGAATTATTATAAGGAATAAAGCTAGGCTTGTAGCTCAGGGCTACAGATAGGAGGAAGGTATAGATTATGACCAAACCTTTGCTCCTGTTGCAAGGCTAGAAGCAATAAGGATCTTCTTGGCCTATGCAGCCTACATGAAGTTTAAGGTCTTTCAGATGGATGTCAAAAGTGCATTCCTAAATGGTGAGCTTAAGGAAGAGGTGTTTGTTGAACAACCACCAGGGTTTGTTTCTTCAACTCAACCCTCACATGTGTTCAAGTTGCAGAAAGCTCTTTATGGACTAAAACAAGCACCCAGAGCCTGGAATGAGACTCTAGCTAGTTTCCTGTTAGAGCACAACTTTACTAGAGGAGTAGTTGATAGAACCCTTTTCGTCAAGCACCACAAGGACACAATCCTGTTAGTTCAAGTGTATGTGGATGATATTATATTTGGTTCCACTGATCCCAAACTTTGCAAAAGGTTTTCTGACCTGATGCACTCTAAGTTTAAGATGAGTAGTATGGGTGTGCTGTCTTACTTTCTTGGTCTCCAAGTTAAGCAAGATGCTGATGGCATCTTCATCTCCCAATCCAAATATGCCAAGGAATTGGTAAAGAAATTTGGGATGGCTGATGCTTCAGCAATGCCTACACCTATGACTACTAATGTAGTTATTGATTCTGATGATCACGGCAAGCCAGTTGATCAAAAGAATTATAGGGCCATTGTTGGTTCTCTATTATATTTAACTGCAAGTAAGCCACATATAATGTTTGCTACATGCCTCTGTGCTAGATTCCAGGTCAACCCCAAGGAATCTCATCTGATTCTTCTCAAGAGAATCCTGAGATACCTAAAGGGATGTCCAAATCTAGGACTTTGGTACCCAGCTGAGTCAGAATTTGAATTAATTGGATATACTGATTCTGATTATGCTGGTTGTAGAGTTGATAGGAAGAGCACCTCAGGAACTTGTCAGTTCCTGGGAGAGAGATTGGTCTCTTGGTTCTGTAAGAAGCAGGCTTCTGTCTCAACTTCAACTGCAGAGGCTAAATATATAGCAGCTGCCAGTTGTTGTTCACAGATCCAGTGGATTCAAAACCAGCTTGTGGATTATGGTTACTCACACAAGAACACCAAAATCATGTGTGATAGTATCAGTGCTATCTCAATTGCACAAAATCCTGTGCACCACTCTAGAATGAAGCACATTGAAATTTGGCACCATTTCCTGAGAGATTGTGTGGAAAAGAACAAGATTTGTCTTGAGTTCATATCCACTGAGTTTCAGAGAGGTGATATATTCACCAAGCCCTTAGATGAACAGAAGTATCTGTTCTTTTTAGTTCAACTAGGCATGATCAATGGAAGAGACTAAGTGTGACTTCTGCCTTGTTGAAACTTGTTTGAAGATCATCGAACGATGCTCGAAGATCGTCGAACGGATCTAGCCTATCGTCGACCTATGGTTGATGATAGCTTATCTGCTTGAAGATCGTCGACCGATGTTCGAAGATCGTCGAACAAGTCGAGCTCATCGTCGATCTCTGGATGACGACAGCTTGTTGTTTGTGAAGACAGAAATAGTCGAACGATTGATCGACTACTCTGCTTCAGGACCGATCGTCGAACGACCGTTCGACCATCGTGTCCAGTATCTTTTAAATAGATCGACTATCTCCGGTCTAATATAAAGCCGATAGTCGACCTAGGTTAAAAGAGATCTTTGCTTATATCGTCGACGGAGAGCGTCTTTTCGTATTCCGTCTTCCCGCTTGCTCCGTGTCTTGCGATTTTCTGCCGATTCGTCTTCTCCGTTTCTCTCGCGCCTTCTCCAGCATTTCTATGGCGATTTCTCCAGCGCTTCTAGCGGTAGTAAAGTTTGACGCAGGATTCAGTGTGGATTTTGACGCATTCAGCTGCTGCGAACCCGGTATCGTGGAAATTCTTCAGCTCTGCAAAGATCAAGGTCTGGAAAGGCTCATGTCAACAAGGATCAAGATAAACCCTCAAGAGATAAAAGAGTGGGCTTTCACCTCGTCTTCTTCTGATGATTCGATGACAGGAATTATTGGCGGAGAAGAGGTAATTTTGACTCCCGCCGTTTTGACTGATGTATTTGGATTAATTAATGGGGAAGAAGAATATGAGCAAGATGCTCCAGAATTTGGAAGAATTTTGATTGAGCTGGGACATGCAGAAGGCATTCCCTCAAAGATGCTCAAGATAAATTTTCCTTTTAAGATTAAATTTCTTGCTGAGATTGTCGGAAAAGTGCTGCTAGGCAAACACTCTGCCCACGATAACATTACAAGACAACAATTTGCACTAATGTGTGCAATTGTCAACAAGAAAAGGATCAATTGGGCAGGTGTTCTGTTTGACTTGATAAGGAAGAAGAATAGCAAGAAGGAAGTTACCCTAGGAAGGGTTGTTGGGATTTTTCTGAAGGAAAGATATCCCCACCTGTTGATTTCAGCTGCTACATCGATAAATGCCAGCAAAAAGATGGATCCCAATCTGTTCTCCAAATGGAAAAGGACATTCCTGAAGCCCGCTCCTGCAGGGGCTGCTCCAGCTGCATCTGAGAGCACCAGGACTGTTTCAGTCGCTCCTCGCCCTCTAGAAGCTGGCTCAGCTTTTCCATCCCTTCCATCCTCTTCCTCAACTTTGCCGTCTACTGCAGTTGAAGTTCCTTCAACTTCAACTGAAGTACGACATTCTGCCTCTCCTCCTGCATCTTCTCTCCCGACTGATCTTGCTGGGATTTCTTAACCCAGCTTTGATTTGTTGGCGTCTGATATTTCTTCTCCAGTTCATTCTCCCATTCCATCTCCTCCTCACTCTCCACATCATTCTCCAGTTAACTCTCCAGTTAACTCTCCAGTTCGATCTCCAGTCCTCACCACATTTCATCCTGACACATCAACCATTTCTGCTGCTCCTCCATCCACTGCAGTTCCACCACCTTTTGAAATTACTCCAGAATTTATTTCTAGCATTGTGGAGTTAATTACCCCCTCAATCAAAACCATGATTGATGTGGCAATTGCTCCCCTTGCCTCTTCTATCTCTTCTTTGACTGCTGCTGTTCAGGCACTCTCAAAGTCTGCTGAGCCCTCTTCTACTAGGGGCCTGGTTTCAGTTTCTACTGAAATCAGGTAGGGGGAGATGGTCGATGAAGATATCTCAGAGCAGCCTTTGGCCTCCCCTCCAGCAGCTCATCTTGCAGAAGTTTCAGCTCCTCCATCTGAAAAGAAAATATCTGATGTAGTAATGTTGACTGAATTTGTTGTAAAAGTTTACCTGGAAGAATCCTCAACTCCCTTAGTTGCCCTGTACCTAAAAGGAGTTATCACCTCCTTTCTAGATGATTTATGGGAGTTAGGTCACCCTGAAGAAAATCCTGAAGGTATGTCTCTTTCCCAATTTGTAGATTACTTAATTGATATGTTAGTATGGGAATATCTGGAAGGGATGACTAGATGTCATTTAGCAAGATTTTACTCCTAATCCTACAGATTTAATGGAAGTAGTGGCAGTTGTCCAAGAGCCAGAACCTGAACCTGCTCCAGAAACTCTAGATGCTGTAGAGCCTGATTCTGTATCAGCTCCTGATGTCCAAGTGGTTGTAGAGCAAGCAGTGCTATCTGAGGCTGTAGAGCCTGTTCTAGTTTCTGAGGCTGCTGAACCTGCTCAGCAAGCAGTGCTATCTGAACTGGTCCCCTCGACAGTTCCTGAGTTTCAACAAAAGGATCCTGAAACTGAAACTGAAAAGTCTACTTTATGGGATGATTCCCCAGGTTTGGATTTAGATACTCTCCTGGCACAGGATGCCATGGAAGAAGAAAAAGAGAAAGCTGCCCTGAAAGAAAAAGAGAAAGCCATATCAGAAGCTCTTGATCCATATGATTATCCTCCCTCATCCCATTCTGAGGATGAAGATGATTCAGATCTGTCTGAGAATTCTAAGAGAAAGAAAGCTGCAAAGAAGAAAAGGAAAGCTGTAGCTCCTCCTCCTCCAAATTCAGATCATGATATTCCTTATTACATTCTGAAAGGAATTGATCCCAAGTCGAAAGACTTCTAGCATTGGATGTGGTTCTCTAAGAACCAGCAAAAGGAAAGGAAGAAATCTAAGAGGTATGATAGTCCTGCTCCTAGATGGATCCCCTAGAGGTCCTCCTCCTCCACCTCCCAGTGCAGGAGCCTCTGGCAACTTATCAGAAAATCTGTCTGCTCCTTCTGCAAAGTCTGCACCTTCTCAGCCTCCTTCAAGGAGAAGTTCTCAAAGCCATCAAGGCAGATCATATTCTGGATATCAAAGACATGATGCTGAGGCAAAAGAGCAAGTAAAGGAGGTGGTATATCAAAAGCCAACCTTTTCACCTCCTCCTTCTCCCAAGAGAAAAGTTTCACCTGCTATACCAGATCATGCTGCTAAAGATGTTTCAAAAGATATAAGAACCATTTTCTCAGAAAAGTCCAGTAAGAAATTTGCTGAATTTGCTCCTCCTTCATCTCTTATCATTCAAGAAGTTAAAGAACCAGCTGACAGTATGTTAGATTTATCTGTTAAGTTTAAAGTTGTGAAACCAATAGATACTTCATCTGAAAATTTGTATGAAAATCAAGAGCTAGATCCTGATTTCAGGATAGCTCGTTTTCTAGAACTTGTTGGCTCAGCCCAGATTAAGAAAGCTAAGGCTGAAGGAAAAGATTCTGCAAGATTTACAACCATGTCAAAATTCAGAATGAAGGAACTTGATAAAATCCAGGTTAGCCCTGAAGTTTTTGACCCTTCTAAATACATGGAAAAGCATCCAGAAGTAGTCGTCCCAAGGGCATCAGAACTAAAAATTATTGGTGTACAAGATCTGAAGATGTCAAAGAAAGAAGCCATAGATCCCTTGAGGAAAATCTCTTTTGTTCCTAGATCTTCTGATTCTAAACCTGATTCTGTAGATCCTTAAATTTGATTATCTGATGCTTATTTATCTGATTGATTGTTAATTGCTAGTTAGTTGTTTAACTATTTCCTGTATTGTTTTTTTTATTCTATAGATAGTTCTGTGTTTTAATTGTTGAGAAACTTAACTCAAATAGGGGGAGATTGTTGGTACCCTAGTTTGATTTGAGTTTAGTCTTGTCTTTTTTAGTCCCTTGACCCATAAATTATCTATGGTCAAAGGTCAGGTGTCTAGCTGTAGAGTTCCCTGCTTATCCAGATAAGAATTTGGTTAAGTAGTTTTTCGTTCGACTATAGTCGAACGTCGCTCGACTATCGTCTATCGGCTGATCGACGATCGTCTATCAGTTGGTCGACGTTCTGTCTGCGTTGATAGCTTGACTATCTGTTGATAGGTCGACTATCTGTTTGTCTTGATATTTCGACTATCTGTTGATAGGTCGACTATCTGCTTGTCTTTAATAGTTCGACTATCTGTCCTGATAGTTCAACTATCTGATAGCTCGACTATCAGTTGATAGATCGACTATCTGTTTTGCTTTGATAGTTCGACTATCTGTTGATAGGTCGACTATCTGTGTGCCTTGATAGTTCGACTATCTGCTTGGATAGTTCAACTATCTGATAGTTCGACTATCTGTTGATAGATCGACTATCTGTTTTGTTTTGATAATTCGACTATCTATTGATAGGTCGACTATCTGTTTTCTGGGATAGGTCGACTATCTGCTTGATAGGTCGACTATCTGTGTTTGTTTGGTAGTTCGACTATCTGTCCGGATAGATCAACTATCTGATAGCTCGACTATCTGTTCTGATAGGTCGACTATCTGCCGAGGTAGTTCGACTATCTTCTTTGATAGTTCGACTATCTGGATCGTTCGACTATCTGTCTGATAGATCGACGATCTCCGTGCGCCGTTCGACGATCTCCGAAGGTCGTTCGACGTTTTGTTGTATGCTCTTATTTAGTTTGTCGTCTTCTGTGATGTGACTAAATTAATATCTATTTTGGCATATTTTATAATAGATTATCTGAATATTTTGTAACATTATTTCCATACAATATCAGTTCTATTCTATATGCATGAGCTAATCTTTTCTGACAAAGTTGTTTGTCTTGTAGCTGAGATATGCAATCTGCTTTATCTGCCAGGCTGTCCTTTATAGCCGTTAGACTCAAAAAGTCTTCCTTGGCCGTAAAGAGTTCTTTCTGATGTGACTTTATCTTATATTATTTCATCAGAAGTATTTGCAGCTTCTTAGAAAGCTTTATCCTTTTATAGGATATCTGCCTGCGGTAGTTTGTTTTTGCTTTATGCTTTTTGCAGCCCAGCTTGCAGAGTTCAGAAAATGACAAGATTCAAACTCAATTAGAGCCGTTGCTGCTGCTGATATATAAAGACTTCTTTGAAGAAGAAATAAACTAGTTCACAGAGATAAGAAATTCATTCAGCAAGCTTACAGCAAGAACAAGTTTACTGCTCTCAGCAATCTTCATTCAACTGAGAAGTGTTAACTCTTCTGCTCTTCTTCAACCTGAGTTCTCCTGTTCCAGGAAGTTCTAACTCAGAGATCTTATGAAGAAGAAGAAGAAGAAGAAGATAGCTGCTAGAAGATTTTCTTTTATTATTTTATATCTTCTTGTAGTTCTTCCTTCAGTTTTACTGAAGTGTTTCTGCACTGAAGCAAGACTTCACCTGGACGTTCTTTGAGCCAGGGGGAGCCTTGATTCTTTTAGAGCTATCTAGCTCAGTGCAAGTTATTGTGCTTCTCTAATCTATTGTAAAATAGAGAAGACACCTTAACCCCTTTCCCCCTCCTGTACAGGGTTATTACTCCCTTCAAAAGTATCCCTTGGTGGCAGGGCACCTGATCAAAAACCTGTGTTTGGTTTTTAGACACCTGATCAAAATTCTAAAGGGTCTCTTGATCTACCTGAAGCAGATCTTGTTGGTGGCAGGGCACCTGATCAAAAACCTGAGTGGATTCCTACCTTGTTGGTAGAAGAGTGGACGTACCCAAGTTGTTTGGGGAACCACTTTAAATTCCTTGTGTCGTCTGGATTGCCTTGTTTAAATTCTTGCATTGTGGCTATGATTAGATATAACTAAGTTTGCTAGTTGCTGATTAGGATATCCAAGCCTTAACTGTAATTACAGTTAGCTTGAGTCTGTGCACATCACTTGTGTTAGGCTTTAGGGTTATCTCTATATCTATAATCTTTTCATTCCGCATTTCACTCCAAGGGAGTTGGGAAGACTATCAAGTTTGTTAAGTCAAATTTTGATAACTCTATTCACCCCCCTCTAGAGTAGTATCTATCCCTTCACTTTCAGCCTATACCTCTTTATGAAAGAAATGAAAGGTCATATTACCTTAGATCTTTATGAAATTTTGTCAGAAGAGTTTTTATAGCAATATGAGCCTCTGGAATTTATTATAGATTGTTTGGAATACAGTAGCTAATACTTATAGTTATAACCTGCATGATGTCCTTTTGAAAATTTTGAAGTAATCATGGCTAAATTAACTTAGAATGTTATGAAACTCTAGCAATGTTGATTAAATATCATTTTTATGCACTAGTCACTAATTTAGGATGTTTAGATATTATCTCATAGTACTTCATGTGTTAAGTGAACTAGTGAACCTTGTCTTGATGAATAGATAATAAATACTATATCTTGTTTGCGAATTTAGTTTCTTGGCCAGAGAACCTTTTATGGCATATTAAAGCTTGGGAAATTATTACATGTTGTTTGGAAGAGGTTACAAGTATGTTTTTTTCATAAAGTGCTATATTAGAATTTTATTTGAAGTACTTTTCTATATAGCTTACTGACCATGAAATTATATGAAACTTAGTAAGTAATGTTTTATGATCAAATTAAAGATTTGGTAATTTTTGTATAATTTTTGGATAATGTATGGTGGTGCTTCCCTCTTTACCTTTATTTATTGCAATTATCTTGAAATAATTAATTAGGGGCTAATACATTTATGAAAATTTTTGAAACTATGTATTCTCTGATAGTTTGGCATCATACAGTGTTCATAAAGTTTGGGTGGCCATAACTTAAGGAAATCTAGTACTTCATGTTCAAAACCACCCATGGTCTGATTTTGGGGAAAATTTAAAAAATGCTAAATTAATTAGGAAAATTACAAGTTTCTGTTTTTAGTCTAAATATGTCATGATAGACCCCCCATAATAATTCTAGGGTATTTAGAAGAATATTTAAAGGGATCACCACTCATGCTCATCATATAGCTTAGGTTGGTCTGCATATAGTAAACTGCAAAATTTTGATAGCATGTGGGATGGTCATAGGGAGTTGGGGTTAATATTATACTGAATTGGTAAGGTGAATATTAGTTCATCATTAGGAGTCATGATGGGGAGGATGTTGGGATGACTAGTGTTAAGTGGTGCTCGGGATCGACGAAAGATCATCTTTCCTGTGGAGGGAGAGAGAGTCAAATTACACTAGGGTTAGATTTAGTATAACATTAAATGGGATTGGCTATGGGTAAATATAGACAATAATAAGTACCTTGTGAAAGGGAGTTTTGCACTTAAGCCCATATAGTTCCTAGTGCCCCCGAGAGCCCTTCACATCGAATGCCCTAGAAAGTCCAAGGTTAACCTTAAACCGTAAGATTAAAATGTTAAGAGCAATTAGATATACTAGGACTTCACTTTCACTCACCTCAGTGACTTGAGGGGTTAGCTTGATTGGGTTATCGGAATGGTAGGCTAAGGGGTTGTGGAAATGGGCAGGTTAGCCCGGCGAGCCGTGGGCTCGGAAGGTAGTTGTAACGGATAAAATAGTCCGGGGAGCCGATAGCTAGGGAGTTCATGTCTGTATGTGTATAAGGCGGTGTTTCTTCAGTATTTGACGGTCTTTTACACCGATGTCGATATGATGACTCAGCGGGTGTGGTTTACACTTAGCTAAGGAAAAGACTGGCGGTTGGTCAGCATAGTATGTGGTGAATCTGGTGTGTCCTTCAGAGGCATACATAAAGGCTAGTACTGGTAGTGTGAATACCAATCTAGGAGTGGGGTGGCATGACCCACTATCTCCGTTGGCCACTACGGAGGCTCCTGGGAGTGAAGCTAGCTTCCCAAATGGGGGAACTAAAGGTCTATGTGCATAGAGTCGTGTGTGTGTGTGTGTGTGTTGCACTTACATGATTCATGACATAACATATCACAACACTCATAAATACATTAAACCTGACACCCCATCATATAAACTATTATGGGATAGTTTATATGATGGGAGCCTTGCAAAAGACCCCTTAGCTTATAAGTTTGTATGAGCACTCATATAAGTTAAGGTTAATTATTTCATACTTTACCTTACATGTACTTACTGTTTTACTTTACTTGAATACATTACTGCTTCCTTATTATAGAACTGATAGCTTGCATTTCCTTTTATAGCACTATAAATGTTACAATAAACCTGCTAAATAGCTCCACCATCACCTCCCTTGTTCCTACTCTCCACCATCATAGATTTTCTATCATTCATCCCGCACGGTGCCTAGGAGCCACTGCGGGAGGGGTGGGGGAATTCAGGCTTAGTCTTTTGACTAACGGTCTGTGGAAAAAACATTTCAGGGAATCCGGATGGGGGACAGGGAGTAGTAGTAGCAGATGCAGCACCAGCGAAGTACAGTGTACATGGAGGTGGGCCAGTCTTGTATGGGAGCACCAGCCTCCGACTCCGTGAGTGATTAGTTTTTTACTTAGCTTCCACGAGAGTGTTGTAGTGATGATTAGATTTACTGGGCATTGCTCGTTTCTTTTCTACTTTACTGATCTGTTTTAGTACTTTTATTATCATATGGATATTACTATAATTTCTATATCATATATCATATGTGATTATGAACTTGACTTAATAGTCTTTTAACTGTACACTTATATTCTTGGTGATCCTTAAGGCTGACAGGATTGATGTTTTGTAGTGGTGACCTTCTCAAGTGACAGTGTCACCGCAAAATGGAGATCTTGGGCATAAGACCCCAACACTCATCGACACCAGGAAACATTGATCCAAGAGAAGGAGTCCACAAAAACCCTAGGCCACCCCACACGGGCTTTATTTAAGGGCAAACTAGCAGCGGAAGCAATGGTGTGCCTATAAGATGAATCACATACAAAAGTCCACTCTGTCATTAGTTGCACTTGTACATTAACTAATAATTGGAATTTTCCTGTGTAGCCGACAACGAACCCTACTCCATAGTAGGGTACACCTCAAGCACAGAACATGGTTCCACCCCCGTCGGCTCCGACTCTATTCTAGCAGATGGAGATAGGGCCGACACTGACGGCTATTCTGGAGACCTTCAAGGATCAGCAGGCTCTAGCCCCACAGCCAAATCCTTGGGCTAACTGGTTGAGCGCCTTCCGGGGGCTCTCTCCTCTATCCTACCTCGGGACAGAGTCAGCAATCCGTATAGAAGAGTGGATGGACATTATTTAAGAGATGCTGTATGGGATTCGATGCCTGACGGAGGAGGCTGTAGCCTTGGCAGTTTATAACCTAGAGTCACATGTGAAGAGATGGTTGAAGTCACTGTTAGACACCACCTTTGCTGGAATGGATTGCGCAGACATATCCTGGGAGGAGTTCAAAGCAGCACTATTAGAGCACTTTGTACCTTAGTCGGCGAGGGACAAATTGGAGTACATGTTCCTCAAGTTGAGGCAGGACAGTAGGATGCTGTTGGAATACAACCAGGAATTCACACACCTAGCTCGCTTTGCAGACTCATATCAGCTGGATGATACAGGCTACACAAATAGGTTCTACAAGGGCCTTCATAATGAAATGAGGCAGGCTCATCTCTTCATTTCTGACGGAAGCTTGGCCAAGATTTTGGAGATGACACAGAAGTTGGAGGCAGACCAGCTTATTATTTGGGGCCGCAAGAGACCAGCTAATGACTTAGTGATTGGTGGCAGGAGAGACCAGCCCAGAGGTCGTGTAATTAGGGAAAGGAGGAATGGGTATCAACCCCGCCAGGAGGATAGGCAGGAGCAGAGGAACCCAGTGGTGTTAGCTCCTCAGTCCTTGTAGATGCGGGAGATGCCGAGGCCAGTAGAGGAGGTACCGACATGCTATCGGTGCAACTAACCAGGGCACATTCGGAGGAGATGTGCTATGGGGTAAGCACCTCCACCAGCACCTCAGCATGACCTACTTGCTCGGTAGTTTGGTAGCCGAGGATGCAGCCTAGTGCTTGGGATTCAGGACGGAGACCGCAGAAAAGATAGAGGGCAGGTTTATGCCTTGGACCTAGCTCAGCCCTAGAACTTGGAGAGGGTGATAGTATGTACGCTAGTGAATTAAGTTTTCTTTTCTTTCCTAGAAGCCAGACTACATGGATATAGAATTGCTAGAAATAGAAAGGAAAAACTATAAGTAGACATCTAAGACATTTAACAAACTCATGGGTAGTGATGGTATGCGGCAAGCCTGCCCATACATTGATCGACACAAGGGCATCGTACAACTTCGTCTCGGAGGACTTTATCAAGGACCTGGAAGGCATCAGATATTTCCAGGGAGTCACCAGGAGGGTGCATCTCCCTAATGGGATGGAAGTCCAGTCGACGGCAAAATGCCTTCTAAGGGTGACCATTGATGGGTTAACCCTCTAGGCCCTCGCGACGATCTTAAGCTTGGCGGACTTTGATCTCGTATTGGGAATGAATGGCTCACTTGGAACCATGCTCAGGTTGACTGCCCAACAAGGAAGGTCGTACTCAGATACGACAACATATATGTGACCTTCGAAGGTATTATCCAAGTTTCTCGCCTCCTACTCTCTTCTATTCTGGCCATCAAGGCTTATATGTAGGGAGACAAGGTCTACAAAGTGTTATTCGAGATAACCGAGGCCCAAGATACTGTATCTAGCATTCCCGTGGTATAGGACTTTGTAGATGTATTTTCGGAGAAGTTGTTAGGGCTACAACCACGCCAGTAGAAGGATTTTAAGATACAGCTTGTGCCGGGGGCTAAGCCGGCATCCAGAGCTCCTTACCAAATGGCCCTAAAGGAGCTGGTGTAATTTTGAAGCCAGCTACAGGAGCTAGTGGAAGCCGTATTTGTCCGACCAACCTCTTCACCATGGGGAGCTCCAATGTTGTTCGTAAAGAAGAAGGATGGGACACTCCGTCTGTGCATCAATTTTAGGTGTTGGAATCCTATTTTTGATTTGGGCAAGGATCACTATTAGGATGTTTAGATTGACCCAAAATGTGTAGTCATGGGTCATAGGATTATTTCCAGGTTTGCTCCTTCAGAAAAATTCCAGAGAAGTTCAAATTTGAAGTTCAGAAATTCAGCTTAAAGAAAATCTCTGAGCTCAGTTCAACAAACTCTGAGGTTAGCTAAAAGAAAGCTACAAAACTCAGTTCAACGATTATGCAGTTCACAATCTCTGAGCTCAGCTCAACGAACTCTGAGCTGAGCTCAATGAACTCCGAGCTAAGTTCGAAGAAAGCTTTAAAATTCAGTTTGATGATTTATTTATAGTATGCAGGCAGAATTATTTACAGTTGGACGAATTAATTAAGGATTAATTAAAGGCGATTATAGCTATCAGATTTAATGCTATATATTCTTATGAATATAGCTGTTTGGAGGCTACATTAATTATGGATTAAATTAGGATTTAATGCAAATAGATTGCCAAAGCAATTACCATTCTCAGGAATGATTCAGCCATTACAGTAAAAGAAAATTAAAATGTTTGAATTTGGTTCAAGAAATATGTAGATATTATTCTACAGAGACAGAACTACAGAAGGGAAGAACAAGAAGTAGAGAGTGAGAAAAACAAAAATATACAAAGTTCTTCTTCTTCATCTGCTTCAGGCTTTCAAGAGACAACAAATATATATAAGTCTAAAAGCTTACAGAAAAGCAACATCAAGCTAGTTGAAGGCCGATACCCTAAGAAAAGCTTCCTTCTTTCCTGAACTATTAAACATCTCAGGGGGAGCTTTGACAACATCAATCTACTTGTCTTCTCAAGTTGTTTGAGAAAGAGAAGACACCATCACTTTCTTTACCTCACTGTAAAAAGGGTTTTTAACTCCCTTCAAAAGTTATCACCTGGTTATCAAGTCTCCTTAACAAAAGACTTGTGTTGGTTTTTGGGTACCTGATCAAAAGCCTAAAGGGTTGTGAGATCTCCCTTGAAATAGATCTTGTGGTGAGAGGGAACCCTAGCAAAAATCTGTTGTGGCAGGACACCTGATCAAAAACCTGTTAGTGGATTCCTACCAGGGTGGTAGAAGAGTGGATGTACCCAGGTTATTGGGGAACCACTATAATCCTTGTGTCATCAAGATTGCTTGCTTTGCTTTCTATACTTTTGTGTTGTGCTTACTCCTTTATAAAATATATATATATATATATATATATATATATATATATATATATAGTGTAAACTTAAGATTTCATCTATTCTTTCAATTAGTACCAGAGGGTCATTTCTTTGGTTGTACAGGCTAACACCTGAACCTAAATGATCTGATAGATCTTATATTTCTTAAGAGTTTATCATGGCATAAAATCAAGAGTTTTCAAGATCCAGACCTCCTATGTGCAATCTAGATAAGCTTGCACTATGGAAGGCAAGGATTAGGCTTTTTATGAACTCTATTGATGAAGCCATTTACAATTCCATTTTGACAGGTCCTTATCAACCAGTGAAAACAACTAGCATCAACTCTATTTCATCACCTCAATGGACAGAAGCTCAAAAAAGGCTAAAGATTGCTGATGCAAAAGCAATGAACATTCTTGCTCAATCAATATTAGATGATATTTTTCTGGAAGTTGCTAAATGCTCTTCAGCAAAGGACATCCAGGACTCACTCACAGCAATGGATGCTGGAACAGCTAAAGAAAGAAACTTTGAAGCTGAAACTTGGAGTGACTCTGAATCTTCATCCTGTACAACTAAAGATGAAGAAGAGACTAGAGCAAGAGAATTTTTCCTAATGGCAATAAATGCATTTTGTAGAAACTCTGATGAAGAATCAGAATGTGAATCAGAAGAAGATCAGGTAATCTGAGAAGAAAATTTTAAAGAAGATTTTAAAACCCTATATAAAGATTAAATTAAACCTGAGAAGAAAATTAAACTTCTCAGAGAGAAAGTAAATAATTTATCTTCCGAAAACATAAAACTCAAAGAAGATTTAAAAAATACTTCTGAACAAATAGCCTCATTAGAATCAGTTAAAGGCAAAGAAAAGTTAATAGATTTAGACAAAATAATAGAAGTTTTACAAAATCAAAATAAAAATCTTCAGAAAATTTTTGTTCAATATAATTCGTCGAACCAAGGTCGACGAAAACAACACTATTCGTTGAACAGAGATCGATGAACTATGAACAAAGATTTTGATTTTAACTATTCAGGAATTTATGCTCGATGAAATAAATACACTTCGTCGAACCGAGATCAACGATCGTGGAACACAAAAAATAACTATTATCATTCTGTGAACAGAGCTCGACGAACTCACTGCCTATCATTGAACTCATATTGATGAAATTATTTTTCATCGAACTCAAAATTTTATAACTCAAATTATCATTATTTTCAAAATTATTATCCAACTCAAAACCCTAAAAATCTTTTTACCCAGTGGTTCTTCCCTTCTAGGAATTTTCATTCACTAGGTTATAAAAATCAACCTGAATATTCTTTTATATCTAATTATTATGAAAGAGAACTAGGAACCAAGGTAATTTGGGTCCATAACTCCTAACCTCTCTTTTCAGGAAAAGACTTATCTTACCATAGAGGAACAATGGTATTTAATAGTAACCAAAAGCCTTTAGTCTAAGTTAGTGCAGAGGTTACAGCAGTCAGCAGGTTCAATTATTAAGAAAATCAGAAATGGATTCAGATATGCTGAAATAGATTCAGTTAAAGATAAGCAAAATGCAGCTGACATCCTTAACAGATTTTCTTGCAGATGTTCCTTAGTTTTTAATTATGTTCTAATATCTCTGTTGTCTTTCTTTATTTCTCAAAGAACCTTTGTACATATGCTGAAAAATTTATAATTCAGGCAGAATATTTTTGCTTTGTATTTTATTTGTTTTTGTGTAAATAGTGTCCTCACCCAAATAGGGGGAGATTGTTAAAACCCTAGTTCTGATTTGGGTATGGATCACTATTAGGATGTTTAGATTGACCCAAAATGTATAGTCATGGGTCATAAGATTATTTCCAGGTATGCTCCTTCAAAAAAATTCCAGAGAAGTTCATATTTGAAGTTCAGAAATTCAGCTCAAAGAAAATCTCTGAGCTCAGTTCAACGAACTCTAAGCTCAATTTAACGAACTCTGAGCTCAGCCAAAAGAAAGCTTCAAAACTCAGTTCAACAATTATGCAGTTAACAATCTCTGAGCTCAACTCAATGAACTTTGAGCTGAGCTCAACGAACTCCGAGGTCAGTTTGAAGAAAGCTTTAAAATTCAGTTTGATGATTTCTTTATAGTATATAGGCAGAATTATTTACAGCTGGCCGAATTAATTAAGGCTTAATTAAAGGCTTTTATAGCTATCAAATTTCATGCTATATATTATTATGAATATAGTCGTATGGAGGCTGCATTAATTATGGATTAAATAAGGATTTAATGCAAATTGATTCCCAAACCAATTACCATTCTCAGGAATGATTCATCCATTATAGTAAAAGAAAATTAAAATGTTTGAATTTGTTTAAGGAAATATATAGATATTATTCTACAGAGACAGAACTACATAAGGGAATAACAAGAAGTAGAAAGTGAGAAAAACAAAAATATACAGAGTTCTTCTTCTTCATCTTCTTCAGGCTTTCAAGAGACAATAAATATATGTAAGTCTAAAAGCTTGTAGGAAAGCAACAACAAGCTAGTTAAAGTCCTACAGCCTGAACAAAGCTTCATTCTTTCCTGAATTATTCAATATCTTAGGGGGAGCTTTGACAACAACAATCCACTTGTCTTCTCAAGTTATTTAAGAAAGAGAAGACACCATCACTTTCTTTACCTCACTGCAAAAAGGGTTTTTAACTCCCTTCAAAAGTTATCACCTGGTTGTCAAGTCTCCTTAACAAAAGACTTGTGTTGGTTTTTGGGCACCTGATTAAAAGCCTAAAGGGTTGTGAGATCTCTTGAAATAGATCTTGTGGTGATAGTGCACCTACCTGAACAAAAACTTGTGGCGGCAGGAAACCTGATCAAAAACCAGTTAGTGGATTCCTACCAAGGTGGTAGAAGAGTGGATGTACCCAGGTTATTGGGGAACCACTATAATCCTTGTGTCATCTGGATTGCTTGCTTTGCTTTCCTTACTTTTGTGCTATGCATACTCCATTATATAACATATATATATATATATATATATATATATATATAGTGTAAACTTAAGATCTCTTCTATTCTTTCAACAGGGCAGTGAACAGACTGACAGTCCAAAACACGTATCCTTTACTGAGGATTGATAAGCTGTTTGACCAGTTAGAGGGAGCTCACTAATTTTCAAAGATTGATCTGAGGTCAGGATACTACCAACTACGGATTCAGGTGTAGGACATCCCGAAAACCGCATTCAGTAGTAGATACAGGCTGTATCAGTTCACTGTAATGCCCTTCGGGCTCACAAATGCACTATCCGCGTTCTTCAGTTTGATGAACCGGGCATTTGAGGCCTGATTAGTATAATTTATACATATTTTAAGTATAGTATTTAGTATAATATTAATATAAATTTGTAAATTTTATTTACATTTTAGTTAAAAAATCTTATATTTTAATTTTATCTCATTAATTAAAGTTTTATTTTATTTTGTATGATTAATGTCGTGTTAGTTCTGAGAGCTTATGCCGTATCCATCCAAAGCAACGTCCGCTTCGCTGCAACGCCATCGCCGCCATCCAATTAAAATCCATGCAAGCACATTCATGCCGCACTGGAGTTCACGCCAAAACACTACCCTTACATTCTTCCACCCTTGCATGCCACCTCATCACCATTAAAATATTCATCTACCACCACCATTAATGATTCAGGGCCCCTCCATAAAATGTCTTCAGCCACATATTCATTTCTCATCATCAAAACAACCGCCTCTTCTTACAGCAACCCATTTATTTAAATGCATTTAAATGCTTTGTCTGAACCCCTTCCCTTCCTCTTCATCGAATTATTTGCCATTTTTCTTAAAAGTTGTTGCACATTTTAATTCCACCCATGCATGCACACCACCAATATTTAAGTATTAAAGCTACTTCCACTCCTTAATTTAGCCATACACTTCATATTTCTATGGCCGCACCTATCCTCCCTCATATAATTTCTATCACCCTTCATCTTCCCATCTAAATCCATTGAACTCCTCACCATTTAAGTGTTCGACAGTACCCTCTCATCTCCCCCATCCATGCAAATGTTGATTTGTTTATATACTTTTTATTTTTTTTGTCGTGATCCTTTACCCTTCAACCCTTCACATGCCCCACTCATTCAGCCTCTCATTTTCCTATAAATAGTGGCTTATTTCCTAGCATCCTTGCTCTCTCTTCATTTGCCCCTTTTGGGCAGAGATTCTTTTATTTTAGTAGTAGATTTTATTTGTCGTTTCATTTTATGCAATGTAGCCTCACTTTTCATTCATGTACTTTTTTTATGAAATGATAATCTAGTTTTTTTTTATCTTGCACTATTTTTATTTTGTAATGTTAAGTAGTTATAATATTTAGTTTTGATCATTGCGAACATTGAGTTAAATTATAATTCTCTTTATAATTGTTCTACCACCTTTGATTTATTTCTTATTTATCGCGCATCGAGTTCATATGCCGGTTGTGAATTTCGATGTATGTTTTCATACTCTAGTAACCTAGAGGATCGTACATATGAACTGATTGCTCCGGAATAAAAAGAGTTGATTGCAACCCTCGAGAGAGGATGATGAAAATCTTCTAGATAGGAGTCAAATCCTATAGCGGGATTCACTTCGGTAAAGCAAGTATTAAGTTATCGATTAGAACGAGATTTCGGTCAATATTTTTAATCTCAGTTGGGCGTAATCCTCGAGAGAGGTGCGTTCATATGTTGGGAATCTCCATGGTCAAGGATAAGATTAGACATTTCTAAAATATCTATTATATTTCATTCAAATGTTGTTTTGATCAAGTTAGGATTTATTATTTTCGCATTTTAGTTTAAGTATAATTTCTCTAAATTTTCTTCCGATAAAATAATAGTTGTTTTCTCGAAGTAGAAGCACTTGACAGATGCGGGTTTTAATACGACCTTGATATTTTTATATCCTATGCTTTATTTCGATAGGTACACTTGCCTTAATCGAGTATAAATTGGAGAATACGATTTTCACTATCAAGTTTTTGGCACCGTTATCGGGGAGTTTTTTGTCGATATTTTGAAAAGAGATGACACTATTACTTTTATCTTTTTATTTTCCTTTTCTCCCTAAAACAAAAAATTTTAAAATTGCAACTAAATTTTTGGAAAGGGAGATTTGGAGTGTCATCCCATCGTATCTCCTAGTACCTTACGAACCCTTCACCGGGTAGCCCTTGGGAAGTCCAAGACTAATTTAAGCAATAAGAAAATGTTCTTTTTTTTTTAATTTTAGCTAGGAAGTTTAAAAAAACAAAAAAATTTAAAACTTCAAAATTCAAAAAAATTATAAAACTTGAAAAAATTACAAAAATGTTTCCTTGTGTTTGGTTTCATCTTATTTTCTTTTTGTTTTTCTTTTAACATTTTTTTTGCAGGTGTTTATGGTAGTCCCTCCGTCTCCAAATCAGGGACGTGTTTTCTCCCCTCCCTTTTTTTATGTTCATGTTTGTATTTTTGCTCCTTCAAAACTTGATTTTCAGCATTGGGGATAATGTTGAACTTTAAGTATGAGGGAGTGTTTTTCTTCATTTTTTATCTATAAAAAAATTACGAACTATAGGCTAGAGCACCTATCATTCATAGTATATGATATTTAAGAATATCAAGCGTTGTATTCTTCTGAGTCTGTTGAGTACTTTTACTCAAACGAATTTATATTATTTTATCGAGTATTAAAAATAAAGAATAGTTAAATTAAAAGAGAAATTTCTAAGAAATTCAAATTAACACTTGATCTAGAATCCCTTTGGATTAAAATAAACTTTCATGAAATAATAAATGTACAAGCTCCTAATCACTTACTTTGACCGTGGAGGTTCCAAGAATACAAAAGCGTCTCTCTCGAATTCATGCTTTTAACTAACCATAGGTCGATCGATTTATACCCCTTGGCTAGTTGAAACCCCTATGCTTGCTTTAAGAGGTGAACCCCACTATTGGATTTGACTCCAATCCGATAGATTTATGTCGTCCTCTCTCGAGAAGTGCATGAAACTCTTTTTATCATTGAGCGATCTTCTCATATCCGCAGCCTCTCAGTCATTTAAGATATGGATTTAGGATCGAAGAACATATCCGTGAAATATGAATTCGACACAAAAATAATTCAATGATAAATCGATAGCGAGCAAAATAGAGAGCTTGACCATTTTGAGCAGAATAAAGAAAGTTTATTTCATTCTAAAGTTAATCATGATCGAGTGCTTATGGATATTTAGCTACTCATAAGTGAAAAATACATTCTATCACTATGAAATAAAAGAGTACAATTGCATGAAAATAAAAATCTAAACTATATTGCAAATAAAATAAAATTGCATAAAATAAAACTAACTCCAAAGATATCCTTAAAATAAGCCACCCAACCTTATATTCAACCCCAATGGTGGACTCCCCTCATCATTCCCCCTTGGCCATTATTTATAGGAAAAAAAGAGAGATGGAAAGAACATGAAAGGTTGGAAGGCCAAAGAAAGAGGGGGAAAATAAAGTGGAAATATTAAAATAGTATGAAAAGAGATGATATTTTGAAAATAAAGTGAAAAATAAAGTGGAAATATCAAGTTTTTGGCACCGTTGCCGGGAGTTTTTTGTCAAAATTTTGAAAAGAGACGAGGCTATTAATTTTATCTTTTTATTTTCTTTTTCTCCCTAAAGCAAAAAATTTTAAAATTGCAACTAAATTTTTGGAAAGGGAGATTTGGAGTGTCATCCCATCGTATCTCCTAAGACCTTGCGAACCCTTCACTGGGTAGCCCTTGAGAAGTCTAAGACTAATATAAGCAATGAAATTTTTTTAAATTTTCAACTAGGAAGTTTAAACTAACAAAAAAAAATTAAAACTTTATAATTCAAAAAAAATTATAAAACATGAAAAAAATAAAAAAATATTTTCTTGTGTTTGGTTTCATCTTATTTTATTTTTGTTTTTCTTTTAACATATTTTTACAGCTGTTCATGGTGGTCCCTCCGTCTCTAAATCATGGATGTGTTTTCTCCCCTCCCTTTTTTATGTTCATGTTTGTATTTTTACTCCTTCAAAACTTGATTTTCAACATTGGGGATAATGTTGAACTTTAAGTATGGGGGAGTGTTTTTCTTCATTTTTTATCTATAAAAAAATTGCAAAAAAATTTATAAAACCACACAATTTCAAAAAATATTTTGTTTTTTTAGGGCTTTAAAAATTTTAAAATTATAAAAATTTAGAAAAGTATTATTGTTCTTTTTATGTCTTTTTTTCTAGTTTTTATATCTTATAAAAAAAATCCAAAAAAAGATCATATTTAAAAATCCAAAAAAATGAAAAACATTAAAAATATAATAATATAAAAAACCCTTGCTTAACTTTTTGTTATTTTCGGAAATCTTGTTTGAGTTTATAAGCATTCGCATTATTTTTAATCTGCTAATCTTTTATTTCATCATGGTTAATTAGAATAAATTTTTAGGTGATTTAGTTTTGAGAAATATTTTATGATTTTAAATTGTTTAGAGAAATTAACTTGCCACCTTTTTTCTTATATTTTAAGTAGCTTCAATTTTGTAGTAGTTTTGCTTAACTCTTTAAGATTTTAATTATATTCACTCCATGCTTTTAGATTCTTAGGAAAGTTTAATCTACTAATAGTTGCTCTCCAATATTTTGATTTATTTTCTAAATTTTGTTTAACCCATTACCTTAGCCTCCCCTACCCTTGATTTTCCTTTTTATTGTTAGATCATTTGTCATGGGAATAAGAGGATAAAATTCATTATTCCTTGATAAACATATGCAACCCAAAAAAATGAAGAGAAAAAAAAACAAGTACTTATATATCGTGGAAAATGATAGGATAATAGTCTATCATTTTTTTGCTAAACATATAAAAATTCAAAAGTAAAAAATGAATGGGGTGAGAGGAAAAAATTCATCACCTCCTATCAAAGATCTCTTCATATGTCTTGTTTCCCTCATAAAAAAATCTTTAGTCAATATAATTATCTTAGATTTAAATTAAAATATTGGAAGAGCATTAATAGTAGGTTGTATTTTTTCCATCAAGTTTCTTTAAAATTTTGGTTTTTATAATTTTAATTTAATGTTTGATAATTACTAAATTTTGAAATGCTAGTGAATTTATTTGAGAATTTTTGGCTAAATATTTTTTTCTTTTCACTTTAATTTCATAATTTAGGACTTATCTCTTAAATCCCTAAGTTTTTTTAACTTTCTTTTGATTTAATAAATTTTTAGTTTAATTAAAAATTTTATTTATGTTTTATAAAAAAATTCATATTTTTGCTTTGGAATAGCAAAAGTTCAATTGTGGATGTGTTTGATGAGTATAATTTATACGTATTTTAAGTATAGTATTTAGTATAATATTAATATAAATTTGTTAATTTAATTGACATTTTAGTTAATAAATCGTATATTTTAATTTTATCTCACTAATTAAAGTTTTATCTTATTTTGTATGATTAATGTCGTGTTAGTTCTAAGAGCTCATATCGCATCCATCCAAAGCAACGCCCGCTTTGCCGCAACGCTATCGCCTCCATCCAATTAAAATCCATGCAAGCCCATTCATGCCGCACTGGAGTTCACGCCAAAACACCACCCTTGCATTCTTCCACCCTTGCATGCCACCTCATCACCATTAAAATATTCATGCACCGCCACCTTTAATTATTCAGGCCCCCTCCATAAAATGTCTACAGCCACATATTCATTTCTCCTCATCAAAACATCTGCCTATTCTTACAGCTACCCATTCATTTAAATGCATTTAAATGCTTTGTCTGAACCCCTTCCCTTCCTCTTCATCGAAGTAATTAAATTTTTTCTTAAAAGTTGCTGCCTACTTTAATTCCACCCATGCATGCATACCACCAATATTTAATTATTACAGCCACTTCCACTCCTCAATTTAGCCGTACACTTCATATTTCTATGTTCGCACCTATCCTCCGTCATACAATTGTTTTCACCCTTCATCTTCCCATCTAAATCAATTCAACTCCTCCCCATTAACGTGTCCGACAACACCCTCTCATCTCCCCCATCCATGCAAATGTTGATTTTTTTAATATTCTTTTTATTTCTATTTTTCGTGATCATTTACCCTCAAACCATTCACATGTCTCTCTTATTCATCCTCTCATTTTCCTATAAATAGTGGCTCATTTCCAAGCATTCTTGCTCTCTCTTCCTTTGCCCCTTTTGGCCAGAGATTCTTTTATTTTAGTAATAGATTTTAATTGTTGTTTCATTTTATGCAATGTAGCTTCACTTTTTATTCATGTAATTTTTTTATGAAATGATAATCTAGAATTTTTTTAACTTGTAATATTTTTATTTCGTAATGTTAAGTAGTTATAATATTTAGTTTTGATAATTGCGAACATTGAGTGAAATTATATTTCTTTTTATAATTATTCTACCACCTTCGATTTATTTCTTATTTATCGCGCATCGAGTTCATATGCTAGTTATGAATTTCAATATATGTTTTTGTACTCTAGTAACCGAGAGGATCGTGCGTATGAACTGATCGCTCAAGAATAAAAAGAGTTAATCGCAACCCTCGAGAGAGGATGACGAAAATCTTCTGGATAGGAGTCAAATCTTATAGCGGGATTCACTTCGACAAAGTGAGTATTAAGTTATCGATTAGAATGAGATTTCAGTCAATATTTTTAATCTCAGTTGGGCGTATTCCTCGAGAGAGGTGCGTTTATATGTTGGGAATCTCCACGGTCAAGGATCGGATTAGACATTTATAAAATATCTTTTATATTTCATTCAAAGGTTGTTTTGATCAAGTTAGGATTTCTTATTTTCGTATTTTAGTTTAAGTATAATTTCTCTAAATTTTCTCCCAATAAAATTATAGTTGTTTTCTTGAAGTAAAAGTACTCGACAGACGCGGGTTTTAATATGACCTTGATATTTTTATATCCTATGCTATATTTTGATAGGTACACTTGCCTTAATCGAGTATAGATTGGAGAATACGATTTTCTATATCAAGTTTTTGGGGTTGGTGCCAGGGAGTTTTTTGTCGATATTTTGAAAAGAGACGATTCTATTACTTTTATCTTTTTATTTTCTTTTTCTCCCTAAAACAAAAAATTTTAAAATTGCAACTAAATTTTTGGAAAGAGAGATTTGGAGTGTTATCCCATCATATCTCCTAGTACCTTGCGAACCCTTCACCGGGTAGCCCTTGGGAAGTCCCAGAATAATTTAAGCTAAAAAAAGTTCTTTTTTTTATTTTTAGCAGGAAGTTAAAAAAAAACTTAAAAATTCAAAAAAATTTATAAAACTTGAAAAAATACAAAAATATTTCCTTGTGTTTGGTTTCATCTTATTTCCTTGTCCTTCAGAGGCATACGTAAGGGCTAAGCCTGGTAATGTGAATACCCATCTAGGAGTGTGGTGGCCCGACACACTGTCTCTATTGGCAGCACTATGGAGGCTCTTGGGAGTGAAGCTAGCTTCTAAAATGGGGGAACTAAAGGTCTGTGTGCATAGAGTCGTGTGTGTGTGTGTTGCACTTGCATGATTCATGACAAACATATCACAACACTTATACCCGAATTAAACCTGGCACCCCATCGTATAAACTAGTATGAGATAGTTTATACAATGGGAGCCTTGCAAAAGACCCTTAGTTATAAAGTTGTATGGGCACTCAAATGAGTTGAGGTTACTTATTATATTATTTACATTTTATGTACTTATTGTTTTACTTTACTTGAATACATTACTGCTTCCTTATTATAGAACTGCTAGCTTGCTTTTCCTTTTATAGCACTATAAATGTTTCAATACACCTGCTAGATAGTTCCACCGTCACCTATCTTGTTCCCACTCTCCATCATCATAGCTTTCCTATCATTCCACCTGCATGATTCCTAGGAGCCACAAGGGGAGGGGTGGGGAATTCAGGCTTAGTATTTTGACTAACGGTCGGTTGACTAAACATTTCAGGGACTCCGGATGGGGGACATGGAGCAGTAGTAGGAGATGCAGTACCAACGAAGTACGGTTCACAAGGAGGTGGGCCAATCTAGTATGAGAGCACCAGCCTTCGGTTCCGTGAGTGATTAGTTTTTTACTTAGCTTCCGCGAGAGTACTGTATTGAGGATTCCTTTTATGTTCTACTTTACTGATCTGTTTTAGTACTTTTATTATCATATGGACATTGTTGTGATTTCTATATCATATATCATATGTGATTGTGGACTTGACTTAATAGTCTTTTAACTGTAAACTTCTATTTTTGGTGATCCTTAAGTCCGACAGGATCAGCGTTTTATAGTAGCGACCTTCCTGAGTGACGGTGTCACCGCAAAACGGCGATTCTGGTCAATATAGTTTGTCACATGCAAAACAGAGAACTTATCATCAAAAGATATCTTAAGACCCCCTATAAGCTATTGAAGGGCATAAAACCTACTGTATCATATTTTAGAATCTTTGGAAGTAAATTCTTCGTACTTAATAATGGGATGTATTACCACATGATGTTTAGTGAAAAATGTTTTGAAGGTTATAGTAACCATAGTAAGGAATATTTGATTTTCAATAAGAAAAGTCTGGTCATAGAAGAGTCAATCAATGTTGTATTTGAAGAGACAAGCTTACTCCAAAGAAGCTCGTCTAGTGTTATTGGTGCAGAAGCAGGTACCAGGCTCAAGGAACTAAGCTTGGATAAAGATGTGAAGGAAGATGCCCCAAGCTCGGTCAAGATCGTCGATCTAGGCTTAGTGGATGTAGAACCGCTAGAGCCAGAATTGCTTTAATCTCCAGAGGTTGCACCAAATGCTTTTGAGCCTGCTGGTGGGAGAGCAATAAATCTAGGGTTCAGTCACCTAAGAGATCACCTAGTTGTTTAAATAATTGGAGAGCCAGGCGATAGTATTAGAACTAAAAGAGGTACAACTAATGAGATTATGCATCTTAGTTTTCTATCACAAGTTGAGCAAAAGAAATTTAAAGAGGCAAAAAAAGATGCTTCTTGGATTATGGTAATGTAAGAGGAGCTCAATCAGTTTGAACATTGCAAAGTCTTGGAATTAGTACCCAGGCCCAAGGGACACAATGTGATCGACACTAAGTGGATCTTCAAAAATAAGCTGGACAAAAATGGAGTCATTATCAAGAATAAAGCCAGGCTTATAGATCAAGGATACAGACAAGAAGAAGGGATAGACTTTGACCAGACATTTTCTCCAGTGGCTAAGCTCGAGGCAATCAGGTTGTTTCTTGCGTATGCTTCCCTCAAAGCCTTCGCCGTCTTCCAAATGGACGTGAATTCAACATTCTTAAATGGAAATTTGAAAGAGGAAATATACGTAGCGTAGCCCACAGGTTTTGTTTATTCAACTTTCCCTGATTATGTTTACTTTCTAAATAAAGCTCTATATGGTTTAAAGCAAGCTCCCCGAGCTTGGTATGAGACATTGTCTAGCTTTCTTCTTGAGAACAAGTTTACAAGAGGAAAGATTGACAAGACATTATTTCATAGGGAAGTAAAAGAAAAGATTTTACTAGTGCAAATCTATGTCTATGATATTATTTTTGGCTCTACAGAAGACAACATTTGCAAGAAGTTTTCTAAACTTATGTAAGGGAAGTTTGAAATGAGTAGTATGGGAGAGCTGAAGTATTTCTTAGGACTTCAAGTGAAGCAATATGAAGATGGAATTTTCATCTCTCAGAAAAAGTTCACCAAGGAGATTCTTAAGAAATTCAAAATGAAGAACGCAAACTCTATGAGGACTCTAATGGGTTTAACTATGTCTTTGGATAAGGATAAGAAATGGAAACTTTTTGATGAAACCAAGTACAGAAGCATCATTAGATCCTTACTCTACCTCACTGCCAGTAGACCAGATATAATGTTTTAAACATGCGTCTACGCTATATTTCAGGTGAACTCAAAGGAATCTCATTACATCGCTGCAAAGAAAATTGTAAGATACCTTTAGGGTACGCCCAATCTTGGCTCATAGTACTCGAGAAATAATGAAGTCGAGCTAATTGGTTTTTGAGATGCCGATTTTGTAGGAAGCATGGATGACAGAAAAAGCACTTCTGAGACGTGCTAATTGTAACATCCTTCAAACAACTCAACCCCTAAGATAGTTTTGTCATGACTAGGTCATAACAAAACCTTAGGAAGCTCAAAGAGACCATGTGAACTTAGGCATGAAGGTGAAGATCACCATGATCTGCAAATAACACATTCCAATTACCTAACCAAGGGTTTGACTTTAAGGCATCACCTTGACTCGTTGAACCTACCACAATATCCCTAACCCATTAGGGGGTCCCTTGGAGTACCTAGAACTCATTGGGGTCAACTAAAGTAGTCAAGTTGATCAAAGTCAACCCTAACCCTAAAATGGCCAAAGTGGCCCATCTAGGGCCAGTGGACCTTCAACTTGCAAAATGACCCCACCTAGATCTTCCTAACCCTTAGGGGAGTCAAATAGGTCACTAACCACCCATTGGTGTCAACCAAATAGGTCAAGTTGACCAAAGTCAACCTAAACCCTAAAATGGTCAAAGTACCCTAATAAGGGTCAAGTGACCACCAAGGTGTCAAACCAACTCTACCCAAGTCTTCCTAGACCTTAGGGGAGGCCAATGAGTCACTAAAGACCCATTGGGGTCAACCCAAAAGGTCAAATTGACCAAAGTCAACTCAACCCTAAATTGGGTCAAATTAGCTCAAGTTGACCCAACCTAGCCAACTCACTTGGGCTAAGCCCAAGTTGAGTGGCCTATTAGTTTCAGGAGGCTTAAATTACATGGAATGCCACTTAATTTTAGGAGGGGATGACTAGGAGAGAGAAAATGGGAGTTTCCCCTTAATGGAGAGAGGGAAAGAGGAAAAGAGAGGAGGATTAATGGAGGAAGGCCATGGTGACGCAGGCTAATCCCACCAACATGACTTAGAAGATTGGAAATTGTAAACTTACACTCTCACGTCACTAATACGTATCCATACAAAATTGTGTTATTATGCCTCGCACGCTAACTCGAAGGATCGCCAATCCTCTAGAGATTAAATAAGGGCTATATGCGAATATTTTCTTAGGCGAAATGGACCTACACGATCCGAATGGTGTGTTGTACTAAAAGAGATCCACCAAAAATAAATCGATGCACAAGGTGGTTGATCTCTCCCAACAAAAGAAAAGCAACGAAAAATCAAATCCTTAGAACTCTAAATAAATCAAGAGTTTCAACAACACAATCCGGAGAAAAACCCACGATGTAATCTAGTCTTCGAAAATAATGCCACTGTTTCCTTCACAATAAATAATAGGAGTGAATCACACATGAGAGGAGGAAGGAAATTCATTACCACACTCGAGGTGGTCGTCACGAGGCGAATCGCTCTACTATGACTCCACCGGAGGCACACCGAGCAGTTGGGCTTCTCCAATGCTTGGATAATGTCGCCTTATGGGGTTCCCAGTGGCGGAGCGGCACACGAAAATAGGAGAGTTGGCCGGAGTTTGGAGTCAAATGGCAACAGCTACTTGCTCAGTCGGGCGGCGGAAGAATAAGCAAGAAGCGACCACGCTTCACACGTGGGGAGGGGTAGAGTCACATAACCAACGGGAGGTCGTTGGAGTCACACCGACAGAGTCTGGGGGCTACGCCTGGACAGGCAGCATGGTAGTAATGTCGTCGAGGCCGAACCCTAGGGGAGGAAAAAGATAGCACAGTTTTTTTCTCTGTCCAAAAATCTGAACTCCATTCACTCATATAAAACTCTTATATAGTTTACATTAAACTAAGTTGAAATAAAAAATACTGACAACAATTAACACTAACAGCAATAAACTAACATCTTTGTTATGTGGTTGCAATAAACTAAGAAAGAAACTAAGAGTTATGAGGTTGCACGTGGCCGTACACGGAGGTCATAGAGGCGAACATCTTTGTTCTCTTGATTGATGTGGCGATGCGGCCGCGACGGGAGGATGTTGCGGTAGATATCTTCATTCATTGGAGGGTTGGCGCCATCACAGGGGCCACCCCATTCACCTCCCCTAAAATGCCATTTGGATTCCCCGATGCTTGGGATTCTTCTCTCCATCAACTTCAACCCACATCCATCAAGAGAGGGGCCATTAATGGCCATGACCGAATTCTATCTCCTTAAAATCCCCCTATATAGCCCTCCCCACTCAAATCCAACTTCAAAATTAGCTTCAAAGGATGGATGGCAGTCAAATTGGTATATTGGATCAAAGGTTTTGGTGGAGGATCGAGAAATTGGGCAAGCTCGCGGGAGAGGGGAAAAGCCACGGCCAACCGCCACCACCGTCGTTGTCGAACCCCAAACATGTTCTACTTCTCCTCCTCTCCCCTTTTGCTAGTATCCTAGATCAATTAGGAGAAAAATCGGGCTTAATTGAGCCCGATTTGGTGAGAACAATTCTAAAATTTTCATGGTTTTTACACCACTCAGGTTCACCGGGAAACACCCCTCCGTCGGCCATACCGCCTTCCTACGATAGCCACCAGCTCAACAGAGGTGGTGGTGGCCGGCCGGGGAGGAGGCTGGATTGCTGACAAATAGCTCTAAAATATGCTCCAGGTTGGGTGGATCTTGGACGTCGGCTGGAGGAGGAAGACGATGTCAGGGCCGTTGAATGAGTTCTATCAATAATTATAAATATAATTAATTGTGTTGATTTATCCATAAATAATAGAGTTTTTGAACTGGGAAAATGAGGCCCTTAGGGGCCGAACCTTGGAAAGTCGCCAATATGAAAATTGTAGCCCTTGAACTCTACTGTATTTTAAAAGTAATTTCAACCCATTTGGGTCAGTGGTATGACCACAATACTCAAAATGGTGCAGTTTATACATAGGGTTAGCCAGAGACTAAATTGTGTGCCCCCATCAATCCAGCCATCAAAATGATTTGAGATTTGGCTTGAAGGTCACTCTTACCTATACCTCTGAAATATCCAAAAAATGGAAATTTATGGAAAACATTTTTCTATAGTTTATGTAAATATTTAATAATTCATGTATGATTTAATTATGGGGTCTAATGACCTAAAAACCATCCAACATTTTGGTAGATGACCCTTAGGGTCATGATATTTCACTAGTAAAAATCTCAGCCCATTTGGGGTTTATTTGATTGTGTAATGGTGTGACCAAAGTTTGGTCATATTGAGGGAAAATTAGGGCAAGGGGGAAATTGGTGGGTTTTGTGGCCAATCCTCATCTAAAAGGGATGAAACATTAGGCACTGCCTCAAGTCATCTAAAACACCCCCACAAGAGATTTAGGGTGGTTTGGGGTGGAGAAACTCTAAGACCCTAGAGTGAAAATAATCTTTGGTAAATGGTTTTAGGATTTTTTAGGAACTTACACCCTCTTTAAAATAGTTATGGATAGATTTGGGCAATTTGATTCAATATCTATGTACATGCCTAAATGACCTTGGATGCTCTTGAAATTTAGGAAGTAAACTTATTTAAATTATGTTGTTCCCTAGAAATTTTATTTTGAATTTTTGGATAGATAATTTTAGTACTTCATTCACAAACCCTAAGTTTGATTCAATCACAAGATAATTATTTTAGGGTTATTTGCTTACTAGAAAATTGTGAAACTTGGTAAAGGAATATTTTAGGACATTATCATGCTCTGTGAATTTTTATAAAAATATTGAAAGAATCTTCATATAGGATCCTTCACAAAGTACCCTTAGTTGAATCTTTTTAAATAATTTATCTATGTGACCAATTGGAGTTAGAAAATTAAAATTCTTGGTCAGTAGACTTTCCTGGTCATATTTATCATCTAGTAATTTTCTCATAATTTTTGGATGGTTGGTTTAATTTTCCCTATTTATCCTAATTTTGTTGTTATTTATTCAATAATTTGTTGGAGGTCAAAAACCTTTTTGAAAATTGGGATTTTTGATAGTTACTATTATTTTTGATGATATACACTTGTCTTAATTTTGTTAAGGTCATATAATGTCAGAAAACTATACTTGGTGTTCAAAAGCCTAGGTGACCTGATTTTGCATTAAATATAATAAATGCCAGATAAATTAGAAAAAATTATAATCTTATTATTTATTCATAAATATCATGATAGACCCCCAATAATAATCTTAGGCCTTTTTGATGAATGTTTGGATGGGTCACCTTTCAAGCACATCATGTAGTCCATTAGGTCTGCACACAGTAAAAGCATAGAATTAGGGAAACATGTTGAAAGATAGGGGATAGATCCATAGATAAAAAATAGGCTATGCTACACAATCACAACACAACAAAGCAAAGAAAGAATGATCACACAGGGTGGGGATTGATTTGTTGCTAATTAGCTAAATTTGTTGTAGCAAAGAATTTAGAAACTTAGCTAATTTGATCCTAGCTAAATTTAGCAAGGATTTTTTTGTTTCTAATTAGCTGCTAATGTTTTGATATAATTATTTGACAGAGAAATTAGTGATATATTTACGGTAGTAGCATAGAATTTATTTATTTATATTTAAATAATAGTATATATTTATTTATTAATCGCTATGCTACACAATCACAACACAACAAATTGCAAAGAAAGAATGATCACACAGACAACACAAGAATTTTAAAGTGGTTTCCCAAATCTTGGTACATCCACTCTTCTACCACCCTGGTAGGAATCCACTAACAGGTTTTTATCAGGTGACTGCCACCACAGGTTTTTGCTCAGGTGCCCTATCACCACAATATCTATTTATAGGTAGATGTCACAACCCATTAGGCTTTTGATCAGGTGCCCAAAAACCAACACAAGAACTTTTGAAGGGAGTTAATAAACCCTTTTTATAGTGAGGAAGGAAGTTGATGTTATCTTCTCTTTTCTTTATACAACAGGGAAGAATAGTGGATTGCTTTGGTCAAAGCTCCCCTTGAAATGTTGAATGGTTCAGGAAGATAGGAGGTTTGCTCAGGGTGTAGGTCTTCAGCCTTGTCTTGATGAGATCCAGGAACTAGTAGACTGATCTAAGAGTTATTTTCCTTGAAGATTCCTTGTGTAGAAGTTGAAGAAGACTCTTGATATATGATTGATGTTCTTCTTCAGTCTTCTGTAAGATCAAGGGAAAACTGATTGTTTTCTACATAGAGAAGAAACAAATATTCTTTTTTATATTTCTGTTTCTCTTCTCTATAATACTTCTTGTGTTCTCTGTATTGTTTCCTGTGTGAACTCTTGTCTATCGAGCCGTCTGAAAAATTCACTTTTATATCTTGCTGTCTAATTCTCTTTTGAATTTTGAATTGCAAGCATTAATTGCAGATTGGATTCTAGAGAATGAAATGGCTGGAATATAATCTTTAATGAGTTTCCCCAACTGCCCCAATAAAATAAGCAAGTAATTAAATCTGATGAAATCCATAATTAATGCTGCCATAAATGGCTATATTCTTGAGAATATGAGCATTAATTACTCAGAGAATTATTTCCAAAGAATAGAATGAATATAGGGACAGATATGGAAAAACTTATCATTCTGACTCGGGATAGAGTTCTTCGACCTCTGGGAAGATTTCGTCAACCAAAGTACCAAGTTCGTCAAGCTGAGAAATCATATTCGTCGACTTGAGCTCAGCGAAACTCAATTTGGAAATATCTTGAAAAATCTACGCTCCAAGATCGTCGACCAGAGAATCTATCTAGAGGAAGAAATCTTCGAGCTCAACTCAGACAAAGAACTCTGAGTTCATCGATCTGAGATCGATGATAGTCGAGCTGAGTTCAAAGAACTTTGAACTGATAATTTGAACTTTGAATTCTTCTAAGACTTGAGTCTCTTGAATTCTATAGCAGGCGGATCCAAGTAGATTGATTCTAATGAGTAGCCTAAACTTTAGGACTAACAGATATGACCCTGGCTATACAAGGTGGGTCAAACATCCTAAGTAGTGAACCTAACCCAAATCCAAACTAGGGATCCAACAATCTCCCCATATTTGTGTGAGGTCACTAAACATAAAGATAAAATACAATCATAAAGAATGACAACAGATATCTGGCAGAGAATAAAAATCTAGTAGATATATATACAGCAGGTGCTTTATGATTAACACAAATAGTTAAGAAAAATAAACTTATCAAAAAGTTATTTGTTTTTCTTGGACTTTTATTTCTCAGCTTTCTCAGAAGGCTGTTCTGAATATGATTTCTCTATTAGGATTTGCAGCTTCTTTCTTATACATTGTCATGTCAGCAGCTCCAATAATATTGCAAGAAGTAGCTCTTGGAATAACAGCTTCTGGATGGACACTCATGTAATCATGTATATTGAAAAATTTGTTTGCTTTGTCATACCTTTTTAGCTCTTCTTTTCTGTAGGAGGACATAGTGTAGTACTAAGATGGATCCTTGCCTTCTGCTTTTGCTTTGTTAATCAATTATAGTCCAAATAACTCTTGAAATCTGGCCATTTTGGCAGTGGTCTCTTGTTCTGGATCCATAAAGGGAATTGGAGGAGATTTTGGCCTTTTAAGACTGGTGTCCTTCTTTAAATCATCAAGAGATATTGAAATAATTTTCTTCTCTGCAGATGGAGGAGGATTGCTCTTTGAAGATTGCTGTTGTTGATCATTGCTGCCTTGAGAACTTGGCTTGGAATGTCTTTGATAAGTTTTGGTGATTGGAGTTGATCTGTGAGAGACACTTCTAGAGGCCCCAGCTGATGGAGGAGGAGGAGGGTCTTTCCTGAATTGCTTGGGAGGAGACATATACCTTCTTCTCTTCTTCATTTCCTTCTGCTCATTCTTAGACAGCCACATCCATTGAGGCATGCCAAGGTATGGAGAAATCTTTTACAGTATGTAGTCTGGTGTGTCATGAATTGGATTAGGCTTGGAAACAGCCTTAGGAACAGCTTTTCTTTTCTTAGGATCTTTTTCATAACTTTGGGTTCATCAGAGTATTCAAAGTCCTAATCATTATTGTCATCAGAGGAACTATGGGGATTATCATATAAAACATTAATTTGTTCAATTAGCTTAGTTTGATATTTCTTGGAAGCTACTGGCTGTATAATCTCAATCTCTGTACCAGCCAGATCAGGAGCATTCTGAGCATTTTCAGGATCTTGTGCAATATCTTGAGCAATTAAATCATCCAGATTAGGAATTGGACTTTCATCCAAAATATAAGTTGACCAGAAAATCTTGGATCAACCTTGTCTATTGTAACATCTGGAGGTTCCACAACCTTTGGGATAACAAAACTTTCCTTCAGTTGCTTAACAACTTCAGGGCTTATTGGGGAGGTATAGCAGACAATAACCATAGATTGCTCTTGAAAAACTTCTGGAAGATAATTTATATATGCAGAATCAAAAGAATTCAATAAACTGAATAGATCTTGTTGGGTACATTGGAAAATGTGTACTATAATTGGAGAAGCCACAACTTAGTCAATGATATGCATCAATGTGTATTTGATAGAAATTTGAGTTTTATTGTGCAGGTTTAAAAATTTGAAGGAAAATTTTCTAAGTACAAGTGTCGACACTTGTGAAGAAACTGTGTCGACACTCATGAGACTTGTGTCGACACTCAGGCAAGATGTGTCGACACATAGGCAAATTATGTCGACACTCAGGAAAGTTGTGTCGATACCCAGAATTTGTGTCGACACTTATAAAGAAGCTGTGTCTCCACTCGAAGTTATGTCGACACCTGAACAAGCAATTATGTCAACATCCAGAATTGTGTCGACAACTTAAAATAGATTTGTGTCGACACTTAAAACTGAAGATGAGTCGACACCCAAGCTCTATGTCGACACCTGAAGCAATTGTGTCGACACACAGAACTTGTGTCGACACACGGAACTTGTGTCGACACACGGAACTTGTGTCGACACACCAACTCTCAGAAGGCTGTGTCGAGTTTAGAAGTAATTTTGTCGACACACAGGACTTGTGTCGATACACACTCAACACCATTTGAAAAATGCTCAACGCCATCTGTCTGCAAAAGAATTGTCAAGACAAGAAGCAGCTGTGTCGACACACAGGACTTGTGTCAACACATACAACAAAATGCAGTGTCGAGAAGTAGAAGTATGTTCTTGTCGACACTTGGAGTATTTGTGTCGACACCTTGAAGACTTGTGTCGACACTTAGCCTATATGTGTCGAAACATGTGGAGCAGTCTGCTGAGTGTTGCATGCTGAGTTGGACAGACATTGAAGAACCTAGTGATGTGACTGGTGACTTGATAGCTATCATAACAAACCGGTCTAACACCACTGTCAGAACTGTCAGAAGTCTATTATGAACCGGATCAGCCGGTAACCATGGAGCAAGCTCTATATAAGAGACAGATCTGGAATGACAGAAAACAACAAACACAACAGAATCATCAACGTGAAAAGATCTCTAGATCTTAAATAAGAATTCTGACAGATCAAGGCCTGTCTGCAAGAAGGATTCAGAGTTCAATCTGAATCTTAAGAAGAAGATGACTGAAGATCAACTTCAACATCAAGAGGTGATCCACCTTATTTTTTCTAATCAAGAAGCTTTGAAAAGCTATGTTAGGTTGGATCAGAAGGATCAGTCTATACAAGAATTGATCAAGAAGACAACATCAACAGAGAAATCTATCTAGTGAAGTTTTCAGATACTCTTTACTCATAAATTCTTGTACGATCTATTGTTAGATCTGAGATTGTAAGCCTAAATTATAAAAGCTGAGGTAGGGTTGTGTGCTTGAGGTAGGACTTGGGGTAAGTCTGAGTTGTAAGCACTATAGATCTGGTGTAGGAACCATCTGTGGTTCTGAGATTGTAAGATCTGTGGATCTGAGCTAGTGGAAGGAAGTTAGGCTGAATCTAGTTATCTGCTGGATAGGCGAAGGGGGAAAGTGGATGTACCAATATCTTAGGGAACCATTATAGATCTGGTGT
This sequence comes from Platanthera zijinensis, assembly GCA_039513925.1. NCBI lineage: Eukaryota > Viridiplantae > Streptophyta > Magnoliopsida > Asparagales > Orchidaceae > Platanthera > Platanthera zijinensis. The sequence goes on from CM077087.1 coordinate 152,728,934, forward strand.
TTGTTGTATTGTGTTAATTTTCTGTAGATATATGAATCTGTGCTGAAAGAAGATAAAAATCTGTTTGCCTAAAAATAATAAAGAGACTTAATAAGTTAAGAACATATTCACCCCCCTCTAGGTGTTTAGGGTCTTGAAACAAAGTCTTTCAAGTGGTATCAGAGGGAGGTTACTCAAAAGTTGACCTAACAGTTAAAGGATTTCTCCAAGGCTAAAACAAACATCAAGAATGGGTTCAAGTGAAAATCAAAAGGAGTTTGGATCTATGAAATTGCCCATATGCAGGAAAGAATCTTTTGACATTTGGAAAGAAAGGGTCAGGCTATTTATGGAAGCATCTGATCCAAGAATTTATATCACAGTACTGGAAGGCCCCTTCATCCCAATAAAGGTTTCAGTTCTTGATGCAAACATTCAAACTCCAAAGAGTTATTCAGAAATGACTAAGGATTAAATCATCTTGGGTACACTAGATAAAAGAGCTCAGAATATAATTGTAAGTGTCATAGATAATGCAACATTCCAGAATCTTTTGCACTGTAAAACATCCAAAGAAATGTGGGATACACTGATTGTCTATATGGAAGGCACAGAAGAAGTCAAAGAGGACAGAAATTCTATGCTGAATCAGGAGTATGAGAGCTTTAGACAGAATAAAACTGACAGCATAACTGAATGATATAAAAAGTTATTCAGAATAGTGAATGAACTAATGACATATGGAAGAGTCTTCAGTACTTATGAACTGAATGACAAGTTTCTTAGGTCCCTAATAAAGGATTGGGACACTAAGATATGTGCCATCAGGGAAGTGGCCAAACTTGCTGACACACCTCCACCTACACTTTTTAGAAAACTGCTTTCATATGAAATGCAGTTTACTGCTAGGAAAGAGGAAGAGAAGGGCAGCAGATCTGAACATAAAGAAAAGTCAGTAGCCTTCAAGGCTGAGGGCTCAAGGAAGGGTAGGAGAAAATCTCCTTCTCCACCTAGAAGGAGTACTGAAGCAGAAAAAAGTGTTCCTGAAACAAGTACATCAGATAGTCATACATCTGATGAAGACTTTGCTGCATTCACAAGACAATTCCAAAGGTTCATGAAGAAAAAGAATTGGAGAACCAAGCCTTCATCTACATCCTATACCAAGGATGGATACTACAGGAAGAAGAAAACACCGAAGGAAGACAAGTATGCTTCTAAAACAGGTAAAAAATCTAATTCTAAGATTGCGTGTTATTGCTATAATAGGTCTGGGCATGTCATAGCTGACTGTCCTGATAAAAGAAAGGAGTCAAAGGACAAGAAGAAGCAGCTAGTGAAAGGCAAGAAGGAGAAGTCTCTAGTGGCTCAGAAGGATAAGAGTTGGACAGACTCTTCATCTTCAGAATCTAAAGAAGAGGCAGAAGCATATGTAGGAATCTTCACAGCAGAAGAGGATTCTAAGGAGCTAGAATTCCTACAGATGCTGGACTCCATAAATGGAGTAGAATAATATTGCTGTAAAGGGTTGATGGCTCAATATGAAGAAGATAAGTGCCAGGATCAGCCTGGACCAAGTAAGGTAATAAATTCACCCCTAGTCTCAGATTACTTTACTGGATCAGAATCAGAAGCATCTTCTTCAAAAGAAGTGGATGGATCTGAGTCTGAGGGGGATGTTCACTAACTCATTAATGAGTATGGTGGGTTATTTCATGCTCTAAAGAAGAGCAAGTTTCTTGTTAAAGAGCAGTCCAAGGAGATTGAGTCTCTCAAACTGGCTGTAGTAGATTCAGCAAAATTACTGGATCAAAAACTGAATGAGGTTACTAAATTGAAAAACATTACAGTTATTCAGATGGGCACAATCTCATTCAAAGAGAATCATATCAAGAAACTGGAGGGAAAACTTCAGCAAGAGAGAGAGCTAGTGGCAAAATTCTCCAAGCCTAAATCAGTCTTACCTCTGATAGATAATTTTGTTTCACAAAAAGGAAAGTTTGGTCTAGGCTTCAAGGGAAGAACTAGGGCTACCAAATTTCATAGAAAAGGTAAATTCCCAGTTTAGCCTCAAGCTTTTAATCCCCCTATTTCCTTTAAGAAGGTAGTGAATCCTACTGACAGGTATGATCATGACATGACACATGGTCACTGTGAGCATGAAAATTTCATGAGCAAGGGTGCTAATGCTAATAGACCAATCTATAGGCATGCCCATCATATTTAAGAGGAGTTCTTGAAGAATGCTATTCCAGCATCAACACTTAACAAGCCTACTAACAAAAAAGTTAGAAGGCCTGTACCTAAGAATAGGTATAATAGGTTTTAGTGTTGGTGTTTTGGCAAGGTGGGCCACTTTGCTATGGATTGCTTGTTTAACTTAAGTGTTAAAACCAATAGTAGGATTCCTGTTAGATCAGTCATAGGGTTTCAAACTAACAAGGACCTAGGACCCACTAGCAAGTTGGTTTCTAAGGGTAAGTGATTCATTATTTGTTGCAGGTAAATCCAAGTGATCATACCCCTATATTATACTTTGATAGTGGCTGTTCTAGACATATGATTGAAACAAGGAGAATTTTGAGGGACTATGTGCCCATAAAGAATGGAACAAAGTTTATCTTTGGTGGATCAGAAAAGGGAATCATAAAAGGATTTGGTAACATCTCTTGTGATTCAATTACTATCACTAAATTCGCCTATGTAAAGGGTTTAAAACATTACCTGGTTAGCATAAGTCAACTTAGTGACCTAGGGTATGATATTTCTTTCCTCAAAGGGGAGTGCCTAGTAAAAAGGTCAAGTGATCAAGAGATCATCTTGACTGGAACTAGGAAAGGAAATGTGTATTGCCTTAACCTAGAGTGTGTGTCTAACAACTCACCTATTTGTTTGGTTGAAGGAGAGAATGTAAGACCCCCTTTTTTTTCTTCTTTTTCAACCACCGGGGTCTTAGGCCCAGAATCGCCGCTTTGCGGTAACACCTTCACGTCCTGAAGGGTCATCACCACAAGGCGCCGATTTTGCCGGCCAATTCGATCACAGAAAGGTAGCACAATAATATAAGTAAGAGCAATGCAGTCCACAATAATGAATCACATATATAGAATAAAATCTCCATGAAGGGAGTGTCCACAGAAAACATCAGAGTACTATAAATGCGGGCTTATGCCCGTTACATCATGTCCTCACTACAACATCACTCAATGCAGAAGCAAACACTAGAAACTACTCAGGGTCGAGACTCACGGTCTCGGCTATATGAACTCCGGATCTAGACTGCCCCATCTCCAAGCGCATCGATCTCTGGGGCTGCTCCTCCATGCTGGGCTCCACGATCCCCTAAATGATGCGGTTCGAAAACCGTTAGTCATAAACACTAAGCCCTATCATCCCCTACCCCTTCCCCCATGGCTCCTAAGTACCGAGCGGAGAGGAAGAAAGGGAAGGACATGAAGGTAGATATTAATCAAGGAACAGATGGCATCGGAGCTAATCTAGCAATTCTATGATAATATGACAGAAACAGAAAGTAAGGAAAGTAACCTTAACTTATGTGCGGTAGCACATAAGCCAAGGGATCTTCTGCAAGGCTCCCATCGTATAGAGTGTCCCATACCACCTATACGTTGGGGTGTCGGTTATCAAACAACAGCATATGTTTATATATTGAAATTAACCATTGATTTATAAACTTGCCCACACAAGCTTATAGACCAAGGGGTCGTTTTGCAGGTCCTAAAGTATAAGCGTCCCATACCACTTATACTTTAGGTGTCAGGGTTAAATGAATCGATTATGCTATGACATACAAGTGGGTATGATGAAACATGCAAGTGCAACTCACACACCCGACTCTGTGCACACAGACCTTTAGTTCCCCCTTTCGGAGCCGTTACCTCCCAGGATACCTCCGTAGTGGCGGACGGAAGAGGTGGGTTAGGCCTCGCCCACCTCAAAACCAGTAAAAGCACCACTGGTCTGACCTATCGTACGCCTCAACGCTTGGTGCACTAAGCGGACGCCTGCGTACTCTTGCCGGCTGGTGCACCGGACTTCTGTTGGCGAAGTGCTAATCACCCCGCCGAGTCAACGATATCGGTGTCGGTGCAATCGAACTCCCCGATATCGAAAAACCCACCACCTTAACTTTTCCTATTTTATGCACATGCAAGTTTAATCGTAAACACACAAAACCGAGCCAAAGCTCCCCGTACCAAAACGTCCGTCTCCAAACCAACCGAGCCGAAGCTCCCCGGACCCAAACGTCCGTCTCCAAACCTACCGAGCCGAAGCTCTCATCAATCTTCCTGTGCTAACATTGTTTATGATAAGTGCAGCCCTAGTTACTAAGTTACTCTTGTCGGTTTGTTATTACAGTTTACGTTAGCCCAGGACTGCCCCCGGTATTCCCCGTGAAGGGCTCTCAAGGGGCACTAGGAACCAAGACGGCGGCATTACGGCCCGAAGTTCCTTTTCGCAAGGCACTTATTGTTATTGGTTGATCTCCCTTAACCCGATTCCCTTCTCATATTACGATAGACTATCCTAGGGTGATTTTTAAACCTTCCACTCTTCGGGCCGGACGATCTTTCGTCGAACCCGAGCACCTCTTAACTCTAGCCATCACTACTTCTCTCTACTCTTCATACTATCCTATCGTGATTTCCTCCACAATTGTCCACCCAGACAAAATGTTTAACTCCAATGACTTCCTCAGATCATGTCCTATTGCATTTCACAAATTTGTCATATGCAGGCCGATCTACACTACATGTCGAACCGGTTATGCAATGATCCAATACTCATCCAAATGCCCTAAATTATTTACTGGAGACTTACCATGATATAAATGACCTAAATTCAGAAAATGGAAATTTTCATAATTTATTTGGCATTAAATTAAATTCCTCGAAAATCCCAAGGGCTACCAGTTTGAACATGAACTACCCTAAGTCCTCATGCAAGATGTCCAGCAAATTTATGATAAATAGTAGGTTATCTCAATAGGTTAAATTCAAAGTATCATAATTTTTCTATCATCAAAAGGGCATTAAAACTATTTTTGAAATAATCTCTATCTTCTGTCATTTATGAATCTAGTACAGGAAATATTCTTCTAAAAATTACAAATAATTTATGACATGTAGATAATGGCGTAAAATTAGCACTGGCCTAGTTTCATAATTTTTCAGTAATAAAATCATCCCTAAATAATTTTTCAAGCATATAACCCCTTTTTAACTTTTATGAAGGAAGTACTGGATGTACTCAACTAAAAATTATATAAAAATTCAGGGGTAATCATTATGTTCTAAAATCTATATTTCCAAAATTTCATGAGATTTCAATGAACAAAAATTCCTAAATATTTAAATCATCATCTAAGTCCATAGCAAGCTTTACAAATGAAGTGCTAGCAATAATCAACATAAAATTCCAGAAAAATTGCTATAAGTTCTACCTGATCCAAAACTCACTCTACCCTAATTTCACAGTTTTTAAGTAAGGTTCAGTGACTGATTTTACCGATTAGATATTTTACCCTAAAACTTAGGTTAGGGTTTTAAGGTATCTACTTGTCTCCAAATTCTCTAAGATTACATTCAGACGATTCTTATCAAGCTTTTGTCAACTCTACAGAGTTTCAAGGCAATACAAGAGCAATTGCCCCCATGTCCTTCACAACCCTCAAAACCCTTTATTTAGGGTTTGAGCTTGGATCCTAGTGTAAATCAACCCTAAACCTCACCATTTTTCTCCAAGCAGGTTATAACACCCTTCGAAGTCAGAGATCAGAAAATCAGCCTCTGTTGAGGTGATTTGACCTTTCCAATCTCTTAGTGCACTTTTTACTAAAAGGTGTCTCACTAATGCCTAGTTAAGGGTAGAAGATTTTCTATCCAAAACTCCTCCAAATCAGTTGGAATTTTGTACAGACCTAGGTTTTATAGCCAGGGACCACTCACCAAAATTTGGGAGGGTTTGGAGGTCATTTGACACTTAAATAAATTCCTCTAAGATTATTAAATTAAAACAAAAACTTTAGGCAACGTATCTCAAAAAATTCCCATTATTAGTCTGCCTTTAGGTATTGCTAAGGTTAACCCCCTGCCTAAATTTCAGGTCATTTGGGCAATGGACGAAGAGTGGGCATCCATTTTAATTTCTGCCCAACTCTAGGTACAGCCCCCACCAAAACGGGTGCTGCGGCCGAACCGCTTACCCAAACGAGTTGAAACCAATTTTAAATTAATCTAGACTCGAAGGGCTACGACTTTCGTGACTGGTCATTTTTCCTAAAACGGCCTCTAAGTGCCTCATTTTGTAGGCTCAAAATATACTCAGATAATATATCTTTCCATTATGTATTATATAATAATTTATATATTATAAAATTGATTCTACTGTTCATCTTCAACAGAACCCGAAACTAGACACAGAAACTCATATTTCCTGTAGCTCTTTCGCGCTCCATCACCGATCGTCCAGTCACTTCCCTGGCCAGCCACCACCACCACCACCTCCGTTGAGGCGATGGCTATCGGTCGGCGGTGGTTTGGCCGCCGGAGGTGGCGGTTTCCGGCGAACTCAAAAATACATTTTCCATGGTTTTTCATGAAAACGAGAGATGGGTCTGGCTCCGTTGAGCGCGAACTTCCTTTCTAAGAATCCTAAGATCTACCCATGAAAGAGAAGAAGCAGAGGAGGACCTTGTTCGCGGTTTGGAGGCGAGATGAACGACGGGGTGCCATGGCGCAGTGGTGGCGTAGCCGAACTCCTCCTACAGCAAGAACAAAGATCTGATCCGTTTGATTGAGCGTGTAAACTTCTCCTCTTGCTCCAAGTGGGCTTTTATAAGTCAGCAAGTGGGGAGACGAAAGGGTAAATCCTTAATGGTCATGAATGTTCTCCCCTAAGGTTTTGGTTATGATGCAGGGCAGTTGAAACGCTGGAAAATGAAGAGTGTTCGCCAGGTGGTGATTTCCTATTGGACCAACATTTCCTTATTTATTTAAATAATTAAAGAAGGAAACGGCCCATAAATACTCCTGGTGTAACTTCCCATAATCAGAATTGATTACAATGTCGGTTACCGAAATTTCCAGTCTGGCCGACGTTTCGGCCTTGGTCACGGGCGTGACACATAGGTCACGGGCGTGAAAGGCCCGGATAGCCAATTCTGGGTTCGACGATCGTCGAACTGAGATCGACGATCGTCAAAGGGTGGTCACGGGGGTGACACCTGGGTCACGGGCGTGATAGGCCCGGGTGGTTAATTCTGGGTCGACGATCGTCGAACTGAGATCGACGGTCGTCAAAGGGTGGTCACGCCCTAGGTCACGGGCGTGACACCTAGGTCACGAGCGTGACAGGCCCGAGTTTCAATTTCGACGATCTCCTTACGGAGATCGACGATGGTCGAAGGAGTCACGCCCAAGGTCACGGGCGTGACACCTTGGTCACGGGCGTGACATGCCCGGGCTGCAAGTTCGACGATCGTCTCACGGAGATCGACGATCGTCGAAGGAGTCATGCCCTAGGTCACGGGCGTGACACCTTGGTCACGGGTGTGACATGCCCGGGCAGCAAGTTCGACGATCCTCTCACGGAGATCGACGATCGTCGAAGTAGTCACACCCAAAGTCACGGGCGTGACGGGTCGGTCACGGGCGTGACCAACCCGTGACCCGAAATCTCGATCGATTTATTTCAATTTTTGGGCTTCCTAAGGTTCTGTCACGACCAACCGACTCCTAGGGGTCTAGCCGGAAATGGGATGTTACAAATCCCAATAAACAAAACAAAAATTTCGTCCCCGAAATTGAGGTTGAGCCTACGGGGATTTCTATCGGAATAAATTAAACTTGTAACATCCCATACGATCTTTCTATTGGGTTCAGGCGACTATTTGTTTGATAAACGAAGACAATCTCCCCAATAAACAAAAGATTAGCCCCTACCTTTCTGATTGAGTGCGCATACCTAGGTCCTGAATTTTCCTTATCTAGTCTTAACTGTCCAAAACAAGAAGGCAATCTATAGTATACCGAGAGGTGGTGAGATGTACCTGACTGAACAACTCCGGGTATCTTTGCCTCATCAGATCCTGCGGTTCCCAGGTGTGCTCCTCCTGACCGTGGTTTCTCCACAGAACCTTGACTAAGGGGATCTTTTTGCGGCGCAAGATCCGTACTCCTTTGTCGTCGATCCGAACTGGCTCCAAGTGAACAGATCGGTCTGAAGCTACCGGCCCTTCGGTGGTCAAAATCCGCTGCTCCGGGCGTAGTAGAGCCCTTCTCAGCGAAGAAATGTGGAAGACGTCATGTAGAGCTGCCAGCTCTGGCGGCAACTCTAGCCTGTAGGCTAGGGGTCCGATCCGCTCCAGGATCCGGTAAGGGCCCATATACCTAGGGCTGAGCTTCTTCCTCCGACCGCGCACCCGTGAGACTCCGTGCATGGGCCGGATCTTCAAGAACACTCGATCTCCTACCCGAAACTCCACCTGACGATGCCGGGCATCATAGTATTTAGCCTGTCTTCTCTGCGGCTCCAACATCCTATCTCTGATCAGTCTCACCTACGCCTCGGTGTCTTCAACAAAATCCGATCCCAACACCTTCGGATCCTCGTCTTGAACCCAAGAAAGCGGGGTCCTACATTTTCTTCCATACAAGGCTTCATAAGGCTCCATCCCGATGCTGGACTGGTAGCTATTGCTATAGGAGAACTCGACCAACGGTAACATCTTCTCCCACGACTCCCCTCGGTCCAGTATACACAGTCGTAGTAAATCCTCCAAGGTTTGGTTGGTGCGCTCTGTCTGCCCGTCCGTCTGAGGGTGGAAGGCCGTGCTAAAAGTCAATCGGGTGCCCAAATATGCCTGCACTGACCGCCACTCCCTGGATGTAAACCGTCCATCGCGGTCCGACACTATCGTCCGGGGCACGCCATGATATCGGACATACTGCTCCACAAACTTCCGTACCAGCACTCCCACCGAGTCATCCTTCCTGATCGGTATAAAGCGGGCCACCTTCGTCAACCGATCAACAATCACCCAGATCGAGTCATTCCCCGTCCGAGACCGGGGAAGACCATGTATAAAATCCATAGCTATATCGTCAAACTTCCACTCCGGCACCGGGAGTGGCTGCAACAATCCTGCGGGGTTCCTGCACTCCGCCTTCACCAACTGACATGCCTCGCAATGGGTCACGAAGTACGTAATGTCCTTCTTCATGCCCGGCCAAAACATCGTCTTCTTCAGATCAGCGGTCATCTTTGTGATCCCCGGGTGCACAGAGTACCGGCTGCAATGCGCCTCCATCATAATATCCTCTCGGATCTGGCCTCCTGCGGGTATATATACTCTGCCTCTGAAATGTAGCAATCCATCTCTCAGGGAATAATCTCCTGTCGAACCTTCCTCCAAAGCTCGGAACATCGGCTCTGCCCACACATCTGTCCTCTGTCCGTCCCGAATGCGATCCCGAATATCGTCTATGGCCACCATTGATGTCAGATACTCCATATACAGCTCTGGATCATCCTCGGACACCAGGGATATCTGCATATCTCTGAATGACCGGACTAGCCCCATGGACATAACTTGGGGCCCAGCTTCGGAAGTGGCAGCTCTCCGACTCAATGCGTCGGCCACCACGTTTGCCTTCCCTGGATGGTAGTGCATCTCATACTGATAATCTGCTAAGAACTCCACCCAGCGCCTCTGCCTGATATTCAGCTCCTTCTGTGTGTCCATGTATTTCAGGTTCTTGTGGTCGGAGTAGATGTCGCAGTGGACTCCATAATGATAATGGCGCCAGACCTTCAGAGCAAAAATGACTGCTCTCATCTCAAGGTCGTGCACAGGGTAGTTCTTCTCATGGGTCTTCAGCTGGCGGGAGGCATATGCTATGACGTGTCCATTCTGCATCAGCACTGCTCCCATCCCCTGGTATGATGCGTCGGTATACACCTAGAATCCTTCCTTTCCAGATGGAAGGGCCAGAATAGGGGCTGAGATGAGTCGGTCCTTCAGTTCCTGGAAAGCCGCTTGGCACTGCGGGGTCCAAACGAAAGGTGCCTCCTTCTTCATCAAAGATGTGAGGGGAAGGGCAATCTGAGAGAACCCCTCTACGAACTTCCGGTAGTAACCGGCAAGTCCCAAGAAACTGCGTACATCAGTGGCTGTCTTCAACTGTGGCCAATCGCGAACTGCCCGAATCTTTGCCGGATCCACTGCCAACCCGGCTCCGCTGATAATGTGGCCTAGGAAGGCCACCTCCTTCAACCAAAACTGACACTTGCTGAATTTTGCATAAAGGCGATGCTCCCGCAACCTTTCCAAAGTCAGTGCTAGATGCCGAGTGTGCTCCTCCTCCGTCCTAGAGTAGATCAGGATGTCGTCTATGAATACTATGACGAACACATCCAAGTAGGCTTCGAAGACCCGGTTCATGAGACTCATGAACGCCGACGGAGCATTCGTGAGCCCGAAGGGCATCACGGTGAACTCATACAGGCCATATCTACTACTGAAGGCCGTCTTCGGGATATCCTCCTCCTGAATCTGTAGCTGGTAGTATCCTGACCTCAAGTCCAGCTTCGAGAAATAATGGGCCCCTCCAGCTGGTCGAACAATTCGTCTATCCGAGGGAACGGATAGGTATTCCGGACGGTCAGCCTGTTTAGTGCTCGATAATCGATGCACAGGCGGAGTGTCCATCCTTCTTCTTCACGAATAGGACCGGTGCTCCCCATGGTGAGGAACTCGGTCTAACAAATCCTGCCTCAACCAATTCCTGCAACTGAGTCCGAAACTCTGCCAACTCCTTTGGGGCCATCCGATAAGGGGCCCTAGATGTCGGCTTGGCCCCCGGCACAAGCTGTATCTGAAAGTCCTGCTCTCGGTGTGGAGGTAGTCCTGGCAGTTTCTCTGGAAAGATGTCAGCGAAATCTCGCACCACCGGGATGTCTGTCACCGACTCCTTAATTTCCGCCATCTCAAATAGAATCTGATAGACCTCCTCTCCCTGCAGATGGGCCTTAACGGCCTGTACCGAAGATAAGAGTATACGAGAGACAGGTCTTATACCTTCGATGGTAATGAAAGAGTCCCCGTGTCTCACGGTGATCCTCTTCGCCTGGCAGTCAATCTGGGCATGGTTCCAGTGCAGCCATACCATGCCCAGGATCAGGTCGTAGTTTGTCAGCTTCAAAATCATCGCTGGAGCCTCGAATGCCTTTCCACCAATTTCTGCCTCCATATTGCAGTGATCCGTGGTAAGGAGCTCAGATCCATCCGATAGTCGCACCCTCATCCTCGAGCCTGTGAACCGCTCCACGCCTTCCAGTCCTTCTACGAACGTCTCTGACACAAAGGAGTGAGTAGCTCCAGTATCGAACAGCGTGCGGGCCGGCTTGCCGCTGATGAAGACTATACCTGGGGTGATTAGATATCTTAGGGTTCTATAGTGAGTTTTACTTTCCTTGCTAATCTATCTAGTGCGATTCAAAGTTTTAACCATTGAAAGGGAAATTCTATGAAAATAAAGAGGCATTGCAGCGTACCTGCTATGACCTTCTCCGGATACCGAGGCTGCGCAAGGTCCAAAGCATATACCTGCTCTCTTCCCTGTCTACGATCTCCCTCCTGGTATCCACGACCGCGGCCGCGTCCTCGGCCTCCGTAATGCTGAGTTGGTGGGCCGCCCTGTGGTGCTGGAGGTGGTTCCCCCCTCATGGGGCAGTTCCTCCGAATGTGCCCAATCTGATGACAAAGGAAGCACTCTGGTGGGGGATACGCCATTCCCCCGGGTCTCGGCATCTCCTGCATCCGAAGAGGTGGAGGGGCCAATATCACCTGTTCCCTCGGCTCCTGCCTCACGTCCTGACGAGGCTGGTCCTCTGTCCTCCTCCCCTCTGGTACAGCACCTCGCCGCTGGTCATTTCTACCTCTCCGTCCCTGATCCTCTGCTGGCCGTTTCCGGCCCCGGGTGGCGTGCCAATCTGCCTCAATCCTTTTTGCCATCTCCAAAATCCGGGAGATGGGCCCGTTAGATACAAACAACAGAGCCTCCCTCAAGTCCTCCCGCAGGCCCTTATAGAACCTCCTATTATACCCTGCCTCGTCCAGCTGGTAGGAATCTGCGTATCGAGCCAGATGGTCGAACTCTCGATGGTACTCCACCACGGTCCGGGTGCCCTGCTTCAGCTGTAAGAACCGCTCCTCCAAATCATCCATAGCCGACTGCGGAACGAAATGCTCCAGCAGTGCGGCCCTGAACTCCTCCCAAGTAACCTCCGCAACCTCCTTATCGGCAAATGTCGTGTCCAACAGCGTCTTCCACCACCTCTTTGCATGGGACTCCAGGCAAGAGACAACCAGAGCCACCCTCTCCTCCCAGGGACACCGTATCCCGGTAAGCATCTCGTACATGATATCGAGCCACTCTTCCGTCCGAACTGCCGACTCTGTCCCCAAGTAGGACGGGGGAGACAGTCCTCTGAAGATGCTTAGCCAGTTGGCCCCCGGATTTGGTTGCGGGGCCGGAACCTGCTGGGCCCTGAAGGCCTCCAGGATGGCAGTCAGAGTCTGTCCCATGTCTGACTGAAGGAAAGGAGTGGGACCGGTGGAGGTGGTGCAACACCCTGAGCCTGCTGAACTCCGCCTTGTGGCGTAGGCTGTGCTGGAGGCTGCGTAACAAAAACACATGCTGAGAAAATGTTCAAATATTACATAAAGGTGGACAATTTATATGTGATCCCCATATGGGCACACCACTGCTTCCGCTGCTTAGTTTGTCCCCAAACTAAACTCGAGCGGGGGTGACCTAGGGTTAGTGGACTGCTACCTTTTCAGATCGATGAAACCTGCCTCTGATACCACTTGTAAGACCCCCTTTTTTTTCTTCTTTTTCAACCACCGGGGTCTTAGGCCCAGAATCGCCGCTTTGCGGTGACACCTTCACATCCTGAAGGGTCATCACCACAAGGAGCCGATTCTGGCGGCCAATTCGATCACAGAAAGGTAGCACAATAATAGAAGTAAGAGCAATGCAGTCCACAATAATAAATCACATATATAGAATAAAATCTCCACGAAGGGAGTGTCCACAGAAAACATCAGAGTACTATAAATGCGGGCTTATGCCCGTTACATCATGTCCTCACTACAACATCACTCAATGCGGAAGCAAACACTAGAAACTACTCAAGGTCGAGACTCACGGTCCCGACTGTATGAACTCCGGAGCTAGACTGCCCCATCTCCAGGCGCACCGATCTCTAGGGCTGCTCCTCCATGCTGGGCTCCACGATTCCCTAAATGATGCGGTTCGAAAACCGTTAGTCATAAAGACTAAGCCCTATCATCCCCTACCCCTTCCCCCATGGCTCCTAGGTACCAAGCGGAGAGGAAGAAAGGGAAGGACATGAAGGTAGAGATTAATCAAGGAACAGATGGCAGTGGAGCTAATCTAGCAATTCTATGATAATATGACAGAAACAGAAAGTAAGGAAAGTAACCTTAACTTATGTGCGGAAGCGCATAAGCCAAGGGATCTTCTGCAAGGCTCCCAACGTATAGAGTGTCCCATACCACCTATACGTTCGGGTGTCAGTTATCAAACAATAGCATATGTTTATATATTGAAATTAACCATTGATTTATAAACTTGCCCACACAAGCTTATAGACCAAGGGGTCGTTTTGCAGGTCCTAAAGTATAAGCGTCCCATACCACTTATACTTTAGGTGTCAGGGTTAAATGAATCGATTATGCTATGACATGCAAGTGGGTATGATGAAACATGCAAGTGCAACTCACACACCCGACTCTGTGCACACAGACCTTTAGTTCCCCCTTTCGGAGCCGTTACCTCCCAGGATACCTCCGTAGTGGCGGACGGAAGCGATGGGTTGGGCCTCGCCCACCTCAAAACCAGTAAAAGCACCACTGGTCTGACCTATCGTACGCCTCAACGCTTGTTGCACTAAGCGGACGCCTGCGTACTCTTGCCGGCTGGCGCACCGGACTTCTGTTGGCGAAGTGCTAATCACCCCGCCGAGTCAACGATATCGGTGTCGGTGCAATCGAACTCCCCGATATCGAAAAACCCACCACCTTAACTTTTCCTATTTTATGCACATGCAAGTTTAATCGTAAACACACAAAACCGAGCCGAAGCTCCCCGGACCAAAACGTCCGTCTCCAAACCAACCGAGTCGAAGCTCCCCGGACCCAAACGTCCGTCTCCAAACCTACCGAGCCGAAGCTCTCATCAATCTTCCTGTGCCAACAGTGTTTATGATAAGTGCAGCCCTAGTTACTAAGTTACTCTTGTCGGTTTGTTATTACAGTTTACGTTAGCCCAGGACTGCCCCCGGTATTCCCCGTGAAGGGCTCTCAAGGGGCACTAGGAACCAAGACGGCGGCATTACGGCCCGAAGTTCCCTTTCGCAAGGCACTTATTGTTATTGGTTGATCTCCCTTAACCCGATTCCCTTCTCATATTACGATAGACTATCCTAGGGTGATTTTTAAACCTTCCACTCTTCGGGCCGGACGATCTTTCGTCGAACCCGAGCACCTCTTAACTCTAGCCATCACTACTTCTCTCTACTCTTCATACTATCCTATCGTGATTTCCTCCACAATTGTCCACCCAGACAAAATGTTTAACTCCAATGACTTCCTCAGATCATGTCCTATTGCATTTCACAAATTTGTTATATGCAGGCCGATCTAGACTACATGTCGAACCGGTTATGCAATGATCCAATACTCATCCAAATGCCCTAAATTATTTACTGGAGACTTACCATGATATAAATGACCTAAATTCAGAAAATGGAAATTTTCATAATTTATTTGGCATTAAATTAAATTCCTCGAAAATCCCAAGGGCTACCAGTTTGAACATGAACTACCTAAGTCCTCATGCAAGATGTCCAGCAAATTTATGATAAATAGTAGGTTATCTCAATAGGTTAAATTCAAAGTATCATAATTTTTCTATCATCAAAAGGGCATTAAAACTATTTTTGAAATAATCTCTATCTTCTGTCATTTATGAATCAAGTACAGAAAATATTCTTCCAAAAATTACAAATAATTTATGACATGCAGATTAAGGCCTAAAATTAGCACTGGCCCAGTTTCATAATTTTTCAGTAATAAAATCATCCCTAAATAATTTTTCAAGCATAGAACCCCTTTTTAACTTTTATGAAGGAAGTACTGGATGTACTCAACTAAAAATTATATAAAAATTCAGGGGTAATCATTCTGTTCTAAAATCTATATTTCCAAAATTTCATGAGATTTCAATGAACAGAAATTCCTAAATATTTAAATCATCATCTAAGGCCATAACAAGCTTTACAAATGAAGTGCTAGCAATAATCAACATAAAATTCCAGAAAAATTGCTATAAGTTCTACCTGATCCAAAACTCACTCTACCCGAATTTCACAGTTTTTAAGTAAGGTTCAGTGACTGATTTTACCGATTAGATATTTTACCCTAAAACTAAGGTTAGGGTTTTAAGGTATCTACTTGTCTCCAAATTCTCCAAGATTACATTCAGACGATTCTTATCAAGCTTTTGTCAACTCTACAGAGTTTCAAGGCAATACAAGAGCAATTGCCCCCATGTCCTTCACAACCCTCAAAACCCTTTATTTAGGGTTTGAGCTTGGATCCTAGGGTAAATCAACCCTAAACCTCACCATTTTTCTCAAAGCAGGTTATAACACACTTCTAAGTCAGAGATCAGAAAATCAGCCTCTGTTGAGGTGATTTGACCTTTCCAAACTCTTAGTGCACTTTTTACTAAAAGGTGTCTCACTAATGCCTAGTTAAGGGTAGAAGATTTCCTACCCAAAACTCCTCCAAATCAGTTGGAATTTTGTACAGACCTAGGTTTTATAGCCAGGGACCACTCACCAAAATTTGGGAGGGTTTGGAGGTCATTTGACCACTTAAATAAATTCCTCTAAGATTATTAAATTAAAACAAAAACTTTAGGCAAATTATCTCCAAAAATTCCCATTTTTGGTCTGCCTTTAGGTATTGCTAAGGTTAACCCCCTGCCCAAATTTCAGGTCATTTGGGCAAGGGACGAAGAGTGGGCATCCATTTTAATTTCTGCCCAACTCTAGGTACAGCCCCCACCAAAACAGGTGCTGCGGCCGAACCGCTTACCCGAACGAGTTGAAACTAATTTTAAATTAATCTAGACTCAAAGGACTACGACTTTCGTGACTGGTCATTTTTCCTAAAACGGCCTCTAAGTGCCTCATTTTGTAGGCTCAAAATATACTCAGATAATATATCTTTCCATTATGTATTATACAATAATTTATATATTATAAAATTGATTCTACTGTTCATCTTCAACAGAACCCGAAACCAGACACAGAAACTCATATTTCCTGTAGCTCTTTCGCGCTCCGTCACCGGTCGTCCGGTCACTTCCCTGGCCAGCCATCACCACCACTACCTCCGTTGAGGCGATGGCTATCGGTCGGCGATGGTTTGGCCGCCGGAGGTGGCGGTTTCCGGCGAACTCAAAAATACATTTTCCATGGTTTTTCATGAAAGCGAGAGATGGGTCCAGCTCCGTTGAGCACGAACTTCCTTTCTAAGAATCCTAAGATCTACCCATGAAAGAGAAGAAGCAGAGGAGGACCTTATTCGCGGTTTGGAGGCAAGATGAACGACGGGGTGCCATGGCGCAGTGGTTGCGTAGCCGAACTCCTCCTACAACAAGAACAAAGATCTGATCCATTTGATTGAGCATGTAAACTTCTCTTCTTGCTCCAAGTGGGCTTTTATAAGTCAGCAAGTGGGGAGACGAAAGGGTAAATCCTTAATGGTCATGAATGTTCTCCCTTAACGTTTCGGTTATGATGCAGGGCAGTTGAAACGCTGGAAAACGAAGAGTGTTCGCCAGGTGGTGATTTCCTATTGGACCAACATTTCCTTATTTATTTAAATAATTAAAGAAGGAAACGGCCCATAAATACTCCTGGTGTAACTTCCCATAATCAGAATTGATTACAATGTCAGTTACCGAAATTTCCAGTCTGGCTGACGTTTCGGCCTTGGTCACGGGCGTGACACATAGGTCACGGGCGTGACAGGCCCGGATAGCCAATTCTGGGTTCGACGATCGTCGAACTGAGATCGACGATCGTCGAAGGGTGGTCACGGGCGTGACACCTGGGTCACGGGCGTGATAGGCCCGGGTGGTTAATTCTGGGTCGACGATCGTCGAACTGAGATCGACGGTCGTCGAAGGGTGGTCACGCCCTAGGTCACGGGCGTGATACCTAGGTCACGGGCGTGACAGGCCCGAGTTTCAATTTCGACGATCTCCTTACGGAGATCAACGATCGTCGAAGGAGTCACGCCCAAGGTCACGGGCGTCACACCTTGGTCACGGGCGTGACATGCCCGGGCTGCAAGTTCGACGATCGTCTCACGAAGATCGACGATCGTCGAAGGAGTCACGCCCTAGGTCACGGGCGTGACACCTTGGTCACGGGCGTGACATGCCCGGGCAGCAAGTTCGACGATCGTCTCACGGAGATCGACGATCGTCGAAGTAGTCACGCCCAAAGTCACGGGCGTGACGGGTCGGTCACGGGCGTGACCAACCCGTGACCCGAAATCTCGATCGATTTATTTTAATTTTTGGGCTTCCTAAGGTTCTGTCACGACCAACCGACTCCTAGGGGTCTAGCTGGAAATGGGATGTTACAGAGAAAGCTTCTCTATGTGTCAAATGGCACAAGAGTCTAGCTCATCTGAACTATAAGTCAATTGGACTGCTGTTCAGCATGGGATTAGTGAGGAATGGTCCTCAAGTTCAGTGCATAAAAGAGGGTGCGTGCTCAGCTTGCCAAAATGGCAAACAGACTAAGTCCTCTTTTCAGTCACTTGACATCAAAGATTCAAAGAGATGTTTGTATCTTATGCATATGGATTTGTTTGGTCCTATGCCAGTCCATAGTCTTGGTAGGAAAGCATACACACTTATTGTTGTGGATGACTATTCTAGATTTACATGGGTTTTCTTCTTGAGGCAGAAATCTGAAACCCCAACTATTTTCCAGACTTTTGTCAAACAAATACAGAATGAATACAACAGCTCAGTGGTCAAAATCAGAAGTGACCATGGAATTGAATTTCAGTCTGAAAGTATGATAAATGTTTTTGAAAAACTTGGGATTCATCAAGAATTCTCTTAACCTAGAACTCCTCAGCAAAATGGCGTTGCTGAAAGGAAGAATAAGACTCTAATTGAAGCCAGTAGAACTCTAATGAATGACACTACTCTCCCTGAATACTTCTGGGCAGAGGCAGTGAATACCGCATATCATGTGCTCAATAGGGCCTCCATCAACAAGAAACTCAAGATGACTCCCTACCAGATTTTAAAAGGCAGAAAACCAAACATATCTTATTTCAGAATCTTTGGTAGTAAGTGTTTTGTACTAGTCAATGGTAAATAATACCAAACTAAGTTTGCTGCCAAATACCTAGAAGGGATATTTGTGGGGTACAACAACCATAGTAGAGCATACAGGATCTACAACTCGACTACTCAAGTTGTAGAAGAATCTGTACATATTGTACTTGATGAGTCAATGTTTATTAACAATGAATTATCTAGTTCTTCAGTTAGTTCTACAGGTTTAATAGATAAGCTGGACAAGCTGACCATCAATGAAGATGTTACTGCTAATCTAGATGAAGACAAAGATGCCAGCTATCAAGGGGGAGATCAAGTCCCTCTGGGTGAAGAAGAAAATGTGGAACATCAAGATAAGGAAACTGGAGATAGCCATAATGCTGATAGAATTCATCCAGCAAGGAGACACCTAAAGGATCATCCAGCTCACCAGATCATTGGTGATGCAAGTCAGGGTGTTCTAACAAGGAGCAGGAACATGAACACAGTTTTATGTTCTAGCTTTCTGTCTCAGATAGAACCCAGGAAGATTGAAGAGGCCATGCAAGACACCAACTTGATTGATGCAATGCAAGAAGAGCTCAGTCAGTTCAAAAGGTGTAAGGTTTGGGAACTGGTGCCAAAACCTAAGGATCACAACATAATAGGAACTAAGTGGATCTACAGGAAAAAGCTTGATGAGAATGTGAAAGAAAAGGGATAGATACTACTCTAGAGGGGGGGGGGGGGTGAATAGAGTAATCAAAAATTGTACTAGCAAAGTTGACTATCTACTCAACTCCCTTGGAGTTAATTGCGGAATGAAGGTTATAGATATTTGAGAAGTAACCCTAAAGCCTAACACAAGTGTTGTGCACAAAAGGCAGCCAACTGTAATTACAGTTAAGGCTTGGAATCCTAAACAGCAACTAGCAAACCTAGTTAAAACTAATCACAGCCAATCAGCACAGAGAATTAATTAAACAATCCAGACGACACAAGGAATTTATAGTGGTTCCCCAAACAACTTGGGTACGTCCACTCTTCTACCAACAAGGTAGGAATCCACTCAGGTTTTTGATCAGGTGCCCTGCCACCAACAAGATCTACTTCAGGTAGATCCAAAAACCCTTTAGTCTTTTGATCAGTTGTCTAAAAACCAACACAGGTTTTTGATCAGGTGCCCTGCCACCAAGGTATACTTTTGAAGGGAGTAATAACCCTTTATAGGAGGGGGAAAGGAGGTTAAAATGTCTTCTCTATTTTAAATAGAATTAGAGAAGCTCAAGAACTTGCACTGAGCTAGAAAGCTCTAAAGAGTCAAGGCTCCCCCTGGTTAAAAGAATGTCCAGGTGAAGTCTTGCTTCAGTGTAGAAAACACTTCAGAAAATCTGAAGGAAAAAGCTACGAGAAGATAATAAATATGAATGAAAATTCTTCTTCAGGCAGCTATCTTCTTCTTCTTCTTCTTCAAAAAGCTCTGAGTGAAAATCTTCCTATAAGCAGGATGAACTCAGGTTGAAGAAGAGTGAAGAGCTAAAACTTCTTCTCAGTTGGATGTGAACGAGCTGAGAGCAGTTGTAAACTGTAAGTTGTAAGCTTGAATGCTGCTGTTAGCTTTTGAACTCCTTTTCCTGAATGAACTCGTTTTTGGCTATGTGAACTAGTTGATTTCTTTTTCCAAAGAATTCTTTATATAACAGTAGCAGCAACGGCTCTAATTTGAGTTTGAATCTTGTCTTCTACTGAAATCTGCAAGCTGGGCTGCAAATAGCATAAAGCAAAAACACATACTGCAGACAGATATCCTATAAGAGGATAAAGCTTTCTAAGAAGCTGCAAATAACTCTGATAAAATAATACTAGAGAAAGTCACATCAGATGAGACTCTTTACAGCCAGAAAAGACTTTCTGAGTGTAACGGCTATAAAGGACAGCCTGGCAGATAAAGCAGAAATCATATCTCAGCTAATAAGACAAACAACTTTGTCAGAAAAAGATTGGCTCATTCATAAGGAATGGAGCAGATATTGCACGGAAATAATGTCACAACTTTATTCAAATAATCTTTTATAAAATATGCCAAAATAAATATGAAATAAATCACATCATAGAAGATGACAAAATTACTCAAGACATACAGCAAAATGTCGAACGACCCTCGGAGATCGTCGACTGAAGCACAGAGATCGTCGACCTATCAGACAGATAGTCGAACGATCCAGATAATCGAACTATCAAAGAAGATAGTCGAACTACCTCAATAGATAGTCAAACTATCAGGACAGATAGTCGAGCTATCAGATAGTCGATCTATCAGGACAGATTATCGAACTACCAAACAAAACAGATAGTCGACCTATCAAATAGATAGTCGAACTATCAAATAAAACAGATAGTCGACCTATCAACAGATAGTCGAGCTATCAACCAAAATAGATAGTCGACCTATCAATAGATAGTCGAACTATTAGATAGTTGAACTATCCAAGCAGATAGTCGAACTATCAAAGAGAACTGCTAGTCGACCTATCAAACAGATAGTCGAACTATCATAGAGAACAGATAGTCGACCTATCAAACAGATAGTCGAACTATCAAAGAAAGCAGATAGTCGACCTATAAATAGATAGTCGAGCTATCAACGCATACAGATAGTGGACCTATCAAACAGATTGTCGAACTATCAGATAGTTGAACTATCCAAACAGATAGTCGAACTATCAAACACAACAGATAGTCGACCAATCAAACAGATAGTCGAACTATCAATGCAGACAGAACGTCGACCAACTGATAGACGATCGTCGAACAGTCGATAGACGATAGTCGAGCGGCGTTCGACCATAGTCGAACGAAAAATAACTTAACCAAATTTACATCTGGAAAAGTGACTCCTCTAAAACTAGAGCAACAAACTAAACAACTAACCTTTGACCATAGATAAATCTTGGGTCAAGAGACAGAAAGAGAAGACTGAACTCAAATCAAAACTAGGGTACCAACAATCTCCCCCTATTTGAGTTAAGTCTCTCAAAAATTAAATACAAAACTAAATACTGAAAATAAATAAAATGCATGAAGAGAAATAACTAAGCAGATTACATCAATCAATCAGATAAGCAAATAACTGTCAATCAATGAATTTTTAAGATGCTTTAGAATTAGGTTTAGGTTGAGAAGAACTAGGAATGAAAGTAATTTTTCTAGAAGGATCTAGAGCTTCTCTCCTTGACAACTTCAGGTCTTGTTCTCCAATGATTTTCGATTCTGACGCTCTTGGGACAACTGCCTCAGGATGCTTTTCCATGTATTTTGATGGATCAAATACCTCAGGTCTAACTTGGAATTTATCGAGCTCCTTCATTCTGAATTTTGACATAGTGGTTAATCCTGCAGTGTCTTTGCCTTCAGCTTTAGCTTTCTTAATTTGAGCTGAACCAACAAGTTCAAGAAATGAGCCATCCTGAAATTAGGATCAAGCTCTGGGCTTTCATACACATTTTTAGAAGATGTATCAACTGGCTCTTTATCCTGAATAACTAGATAAGAAGAAGGAGCAGACTCAGTAAATATCTTGCTACATTTTTTAGAGAAAATAATTTGCTTACCTTTTGAAACAGCCTTCACAGCATGATCTGGCTTTGGAGAGGTTGAGCTCTTGAGTTCTTTGGAAGGAGGAGGAGAAAAAGTTAGTCTTTGATACACCACCTCCTTTACTTGTTCCGTAACATCAGCATCAAGTCTTTGATAGCCAGATTGCGTTTTACCTTGATATCCTTGAGAACTTCTCCTTTGTGATCACTGAGATGGGTTGAACCTGTCAGACTGAGCAGAAGGGTTTGCAGATAGGTTTTCAATGGCTCCTGCACTGGGAGGTGGAGGAGGAGGACCTTTAGGAGTTCATCTTGGGACAGGACTGTCATACCTCTTTGACTTCTTCCTTTGCTTCTGCTGATTTTTAGAAAATGCCATCCAGTGCTGGAAATCTTTTGATTTAGGATCAATGCCTTTCAGGATATAATAGGGAGTATCATTATCTGTATTTGGAGGAGGAGGAGCCACAGCTTTCCTTTTCTTTTTAGCAGATATTTTTCTTTTACACTCATCAGATTCATCAGAATCAATCTCATCCTCAGAATTTGAAGAGATGAGAAGATCATATGGATCAATTGCCTCTTACACAGCTCTTTCCTTTTCCTTTAAGGCAGCTTTTTCTAATTCTTCTTCCATGGCATCCTGTGCCAGGAGAGCATCTAAATCCAATCCAGGGGAATCATCCCATACAGTAGACTTTTCAATTTGAGCATCTGAAGCCTTTTCTTGTTGATCAGAAACTATCATGTTGACCAGTTCTACTTGCACTGCTAGCTGAGCTGGCAGAGCAGCATCAGAAACTTGAGCAACTGGTTCTGGTTCAGTTTGAACTTCTGGAGCTTGTTGGAGATCAGGCTCTTGAACATCTAATACTTCTTCCATTTTATCTGTAGTATTATGAATAAAATTTTGCTAAATGACATCGAATCATCCCTTCCAGGTATTCCCATACAAGCATATCAGTTATCAAGTCTAAAAAATGAGTAAAAGGAATACCTTCAGAATTGTACTTTGAGTGTCCTAACTCCCATAATTCATCTAGAAAGGAAGTGATAACTCCTTCTAGGTATAGGGCGACCAGGGGAGTAGAACATTCTTCTAGGCAAACTTTAACAATGAATTCAGACTTCATTACAGCATTAGAGATTTCTTTTTCAGACAAACTTTGAGGAGCTGATTCTTCTATTTCTTTCTCTGCAACTGCATGAGGATCTGCTGGAGGGGAGGCCAAAGGCAGCTCAGAGACATCTACATTAAGCATCTCCCCCTACCTGATTTCAGTAGATACTGAAACCAGGCCCCTAGAGGAAGAAGGCTCAGCAGACTTTGAGAGTACTTGGATGGCAGCAGGCAAAGAAGAGATGGAGGATGCAAGGGGAGCAATTGCCTCTTCAATCATAATTTTGATTGAAGGAGTAATTAACTCCAAAATGCTAGAAATGAATGCTGGAGTGATTTCAAATGTTGAAGGGGGAATCTCAGTGGATGGATGATCAGCAGGAATGGTGTATTCTTGATGAACTAGAGAATGAACTAGAGATGGAGAGTGAGCTGGAGATGGAGAGTGAGCTGGAGAATGATGGGTGGATGCACGATGATCAATGTGATCTGAAGAAGGAATTGGTGACTGAGGAGGATTAGAAATCTCAGAAACCAATAAATCAAAACTGGGATGTGAAATCCCAGCAAGATAAGAAGGGAGAGGAGATGCAGGAGGTGATGCATGGTGAGAAGCAGAAGGTCGTACTTCAATTGAAGTTGATGGAACTTCAACTGAAGTAGACGGTAATGCAGATGAAGAAGATGGAAGGGAGAGGTTTGCTGAGCCAGCTTCTTGTAGGAGAGGAGTGACTGAGGCAGTCCTGGTGCTCTCAGATACAGCTGGAGCAACCCCTGCGGGAGCGGGCTTCAGAAAAGTCCTTTTCCACTTGGCGAACAAGGTTGGATCCATCTTCTTGCTGGCATTGATGGAGGTAGCAACTGAAACTAACAGATGGGGATATTTTTCCTTCAGAAAAATCCCAACTACCCTACCCTGGGTGACTTCTTTCTTGGTGTTCTTTTTCCTTATTAAATCAAACAGTACTCCTGCCCTGTTAATCTTCTTTTTATTCACAATTGCACACATTAGGGCAAACTGTTGCCTTGTAATGTTGTCATGGGCAGAGTGCTTTCCCAGTAGCACCTTTCTGACGAGTTCAGCAAGGAACTTAATCTTAAACGGAAAATTCACCTTAAGCAGCTTAGAGGGAATGCCTTCGGCATGTCCCAACTCTTTCAGCATTCTCCCAAACTCTGGGGTATCTTGCTCGTAATCTTCTTCCCCATTTAACAATCAAAAAATTTCAGTTAAAATGACGGGAGTCAACGTTACCTCTTCTCCGCCAATTGTTCCGGCCATAGAATCGTCATTTGAAGACGAAGTAAATGCCCATTCTTTGATCTCTTAAATGTTTATCTTTATCCTGGAGGACATGAGCTTTTCCAAACCTTGATCTTTGCATAGATTGAGAATTTCCACTATTACAGATTCGCAGCAACTGAAAGAATCGAAATCCACACTGAAGCCTGCATCGAACTTCACCACTGTCAGGAGCGTTGGAGCTATCGCCATTGAAGGGGCTGGAGAAGACGAGGGAGACGGCGAAGGCGAAACGACAGAAATCGCGAGACAAAGAGCAAGCGGGAAAACGGAATGCGAGAAGACGCTCTCCTTCGACGATAAAAAGAAAGATCTCTTAACCTAGGTCGACCATCAGCTTTATATTAAAACAACGATCGTCGATCTATTTAAAAGATACTGGAGATGATGGTCGAACGGTCGTTCGACGATCGTTCCTGAAGCAGAGTAGTCGATCCATCGTTTGACTATTTCTATCTTCACAAACAACAAGTTATCATCAACCATAGATCGACGATAGGTCGACCTGTTCGACGATCTTCGAACGCCGGTCGACGATCTTCAAGCAGATAAGCTATCATTAACCATAGGTCGACGATAGGCTTGATCCGATCGACTATCTTCGAGCGTCGTTCGACGATCTTCAAACAGGTTTCAACAAGGCAGACGTCACACTTAGTCTCTTCCATTAATCATGCCTAGTTGAACCAAAAAGAACAGATGCTTCTGTTCATCTAAGGGCTTGGTGAATATATCACCTCTCTGAAGGTCTGTGGATATGAACTCAAGGCTGATCTTGTTCTTTTCCACACAATCTCTCAGGAAATGGTGCGGATCTCAATGTGTTTCGTTCTAGAGTGGTGCACAGGATTTTGTGCAATAGAGATAGCACTGGTACTATCACACATGATTTTTGTGTTCTTGTGTGAGTACCCATAATCCAAAAACTGGTTTTGTATCCACAGGATCTGTGAACAACAACTAGCAGCTGCTATATATTCCGCTTCTGTAGTTGAAGTTGAGACAGAAGCCTGCTTCTTACAGAACAAAGAGACCAATCTCTCTCCCAGGAACTGACAAGTTCCTGAGGTACTTTTCCTGTCAACTCGACAACCAGCATAATCAGAATCAGAGTATCCAATTAATTCAGATTCTGATTCAGCTGGGTACCAAAGTCCTAGATTTGGACATCCCTTCAGGTATCTCAAGATTCTCTTGAGAAGAATCAGATGAGATTCCTTGGGGTTGACCTGGAATCTAGCACAAAGGCATGTAGCAAACATTATATCTGGCCTACTTACAGTTAAATACAATAGGGAACCAACAATGGCCCTATAATTCTTTTGATCAACAGGCTTTCCCTGATCATCAGAATCTATAACTACATTAGTAGTCATAGGTGTATGCATTGCTGAAGCATCAGCCATCCCAAACTTCTTTACCAATTCCTTGGCATATTTGGATTGGGAGATGAAGATACCATCAACATCTTGCTTTACTTGGAGACCAAGAAAGTAAGACAGCTCACCCATACTACTCATCTCAAACTTGGAATGCATCAAGTCAGAGAACTTTTTGCACAGTTTGGGATCAGTGGAACCAAAAATAATGTCATCCACATACACTTGAACTAACAGGATTGTGTCCTTGTGGTGCTTGACGAAAAGGGTTCTATCAACTACTCTCCTAACAAAGTTGTGCTCTAACAGGAAACTAGCTAGAGTCTCATACCAGGCTCTGGGTGCTTGTTTGAGTCCATAAAGAGCTTTTTGCAACTTGAAAACATGTGAGGGCTGAGTTGAAGAAACAAACCCAGGTGGCTGTTCAACAAATACCTCATTCTTTAGCTCACCATTTAGAAATGCACTTTTGACATCCATCTGAAAAACTTTAAACTTCATATAGGCTGCATAGGCTAGAAAGATCCTTATTGCCTCTAGCCTTGCAACAGGAGCAAAGGTTTGGTCATAATCTCTACCTTCCTCCTGTCTATAGCCCTGAGCTACAAGCCTAGCTTTATTCCTTACAATGATTCCATTTGCATCCAACTTGTTTCTATACACCCACTTGGTGCCTATGATCAGTTGGCCTTTAGGTCTTGGAAACAAAGTCCATACTTTACATCTTTCAAACTGATTGAGTTCCTCTTGCATAGCAATGATCCAGTGGGGATCTAGCTCAGCATCTTTAATGGTGAGGGGCTCAATCTGTGAAAGGAAACAAGCATGCATCACATCCTGTCTTAACTAATGTCTTGTTTGAACACCAGCTAATATGTCTCCTATCACTTGAGATGTAGGATGATCTCTAAGTATGACAATATCAGTAGGTGGGATGTGATCTTCAGCAATAGTTGGGATTAATTCCTCAGGAGGAATTTGACTTACTATTGGTGGTACAGCAACAACTTCTACAAGGTCTTCATCACTGTCTGATTCAGTGATATGAAGAGTTGAAAGATGGAGAATCTCTTGAGTGACATCTTTGCTAGATTCTGGTACCTGCAATGAACTTGAGGAGGGGAAGTTTCCTTCTCCTTATAAAACATTTGAGATTCATCAAAGGACACATGAACAGACTTTTCAATTTTAGAAGAAGATTTATTAAAAACCCTATAAGCTTTGATTACTTGGGAATATCCAAGAAAAATTCCCATTGAAGCTTTTGCTTCAAATTTTCTAAGGTATTCTTTATTATTATTATGAATATAAACTACACAACCAAATACTCTAAAATACGTTATTTTAGGTTTCTTTCCTTTAAGCAACTCATAAGGAGTTTTACACTTAAGCTTGTGTATCAGACTTCTATTCAAGACATAGTTGGCCGTACTAACAGCTTCTGCCCAATAGGAAAGAGGCATATTAGCATCTGCCAACAATGTGCCAGCAGCTTCAATCAGGGTTCTGTTCTTCCTTTCAACTACCCCATTTTGTTGTGGAGTTCTAGGAGCTGAGAAGCTATGTTTGATACCTTCTCTCTCACAGAATTCTTGCATGAGAAGAGAGTCAAACTCAGTACCATGATCACTTCTGATCAAGGCCACATGAGTAGAGTACTCAGTCTGCACACATAATAGAAAATCTGTAAGGGCTTTGAAGTTATCAGCCTTAGTTCTCAAAAAGAACACCCAAGTGAACCTAGAGAAGTCATCTACAATGACTAGGGTGTAATACTTCCCTCCTAAACTCTGTACATTTATTGGGCCAAATAGGTCCAAATGTAATAAATACAGGATTCTAGGAGAATCACTTTTATTTACTGATTTAAATGAATTCTTGGTTTGCTTGCCTAATTGACAAGCCTTGCATAGGCTATCCTTCTTGTAGGGGCAAGAAGGTAAACCTCTAACAAGGTTGTGTTTAGATAACCTAGATATGTTCTTGAGGTTAACATGGCTAAGCCTTTTATGCCATAAAGTATTGTTATTTGTTACTTCATTAAATAAGCAGATTTCAGAGTGAGTTGAGTTAAAATCTACTAAGTAAATATTACTTTGTCTAATACCTACTAACACAACATTATTATTTAAAGTAATATTACAAAGAGAGTTAGAGAATGATACCTGGTATCCAGCCTCACATAACTGACTTACTGAAATGAGATTATGCTTCAGTTCAGTTACAAAAGCAACTCTCTTGAATGTTACAGCTCCAATTGTCATCCTGCCATAGCCTTCAGTTTGACCACAGCTTGAATCTCCAAAGATCACCTTTGGGCCAAGCTTGGCCTTGAATCTTGACAGATGTTCTTTATTTCCTGTCATATGCTTGGAGCAACCACTATCCAAATACCACTTATTCTGAGTGATAGGATAGGTCTTTACCTGTAGAAAAATAAGTTAAACATTGTGGACCCAGGTAACCTTGGGTCCCTTGTTTTTCACATAAGAAAAACTGGAAATAAGAGGGTGATAACCTAACAGGTAAGATCTCCTAGGTGGGATTCTCCATGAAGATGATGGGTCAATGAACCTAGGGTTTCTATTTACATTCGGGTTTCTAAAGTTCTAGTTGAAGTTTTGAAATTCATGTTGAAAACGTCGATCAGCGTTCGACGATGGGTGCCCAGATCGTCGATCTCCGTTCGACCATTGGGCCTGCGATCGTCGAGCAGCGTTCGACGCTCTTTGTATTTCCTTAAATTTTTGTTTTCTTTTCTCTCTCTTAGCTTTATTTAAAGCTTTATTAACCTGATTAACTTGCTCAATGTTCTTTATCCCATCAGCTGAGATAAAGTTCACTGGAGTTGAAAGATGGTTTTTAAGAATGATTGGGGGTTCACTAGAAGATGCTCCTAAGCCTAATTTATTATTGCCTGACCTAGTGTTAGACATGCTGGTTATTTCAAGCAACTTAAGCCTTCTACCATTCAGAGATTCTTCTAACCTTTTGGACTTTGCTAATTCATTCTTAAGGAATTTTATTTCTTCACTAGAATTAGTGAGTTCTGCTGTTAACCTAATGTTTTTATTAGAAATTAATTCAGATTCAGCTAGTTTATTTCTAAGCTCTTTTATTTACTTTTCAGAACTAATTAAATCTAAACATAAAGATTTAAAATCTAATTTAAATTCATCAGATGTAAAATCGTAAGAAGACAATACCACATCTTCTGTTGGCATTTCTTCATCAGAATCTGAACTCTCTGCAGCTGAGTGATTGCTGCAGGCATCAATTGCCATCAAGAAAACTTCCTTTGCCTTCTTTTCTTCCTCATCCTCACTGGAGCTTGAGGAGGAAGATTCCTCATCAGAATCGCTCCAGGTTTCAGCAACAAAACCTCTCTCCTTCTTTTTGTTCTTATAGGGAGATGGCTTGGAATGCTTCCTGTGTTGATCCTTATCTTTCCTTTTATCTTTATTCTTTTCCTCTGGACAGTCTGGAAGAATAT
Source organism: Platanthera zijinensis (assembly GCA_039513925.1). Classification (NCBI taxonomy): domain Eukaryota; kingdom Viridiplantae; phylum Streptophyta; class Magnoliopsida; order Asparagales; family Orchidaceae; genus Platanthera; species Platanthera zijinensis. Next base: position 152,758,271 of record CM077087.1, read on the forward strand.
GTCCAGGCTTCCTATAACCATAGCAAATTATTTCTTTAGTAGGAGTACGATCATACCTTGGTTTTTCTTCATATTTTGAAGATTTCTTTCTGAATTCTTTCCTTCCCATCTTGAGAAACCTTTTGGCAAATAATGCCATCAGTTCCTCATTGGACTGGCTTCCTTCAGAAGCATCAGTAGCTTTAAGAGCAAGGGTTTACTCTTTTCTTGTGGGAGTTGGAGTCTTTACTTCAGCCTCAGCTTCCCTGGACTTCAGCACTTGCTCAAAGGACTTGAGCTTGCCGAGAAGGGCTTCTATTGAGATTTTTGTTGTGCTTCTGGCCTCCTTGATAGGACAGATCCTCAGATCCCATGTGCTAGGGAAGCATATAATAATCCTATCATTGACCTCTGTCAATGAAATATCCTTATCAAGAGTCCTCAACTCATTGATGATTGAGCTGAGCCTTGTGTACATTGCTTAAACTGATTCAGCATCAGTTTTCTTGAAATTCTCATACTAGGAGATAAGGTTGGACCTTCTGTCCTTCCTTTCATCAGCTGAACCAGCTACAATCTGGTTCAGTGTATCCCACATTGCTTTTGCTGAGGAGCGGTCAGCAATCTTCTGGAATACTTCATCAGACATTGTTTGAGCCAGAATGTTCATTGCCTTAGCATCCGCTATCTTTGCCTTTTTGTATTCATCATTGTAATCTGGAGGAGGCACTGCACTCATATCAGTTGATGATGAAGCAGTAGCTGCAGTAGGTGCTCTTGGTGGTCCTGTCAAAATAAAAGCAAAAATACTCTCATCAATAGAGTTCATATATAACTTAATCCTTGCCTTCCAGATGCTAAACTTAGCTAAGTTGCATGCTGGAGGTCTGGTGCTAGAGTAATTCTTGGACTGGGCCATGATAGTGAAAGTGAATATCAATAATCCTTGGTCTCTATCAGGATCTTGTGACTTAGGTGTTAGCCTATACAGTCAGACAACCTCCCTCTAATACCAATTGAAAGAAAAGGGATAGATACTACTCTAGAGGGGGGGGGGGGGTGAATAGAGTAATCAAAAATTGCACTAACAAAGTTGACTGTCTACTCAACTCCCTTGGAGTTAATTGTGGAATGAAGGTTATAGATATTTTAGAAGTAACCCTAAAGCCTAACACAAGTGTTGTGCACAAAAGGCTGCCAACTGTAATTACAGTTAAGGCTTGGAATCCTAAACAGCAACTAGCAAACCTAGTTAAAACTAATCACAGCCAATCAGCACAGAGAATTAATTAAACAATCCAGACGACACAAGGAACTTATAGTGGTTCCCCAAATAACTTGGGTACGTCCACTCTTCTACCAACAAGGTAGGAATCCACTCAGGTTTTTGATCAGGTGCCCTGCCACCAACAAGATCTGCTTTAGGTAGATCCAGAAACCCTTTAGACTTTTGATCAGGTGTCTAAAAACCAACACAGGTTTTTGATCAGGTGCCCTGCCACCAAGGTATACTTTTGAAGGGAGTAATAACCCTTTACAGGAGGGGGAAAGGAGGTTAAAATGTCTTCTCTAATTTAAATAGAATTAGAGAAGCTCAAGAACTTGCACTGAGCTAGAAAGCTCTAAAGAGTCAAGGCTCCCCCTGGTTAAAAGAATGTCCAGGTGAAGTCTTGCTTCAGTGCGGAAAACACTTCAGAAAATCTGAAGGAAAAAGCTACAAGAAGATAATAAATATGAATGAAAATTCTTCTTCAGACAGCTATCTTCTTCTTCTTCTTCAAAAAGCTCTGAGTGAAAATCTTCCTGTAAGCAGGATGAACTCAGGTTGAAGAAGAGTGAAGAGCTAAAACTTCTTCTCAGTTGGATGTGAACGAGCTGAGAGCAGTTGTAAACTGTAAGTTGTAAGCTTGAATGCTGCTGTTAGCTTTTGAACTCCTTTTCCTGAATGAACTCGTTTTTGGCTATGTGAACTAGTTGATTTCTTTCTCCAAAGAATTCTTTATATAACAGCAACAGCAACGGCTCTAATTTGAGTTTGAATCTTGTCTTCTACTGAAATCTTCAAGCTGGGCAGCAAATAGCATAAAGCAAAAACACATACGTCAGACAGATATCCTATAAGAGGATAAAGCTTTCTAAGAAGCTGCAAATAACTCTGATAAAATAATACTAGAGAAAGTCACATCAGAAGAGACTCTTTACAGCCAGAAAAGACTTGCTGAGTCTAACGGCTATAAAGGATAGCCTGGCAGATAAAACAGAAATCATATCTCAGCTAATAAGACAAATAACTTTGTCAGAAAAATATTGGCTCATGCATAAGGAATGGAGCAGATATTGCATGGAAATAATGTCACAACTTTATTCAAATAATCTTTTATAAAATATGCCAAAATAAATATGAAATAAATCACATCATAGAAGATGACAAAATTACTCAAGCCATACAGCAAAATGTCGAACGACCCTCGGAGATCGTCGACTGAAACACAGAGATCGTCGACCTATCAGACAGATAGTCGAACGATCCAGATAGTCGAACTATCAAAGAAGATAGTCGAACTACCTCAACAGATAGTCGAACTATCAGGACAGATAGTCGAGCTATCAGATAGTCGATCTATCAGGACAGATAGTCGAACTACCAAACAAAACAGATAGTCGACCTATCAAACAGAAAGTCGAACTATCAAACAAAACAGATAGTCGACCTATCAAATAGATAGTCGAACTATCAAAGAAAACAGATAGTCGACCTATCAACAGATAGTCGAGCTATCAACCAAAACAAATAGTCGACCTATCAACAGATAGTCGAACTATCAGATAGTTGAACTATCCAAGCAGATAGTCGAACTATCAAAGAGAACAGATAGTCGACCTATCAAACAGATAGTCAAACTATCACAGAGAACAGATAGTCGACCTATCAAACAGATAGTCGAACTATCAAATAAAGCAGATAGTCGACCTATCAACAGATAGTCGAGCTATCAACGCGGACCGATAGTCGACCTATCAAACAGATAGTTGAACTATCAGATAGTTGAACTATCCAAGCAGATAGTCGAACTATCAAACACAACAGATAGTCGACCTATCAAACAGATAATCAAACTATCAACGCAGACAGAACGTCGACCAACTGATAGACGATCGTCGAATAGTCGATAGATGATAGTCGAGCGGCATTTGACCATAGTCGAATGAAAAACAACTTAACCAAATTTACATCTGGAAAAGTGACGCCTCTAAAACTAGAGCAACAAACTAAACAACTAACCTTTGACCATAGATAAATCTTGGGTCAAGAGACAGAAAGAGAAGACTGAACTCAAATCAAAACTAGGGTACCAACAGAATGACACTATAGTCAAGAATAAGGCTAGACTGGTAGCAAAAGACTACAGGCAAGAGGAAGGTATTGATTTTGATTAAACCTTTGCTACAGTGGCAAGGATGGAGGCAATAAGGCTGTTCTTAGCCTATGCTGCTTATCAAGGGTTCAAAGTATATAAAATGGATGTGAAATCAGCATTTCTGAATGGTGATTTAAAAGAAGAAGTCTATGTAGAACAACCCTCAGGTTTAGTAGACTCTCACTTTCCTGATCATGTATTTAGGCTTAGGAAAGCTCTATATGGGTTGAAACAAGCTCCAAGGGCTTGGTATAAAACCTTGTCTGCCTTCCTCATAGAGAATAAACTCTCTAGAGGAAAGATAGACAAAACTCTATTCTATAAGGAATCAAAAGGCAAGATAATACTAGTCCAGATATATGTGGATGACATTATCTTTGGTTCTACTGAAAACAGCCTTTGTAGGAAGTTTGCCAAACTTATGCAAGGCAAGTTTGAGATGAAGTTCTTCTTGGGACTTCAAGTTAGACAGACTGAGAGTGGGTTGTCCATATCCCAGTCTAAGTTCACCAAGGAGTTGATTAAGAAGTATGGTTTGGACTTAGATTCTACAATGAAAACTCCAATGGGAACAAGTATGCCTATATGCAAAGATAAAGCAGGGAAACCTGTTGATGAGTCTTTGAATAGAGGGATAATTGGCTCCCTACTATACTTGACTGCTAGTAGACCTGACATCATGTATGCAATATGTGTCTGTGCTAGGTATCAAGCATGCCCTAAGGAATCTCATTATACTGCAGCTAAGAGAATTTTGAGATATCTTAAGGGCACACCAAATCTAGGCCTTTGGTAGCCTAAGAATAGAGATTTTCTATTAACAGGTTTCTCAGATGCAGATTTTGCTGGATACAAGGAAGACAGAAAAAGTATCACAGGAACCTGTCAGTTCCTTGGTGAGAGGCTGGTGTCATGAAGCAGCAAGAAGCAAACCAGTGTAGCTATATCAATAGCTGAATCAGAATATATTGTTGCTGGTAGCTGCTGTGCATAATTGATGTGGATGAAGCATCAACTAGAAGATTATGACATCCAGGTAAGTAGAATACCATTATTTTGTGATTCTACAAGTGCTATTTCTATTGCTAAGAATCCTGTGTCATACAGTAGGACCAAGCATGTAGAAATAAAATTTCATTTTATCAGAGAACATGTTGAAAAGGAAAATATTAGTCTAGAGTTTGTAAAAACAGATAATAAAATAGCTGATATTTTCACAAAACCACTGGATGAAACTAAATTCAATAATTTCAAAATTGAATTGGTTATGTTAAACCTAGAATAGGTTAACAAAAGTTTCCATGAGTAACATATGTTAGCACCAAATTTCTGTTGAAATTTAGCTAAGTTCAAAGTTTGTGTCGACACAAGCAAGTTGTGTCGACACACTCAGTATGCTGTGTCGACACAGGAAAAGGTTGTGTCGACACAGAAACAGTATATGTGTCGATAAAAGAATAGGTGTCGACACAACCTTATCGAGACTATATGTCAAGAGGATATTTGTGTCGACACATAAAGTTGGTGTCGACACAACTCTGTCGACACTTAAGTTATCTGTGTCGACACTGACGCAAGTATGTCGACACAGACTCAAGTATGTCGACATATAGATGTGTCGACTTAAAATACGTTTTGTCGACTTAGACATTAGTATGTCGACACATAATAATGTCGACTTAACTTTAGTTCTGTCAAGACCTAGGTCATTTTTGTCGACACAAAAACTGATTTGTCGACTTAAGCCCGACTTTTGATCTGTCCTTGACTCAAGTACTATAAATAGGTAAATCCAAAATCTGGTCGACTACGCTATCAGAATTTTTGACTCTACACCTTCTGTCGACATAGACCTTCTCTTCTCTTCCAGCACTTACGAAAATGGCGCCACACCAAGATGATAAGGTTAATGAAGGGTATGAACTGGTTCGTGACGGTTTCACGACAGCTTGTAGTGAAATTCAGGGAGTTATAGCCCTAATTTCTGAAAATGGATTAGAACTCTTGGTCTCTGAATCAACCAAGATATGAAAAAAGGAAGTTATTGAGTTCTACACAACCGCTACTGTGGACTCTGACGGAAAGAAAATCAAAGCATCCATTCAAGATACCCAAGTGAAGCTCACTTTGAAATCTATTAGGAAAGCATTACATCTGCCATTGATTAAGGAAACAGACAAAATTTCTCCTTCCAAAATAACTGAAGCATTAAGCTAGTGTGTACTGAGTCCCAACATTAAGATTGAATCATCAATCAATAGAAAAGGGATGAATTCCCAAGGAAAATTTCTTTCTGAAGTAGTTGGCAAGGTGATCATCTGTAAGACTAGTGGACATGATAAGATATCTGCCCACATGTTCAATCTGATTGTAAGGATTATATTTTAGATTAACACTGACTGGGCAGCAATAGTGTTTGATAAAATTCAAAAAGGAATCAAAAAACCTAATCTAGGAAGGATATTCTGAAACATGCAAATGGTTCCAAGATAAATCACATGAGAAGAATGGATGTAAGGATTCTGTCTAGGTGGGAAAGAGTTCTGACCAAAGAAGTCCCTGCTCCTAAGGAGCACACTAAGAAAAGCAAGAAGAAGAAGAAGAAGGAAGTGGTGGTACAGGCTAACTCCACCAGTGATTCTGAGGAGGCAGTAGTCTTCAGTTCTGATAAAGACTAGTAATAACAAGAAATTCATGCTAAAGCAAAGGATAATGACTATCAGGAGCAAAAAGTTGAATCTACTCTAGGGGGAGAAAACCAAGAAAAAGAAACTGAGTTGCCTGCCCAAGGGGGAGGTATTGACAATGCTGTTCTGGATAGTGACTTAACTGCAGACACAATAATGGATGTAGTATCTGAAATCAACTCTACAGTTGAAGTAACTAATAAAAATTATGCTAAACATGAGCCAGTAAGTTTCTTCTCCACACACTAGTGATGAATTATAGTATTCTCCAAAAAAATTGTTCAAAGGGACACTTTTGTTTAACAATAAAAGTGGTCTTTCAAGTGGTCATTCAAGTGGTATTAGTCTTTTCAGTTTTTTTTTAAAAAAAACTAATCTTATTCCTTCTTAACAGATACAGTAGGAATTTACAATGGAAGAATTGTTTCTTGATTCTCTTCCTGATAGGACTGAGGGGGAGGACATTGAAAAAGTAAAGGAAATCCCAAGGACTGAGGGGGAGTTATCCAAGGATACCCCAGCTGAAAAGAACACTGTTGATATTGAAAGTACATCTAAATCTTCTGAAGATGAAAAAGCCACATTGGCTAAGAAAAGAAAGTTGGCTGTGATAAAGAAGAAGAGTTCTGGTTACAAGTAGGCTTTGTAGGAGGGAACATGTAACATCCCATTTCCGGCTAGGCCCCTAGGAGTCGGTTGGTCATGACAGGACCCTAGGAAGCCAAAAAATTGAAATCAATCGACCGAGATTTCGGGTCACGGGTTGGTCACGCCCGTAACCGACCCGTCACGCCCGTGACCTGGGCGTGACTCCTTCGACGATCGTCGATCCCAGGGAGACGATCGTCGGGCGCAGAATTTTCAACCCGGCCCTGTCACGCCCGTGACCCAGGTGTCACGCCCGTGACCAAGGGCGTGACCCCTTCGGCGATCGTCGATCTCAGCGCGACGATCGCCGAGCGCGGAATTTGCCTCATGACCCTATCACGCCCGTGACCTTTGTGTCACGCCCGTGACATAGGGCGTGACCACGTTCGACGATCGTCGATTTCAGTTCGACGGTCGTCGACCCAGAATTTGCCACACGGGCCTGTCACGCCCGTGACCCACAATGTCACGCCCGTGACATAGGGCGTGACCACGTTCGACGATCGTCGATTTCAGTTCGACGGTCGTCAACCCAGAATTGGCCACACGGGCCTGTCACGCCCGTGACCCACAATGTCACGCCCGTAGCATAGGGCGTGACCACGTTCGACGATCGTCGATTTCAGTTCGATGGTCGTCGACCCAGAATTGGCTATCCAGGCCTGTCACGCCCGTGACCTATGTGTCACGCCCGTGTCAAAGGCCGAAACGTCAGCCAGACTGGAAATTTCGGTAACCGACGTTGTAATCAATTCGGATTATGGGAAGTTACACCAGGAGTATTTATGGGCCGTTTCCTACTTTAATTATTTAAATAAATAAGGAAATGTTAGTCCAATAGGTACTCGCCACCTGGCAAACGTCTCTTCATTTCTAGCAGTTAAATTCCCTGCATCATAACCGAAACATTGATAAGAGAAATATTAATGGCCATGAACGTTTCAACCTTTCCCCTCCCTCCTTTCTTCCCTTTAAAAATGCCCCTAAGGCTCAAGGATGAAGTTTCCCAGCCCTTACCTGAAGTTTCGAGCCTCCTACTGTGCTGTAGAAGAATTCCGACGACGCCACCACCACGCCATGACAGTCCAACGTCCATCTCGCCGTCAAACCATGAATAAGGTCCTCCTCTACTCTTTCTTCTATGGATATATCTTAGAAATCATTAGGAGAGATATCGGGCTCAAAAGAGCCGGATCGGGTGAGCGTTTCCATGCTTTTCTGAAATTTGCATGGTGGCGGGTTCGCTGGAAACTGCCTCTTCGGCGGCCGTGCCGCCGCCCGACGGTAGCCCTCACCTCAACAGAGGTTGTGGTGGTGGTGGACGGCTAGGGAGATGGCTGGATGGCCGGGAAATAGCTTTGGAAAATCTACAGGAAACTAAGTTTTCAAGCTTCTGGTTTCGGGCTGTTGAAGAAGATGAACAGTGCCATGAGAATTAAATTCTATTTTTAAAACAATTTCTGAATAAAAATATCTGTCACTTTAAATAATTTGGGAAAATTACCTAGAGGCTTCTACAGGAAAAATGGTCAACAAAGAAAATGTAGCCCTTGAAGTTTAGTTTACTTCAAAATTGATTTCACTCGATTTGGAGTCCTGGTTAGACCACAGCACCCTTTTTGGTGAGGTCTATCCATAGGGCTGTCTTGACCTTAGAAAAATTCCCCACTCCAATCCCGTCATCAAAATGACTTGAAATTTGGGGTGTGACCTAATATTACCTATATATAGGTGCTATCCAAAAATGAGAATTTTTGGAGAATGTTTGTCTATAGTTTTTAGAAAAAATCAATAATCCAATCTTAATTTAAGTAGATGGCTAAATGACTTCCAAACCCTCCTAGATTTTGGTGAGTGGTCCCTGGGTTTATCATAAGGTTCTGGTAAAAATTTCATCTCATTTGGAGTTGTTTAGAATAGGGTTGGGTTCAACCCAAGAATGATCCTTATAGGATAACTTAGGATCAAACACCCCCTTGGTGTTTGAGTGGCCATATCACCTCAACAGGGGCTGATATTTTGGTCACTGACTTTTTAGGGCATGACATACCCTCCAAGGGAGTTTGGAGCGGTTGGATGTAGGGTAGCCCTAGAACCCTAGGGTAGGTCCCTTAATGGGGATTTGTAGGGTTGTGAAGGTCATGGGGTTAAATGACCTTGGACTGACTTGAAATTTGGTGGAGAGAACCATATGACCAGTATAGTTCTCTGGACGAAATTTTAGGGTATTTGGAGACCTTTGGCCCACCTAAAACCCTAACCCTAGTTTAGGTCACCAACCTTAATTTGAATTATTAAGCTATTAAATGAACTACAAATCAAGCAAAAAGTTGGGTAGAGTGAGGTTATGGTCCAAGTAGATATAATATAATTTTGTTGAGATTTTTGGATTAATTTATACAGTACTTCATTTACAACTCTAATGGTGCCCTGGATATTTATTTTGATGATTATGGAATCTCTGTTCACTGGAATATTATGAAATCTTGGATTAGTGCATATTATAGCATATTATATCTTCTGTAATTTTCTTGGAAATTTTATCTGAATATTTTGGGTACTTTATTCTTTAATGTGCTAAATGTGATATACAGTCAAAAATACAAATAGTGCCCAATTATTGATTGAAAAATTATGAAATTTGATCAGTGGGTGTTTCAACTTATGATAGCCACCTAGTAATATTCTCTGGAATTTTTGATGGATAAAAACAGTACCTCTTTCATTAAGCTATGAAAATTAGTATCTTACATTAAAATAAATTCAGAGTTTAAATGATGGAGAAAAATTATGGTACTTGGTATATGATGTTTTAGGTCACTATATAGCTTATATAATTTTCTTGGAATTTTTGGATAATAATTTATAGTACTTCTTTCATGATATAGTAAAAGTGGCCTAAAATGATAAATTAGGAAATATAGGCATAAACATCTCTGGAATTTCTCAAAACTTGGAATTGCTGTTTAAATATCTCATATGATTTTTACTGACTTTATGACGATTTATTATTGACTAATTAGTGCACTTCATGTTCATACAAGGGCAGTCGGGATCCTAGAATAAATAAATTAAATGCCAAATGAAATAGGAAAATTATTAATTTCTGGATTAGGCTATTTAGGTCATGGTAGACCTCCAGTAAATATTATATGGGATTTGGAAGACAGTTGGGAGTATCACCCCTTGCATACCTCATAAAGATTAGGACGATCTGCGTTTAGTAAAACTGCAGAAGCGGAGCTAGAGTGGGTAATGAACTTGGAGATGGAGTTTTGATAGTTTGCTGGTTTGGACAGGATGAGTTAAATCAAGTTCATTAATTGGAAGCCAGGATGGATAGGGTGTGAGATTGACTAGCGATAGGTAGTGTTCGGGTTCGACGGAAAACCGTCCTCCCCGAGAAGAGGAAGAGTCAAGCCACCCTAGGAATAGCCCACTGTAATGCGAGAAGGGAATGGGTTAAGGGAACCAATCAAGTATAATAAGTGCCTTGGAAAGGGAGTTTTGGGATTCACCCCATCATAGTTCCTAGTACCGCTGCGAGCCCTTCACCGGGTAACCCTCGGGAAGTCCAAGGTTAACCTTAAATCTTAGGAATAAAATGATCAAGAGTAATCCTAATAATAGTTGTACCTCACACCTACACTTGTACACATAGGAAGAAAAATTGGCTTGAATGGGTAGAGTAGGTCCATAGTCTAAGGGCCTACTAGTAATGACTATGGTTTGGTTGGTAATTGGGAAGTCCGAGGAGCGGGATGCTCGGGGACATGATAAAGGCTTAGTAGCCTAGAGAGCTGGAGGCTCGGTAATATGAGAACTTGTACAAATATATTTGTCATGGTTGCATGTGCATATAAGTGGTGGGTAATCGGTACTAGGCGATCGATCACACCGACAGCGGTACGTTGACTCGGCGAAAAGCCTGGTGGGTTCAACCAGCACTAATACGCGGATACTCTAGGTTGTGTTCTTCTAGGGGCGTATGGAAGGGCTAGGCATGGTAGTGTGGTTACCCGCCTAGGAGTGGGGGGCCCGACTCACTGTCTCCGTTTGCCACAGCGGAGGTTCCTGGGGGTGAAGCTAGCCTCCCGAACAGGGGGAACTAAAGGTCTGTGCGCATAGAGTCGTGTGGGTATGTTGAACTTGCTTGTGCATTTCATAGCATAATTGTGTGTCATAGCATAAACATGCCACCTAACGTATAAAATGGTATGGGACGTTTTATACGATTGGCCCTGCAAAACGACCCCTTTGGTCTATAGGGGTAATCCCTATAAATCAATGGTTATATTTCTGGTGCTTTTACTTTTTGCTACTCCTTGCTGTTTGACAACCGACACCCCAACGTATAAGTGGTATGGGACACTCTATACGATGGGAGCCCTGCAAAAGATCCCTCGGCTTATGCGCTTCCACACATAAGTTAAGGTTACATTTCTTACTTTCTGTTTCTATCTTATTTACTATAGAATTGCTAGCATAGGTCCGCTGTCACCTGATTATTTGATTTAATCTCCACCTTCATGTCCTTCCCTTTCTTCCTCTCCGCTCGGTACCTAGGAGCCATGGGGGAAGGGGTAGGGGATGATAGGGCTTAGTCTTTATGACTAACGGTTTTCGAACCACAACATTTTAGGTGTACCATATGGAAGGGTCACGGCTATTGCAGTTCCTGACAGAGTTGGCCCCGCGACCGTGTTACCATTGTCACCAGCTGGGACATACACGGGTCAAATGCCCCTTGATGGGTGGGACCCCACCAGCTCAGCAACCAGGAGGCCGAAGACGTAGACGCAGACGTGGATCGCGAGGCGGCGACGGCAGGTCGAAAAGGAAGAAGCACCCAGATATGCAGCAGCAGCGGAGTACAGGGTCGGTGTAGATGGGCCAGTCCAGCTTGGGTGCTCTCGGTTCAGTGACGGTTTTGGTGACGCTTTGTTTTGGTTTTGCTTCCGCGAGTGACTTGTAGTGAGGATATGATGTACCGGGCATAAGCCCGTATTTGCAGTACTCTGATATATTGTGGACACTCCCTTCGTGGAGATTTATTTATATACATGCGATTATTGTGGACTTGCTCTTACTTTATTATGCTACTATTCTGCGATCGAAAAGGGCCGGCAGAATTGGCATTTTGTAGTGGCGACCTTCCCGTGAGTCGGTGCCACCGCAAAGCGGCAATTCTGGGCTAAGACCCTGGTGGTTGAAAAAGAAAAAAAGGGAGTCTTACAAGTGGTATCAGAGCAAACCTCGATCGGAAAAGTAGCAGTCCAGTAACCCTGGGTCACCCCCGCTCGAGTTTAGTTTGGGGACAAACTAAGCAGCGGAAGCAGTGGTGTGCCCATGAGGGAAATCACATGTGAAAGTCCACTTCATCATTAATTGAAATCCTTCTTTGTAGCCTGCGGCAAACCCTGCCCCCAGCAGGGAACACCTCCGGCTGCGAAGATCTCATCTTATCATCCTCTAACCAACGACGTAGACTCAACCAACTAGGACTCGTGACTAACCAGGACAATCTATAGTATGCCCTAGTTCAAAATAGACCTTGGGTATGTATTTGGTTAAGGTAAGGAGATACCCAAAGAGAATAAAGGAGGAGTTTAGCACGGGAATGACTACCTAAGACGTAAAACTCGGGTGTCCCTACTATCCCAATCAACGATTATTCGAAGCAGTAGACTACTTTAAGGAGAATTGAGACCAATAATATATTAGCAGAATGGTAAAATACAGGTAGTCTGAACCCTCAATACCGGTAATAAAAATTACCTGGAGGCAACCACCGAGACAACACTGAGGGTCGGGTAGGAACTCAACTTCGAAGATACCCATTTGAGATTGGGAACATTTTGACCCGGATAAAGTTGTCGTTAATGCGACTCAGAGAGTTTAAAGTATGGAGTATATTAACGAGTTTCAGGGTGGAACCCCAAGTCGAAGATTGATGCCCTAGAAATTGTGCACCCAACTAGGACGGATATAACACGGTAATATCAAAAATACTTAGCCCAAGGAAGATAGGGGCTTATCCTTTGTTTATTGGGGGCTTGTCTTTTGTTTATTGGGCAAATAGGATTGACTTAGGTTTCCTTAGCCCGAATTTAGGAATGTGGCGTAACAAACCTAGTGAGATTGAATTTGACATAATTCGACGTTGTTTGGGCGAAGATAAGACTAGATCGCTATGTTATATCATCAGAAGTAAGATGACTCTAGGAAACTACACGATGAGAGCAAACAATATATTGAAAGACGGATACCTTAAATATAACCCGTAAGGTTGAATTGATTGATTTCGGGCGTACTCGAAGGAATAGGACAATGATCCTGTGGAGAATTTATAGATCTGTTGCCTACAAACACAAATTAGAAATTAAATTACCGGAAGTATGGTGTATCTCAGAACATTTACCCCCTGGAGTGAATAAAAGTGTCATGGATTTTGTGATGCACGGTGAGGTCCTTCAGTTGTTGAAAGCTAAGTGAAAGAATTTTGGGGAAACTATTACAGCCACTGCCCGAGATATAATGGAAGTACGAGGGTATAATTAGAGATTTCATGCACAGGATTCGTCGTCCCCACCCCAGGCACAATGGTAAAGGGAGCGTCGAGGATAGACTGGACGAGGTAGTTGGCGTCACCTCGACCCGAAAGAAAACTTTTGTGGGTGTTTCATAAGAATGGTGAGTAGCTGTTCGTTAGCACGGGGTTCCCAAGACGATTGTGTTGAATCGGTCAGTCAACTTGGAGCCTATCAAGATCAATGACACGACAGTGCGGGTCTTGCGACGGAAGAAGGTTCCGTTAGTCAGGGTTCTGTGGAACAATCATGGACAGGAGGAGCATACATGGGAGCCACAGGACTTGATGCGACAAAGGTATCCAGAACTTTTCGGTCGGGTATACCTCACAAACCCCTCTGGACAATCAATCTGCGTTCCTATTTTAAACCAATAAGACCGAAAATTTCAAGAATAGGGGCTAATCCTTTGTTGATTGGTGTGCATACCTTGACAATTGGACGAATGGGTTTTTGAATCAAAACTGCACACTGCAAACGTAACGCAGAGATGTAGATCTTTCAACTTTCATGGGATGTTACAAGCTTCCTTTTCCCGATTAGAGTCTCGTAGGCTTAACCTTGATTTCGGGGACAAAATCTTTGTTTTGTTTATTGGGATTTGTAACATCCCATTTCCGGGTAGGCCCCTAGGAGTCGGTTGGTCGTGACAGGACACTAAGAAGCCTAAAAATTGAAATCAATCGATCGAGATTTCGGGTCACGGGTTGGTCATGCCCGTGACCGACCCGTCATGCCCGTGACTTGGTGCGTGACTCCTTCGACGATCGTCGATCCCAGGGAGACGATCGTCGGGCGCAGAATTTTCAACCCGGCCCTGTCACGCCCGTGACCCAGGTGTCACGCCCGTGACCAAGGACGTGACCCCTTCGGCGATCGTCGATCTCAGCGCGACGATCGCCGAGCGCGGAATTTGCCTCATGACCCTGTCATGCCCGTGACCTTTGTGTCACGCCCGTGACATAGGGCGTGACCACGTTCGACGATTGTCGATTTCAGTTCGACGGTCGTCGACCCAGAATTTGCCACACGGGCCTGTCACGCCCGTGACCCACAATGTCACGCCCGTGACATAGGGCGTGACCACGTTCGACGATCATCGATTTCAGTTCGACGGTCGTCGACCCAGAATTGGCCACACGGGCCTGTCACGCCCGTGACCCACAATGTCACGCCCGTGACATAGGGCGTGACCACGTTCGACGATCGTCGATTTCAGTTCGACGGTCGTCGACCCAGAATTGGGTATCCAGGCCTGTCACGCCCGTGACCTATGTGTCACGCCCGTGTCAAAGGCCGAAACGTCAGCCAGACTGGAAATTTCGGTAACCGACGTTATAATCAATTCGGATTATGGGAAGTTACACCAGGAGTATTTATGGGCCGTTTCCTACTTTAATTATTTAAATAAATAAGGAAATGTTAGTACAATAGGTACTCGCCACCTGGCAAACGTCTCTTCGTTTCCAGCAGTTAAATTCCCTGCATCATAACCGAAACGTTGATAAGAGAAATATTAATGGCCATGAACGTTTCAACCTTTCCCCTCCCTCCTTTCTTCCCATTAAAAAGGCCCCTTAGGCTCAAGGATGAAGTTTCCCAGCCCTTACCTGAAGTTTCGAGCCTCCTACTGTGCTGTAGAAGAATTCCGACGACGCCACCACCGCGCCATGACAGTCCAACGTCCATCTTGCCGTCAAACCATGAATAAGGTCCTCCTCTACTGTTTCTTCTATGGATTGATCTTAGAAATCATTAGGAGAGATATCGGGCTCAAAACAGCCGGATCGGGTGAGCGTTTCCATGCTTTTCTGAAATTTGCATGGTGGCGGGTTCGCCGGAAACCGCCTCTCCGGCGGCCATACCGCCGCCCGACGGTAGCCCTCACCTCAACAGAGGTGGTGGTGGTGGTGGACGGACAGGGAGATGGCTGGATGGCCGGGAAATAGCTTTGGAAAAGCTACAGGAAACTAAGTTTTCAAGCTTCTGGTTTCGGGCTGTTGAAGAAGATGAACAGTGCCATGAGAATTAAATTCTATTTTTAAAACAATTTCTGAATAAAAATATCTATCACTTTAATAATTTGGGAAAATTACCTAGAGGCTTCTACAGGAAAAATGGTCAACATAGAAAATGTAGCCCTTGAAGTCTACGTTACTTCAAAATTAATTTCACTCGATTTGGAGTCCTGGTTAGACCACAACACCCTTTTTGGTGAGGTCTGTACATAGGGCTGTCTTGACCTTAGAAAAATTCCCCACTCCAATCCCATCATCGAAATGACTTGAAAGTTGGGGTGTGGCCTAATCTTACATATATATAGGTGCTATCCAAAAATGAGAATTTTTGGAGAATGTTTGTCTATAGTTTTTAGAAAAATTCAATAATCCTAGCTTAATTTAATTAGATGGCTAAATGAGTTCCAAACCCTATCAGATTTTGGTGAGTGGTCTTTGCGTTTATCATAAGGTTCTGGTAAAAATTTCATCTCATTTGGAGATGTTTTGAATAGGGTTGGGTTCAACCCAAGAATGATCCTTATAGGATAACTTAGGATCAAACACCCCCTTGGTGTTTGAGTGGCCATATCACCTCAACAGGGGCTGATATTTTGGTCACTGACTTTTTAGTGCATGACACACCCTCCAAAGGAGTTTGGAGCGGTTGGATGTAGGGTAGCCCTAGAACCCTAGGGTAGGTCCCTTAATGGGGATTTGTAGGGTTGTGAAGGTCATGGGGTCAAATGACCTTGGACTGACTTGAAATTTGGTGGAGAGAACCATAGGACCAGTATAGTTCTCTGGACAAAATTTTAGGGTATTTGGAGACC
Source organism: Platanthera zijinensis (assembly GCA_039513925.1). Lineage (NCBI taxonomy): Eukaryota > Viridiplantae > Streptophyta > Magnoliopsida > Asparagales > Orchidaceae > Platanthera > Platanthera zijinensis. The sequence goes on from CM077087.1 coordinate 152,774,424, forward strand.
TTTGGCCCACCTAAAACCCTAACCCTAGTTTAGGTCACCAACTTTAATTTGAATTATTAAGCTATTAAATGAACTACAAATCAAGCAAAAAGTTGGGTAGAGTGAGGTTATGGTCCAAGTAGTTATAATATAATTTTGTTGAGATTTTTGGATTAATTTATACAGTACTTCATTTACAACTCTAATGGTGCCCTGGATATTTATTTTGATGATTATGGATTATCTGTTCACTGGAATATTATGAAATCTTGGATTATGGCATACTATAGCATATTATATCTTCTTTAATTTTCTTGGAAATTTTATCTGAATATTTTGGGTACTTAATTCTTTAATGTGCTAAATGTGATATACAGTCAAAAATACAAATAGTGCCCAATTAGTGATTGGAAAATTATGAAATTTGATCAGTGGGTGTTTCAAATTATGATAGCCACCTAGTAATTTTCTCTGGAATTTTAGATGGATAAAAACAGTACCTCCTTCATTAAGCTATGAATATTAGTATCTTACATTAAAATAAATTCAGAGTTCAAATGATAGAGAAAAATTATGGTACTTGGTCTATGATGCTTTTAGGTCACTATATAGCTTATATAATTTTCTTGGAATTTTTGGATAATAATTTACAGTACTTCCTTCATGATATAGTAAAAGTGGCCTAAAATGATAAATTAGGAAATATAGGCATAAACATCTCTGGAATTTCTAAAAACTTGGAATTGCTGTTTAAATATCTCATATGATTTTTACTGACTTTATGACGATTTATTATTGACTAATTAGTGCACTTCATGTTCATACAAGGGCAGTCGGGATCCTAGAATAAATAAATTAAATGCCAAATGAAATAGGAAAATTATTAATTTCTGGATTTAGACTATTTAGGTCATGGTAGACCTCCAGTAAATATTATATGGGATTTGGAAGACAGTTGGGAGTATCACCCCTTGCATACCTCATAAAGATTAGGACGGTCTGCGTTTAGTAAAACTGCAGAAGCGGAGCTAGAGTGGGTAATGAACTTGGAGATGGAGTTTTGATAGTTTCCTGGTTTGGATAGGATGAGTTAAATCAAGTTCATTAATTGGAAGCCAGGATGGATAGGGTGTGAGATTGACTAGCGATAGGTAGTGTTCGGGTTCGACGGAAGATCGTCCTCTCCGAGAAGAGGAAGAGTCAAGCCACCCTAGGAATAGCCCACTGTAATGCGAGAAGGGAATGGGTTAAGGGAACCAATCAAGTATAATAAGTGCCTTGGAAAGGGAGTTTTGGGATTCGCCCCATCATAGCTCCTAGTACCGCTGCGAGCCCTTCACCGGGTAACCCTCGGGAAGTCCAAGGTTAACCTTAAATCTTAGGAATAAAATGATCAAGAGTAATCCTAATAATAGTTGTACCTCACACCTATACTTGTACACATAGGAAGAAAAATTGGCTGGAATGGGTAGAGTAGGTCCATAGTCTAAGGGCCTACTAGTAATAACTATGGTTTGGTTGGTAATTGGGAAGTCCAGGGAGCGGGATGCTCGGGGACATGATATAGGCTTAGTAGCCTAGAGAGCTGGAGGCTCGGTAATATGAGAACTTGTACAAATATATTTGTCATGGTTGCATGTGCATATAATTGGTGGGTCATCGGTACTAGGCGATCGATCACACCGACAGCGGTACGTTGACTCGGTGAAAAGCCTAGTGGGTACAACCAGCACTAATACGCGGATACTCTAGGTTGTGTTCTTCTAGGGGCGTATGGAAGGGCTAGGCCTGGTAGTGTGGTTACCCGCCTAGGAGTGGGGGGCCCAACTCACTGTCTCCATTTGCCACAGCGGAGGTTCCTGGGGGTGAAGCTAGCCTCCCGAACAGGGGGAACTAAAGGTCTGTGCGCATAGAGTCGTGTGGGTGTGTTGCACTTGCTTGTGCATTTCATAGCATAATTGTGTGTCATAGAATAAACATGCCACCTAACGTATAAAATGGTATGGGACGTTTTATACGATAGGCCCTGCAAAATGACCCCTTTGGTCTATAGGGGTAATCCCTATAAATCAATGGTTATATTTCTGGTGCTTTTACTTTTTGCTACTCCTTGCTGTTTGACAACCGACACCCCAACGTATAAGTGGTATGGGACACTCTATACGATGGGAGCCCTGCAAAAGATCCCTCGGCTTATGCGCTTCCACGCATAAGTTAAGGTTACATTTCTTACTTTCTGTTTCTATCTTATTTACTATAGAATTGCTAGCATAGGTCCGCTGTCACCTGATTATTTGATTTAATCTCCACCTTCATGTCCTTCCCTTTCTTCCTCTCTGCTCGGTACCTAGGAGCCATGGGGGAAGGGGTAGGGGATGATAGGGCTTAGTCTTTATGACTAACGGTTTTTGAACCACAACATTTTAGGTGTACCATATGGAAGGGTCACGGCTATTGTAGTTCCTGACAGAGTTGGCCCCGCGACCGTGTTACCATTGTCACCAGCTGGGACATACACGGGTCAAATGCCCTTGATGGGTGGGACCCCACCAGCCTCAGCAACCAGGAGGCCGAAGACGTAGACGCAGACGTGGATCGCGAGGCGGTGACGGCAGGTCGAAAAGGAAGAAGCACCCAGATATGCAGCAACAGCGGAGTATAGGGTCGGTGGAGATGGGCCAGTCCAGCTTGGGTGCTCTCGGTTCAGTGACGGTTTCACTGACGCTTTGTTTTGGTTTTGCTTCCGCGAGTGACTTGTAGTGACGATATGATGTACCGGGCATAAGCCCGTATTTGCAGTACTCTGATATATTGTGGACACTCCCTTCGTGGAGATTTATTTATATACATGCTATTATTGTGGACTTGCTCTTACTTTATTATGCTACTATTCTGCGATCGAAAAGGGCCGACAGAATTGGCGTTTTGTAGTGGCGACCTTCCCGTGAGTCGGTGCCACCGCAAAGCGGCAATTCTGGGCTAAGACCCCGGTGGTTGAAAAAGAAAAAAAAGGGGGTCTTACAGAACAACACCATCTGCATCAAGTGTGGACTTCAGTTCTTTACTGGTCTAGATGAAACTGAAACTGGATAATCAAAGACAATCTATAGAGCAATATGTGGATGAAACTCACAAGGAGTTACAGTTTCAGTTGGCCCAGGATATCAAATCCATAAGATTTTAAGTAAATAAACATAAGAAGGAGATGACAGATTGCTTCCATAAAGGAGGTAATGCTGTGGTGTTTCTGGCAGAGCAATAGAAGAATATCAAAGCTAAAGTGGATGAGCTTAAAGTAAAGCAGGGATATGTCCTAGAGAATCAGATAAGAATGAATGTAAATCTCAAGGATTCTCATCTTGAAATATTTAAAAAGCTTGCATATTCTAGCACTACTCTGAAGGATGAAATCTCAAAGCAAATCAAGGAAGATATATCTGCTATCAAAGCCACATTTCAAGAATCTCAAGAGAAAATAAAAACCTTCCTGACAAAGTTCAGAGCTTATTTTAAAGAGGGAGCTGAATATCTAGCTTATCAAGTCAGATTCCAGAAGGAAGATTTGAGAGATCATATTGCAAGAGAAGTCATAAAGGGGGAGAGAGTACTAGTCAAAGCTGGCTCTGACCATGCTAAATGGACTACCAACAGCATCAGAGCCACTCTTTGATATCCTCCTCTGTGTGATGATGCTAATGTAGCTGAGTCTGGAATTCAACCTGAATATTTAGAAGGAGATCAGCTTGAAGTTGCTCAGGTGATCTACCCCCCAACTGATTTTGAAATGATTCAAGAAGAAGGGCTAAAGATGTATAGTCCTCCACTAGAGGTAAAAAATGTAATTCTTGGAAAGATTGAAATGTCAGAAGCTGCATTGGAAGCTCAGAAAGAAGCTCAACTCTCAAAGAAGAGATTCAGAGAGGAGGCTGAACTGAAACCAAATTTTGAGAAATGGAGACCAACTTCTAGAAATATCATACTTACTGCCTGGAAAGCTATTAAGGATAAAACCTAGGACAGGGGTAAGTGGTATTCTGAGCAAGAATTGAATAAGTATCAAGCTGGACAAGAAGCAATTCTACAGCATAGAAGAAGTGCTAAGGCTGGGAAGCTACCTGCTAATGCTCAAGAGCTAAGCAAGTACTTCCCCAAACCTTTTCACTATTATGAAAGACAAAAGATCAAGGATGAAGAATTGAAGAAGAAAGCTCTTAAAGGAAAAAAGCTAGCTGAAGATGCTGAACCTTCTATACAGGCTAAAATCAAGCCTGGCAAAGGGATAGTTATTAAGGAGCCTAGTCTATAATAGGATTGCTAGGTTTTTGTAATAAGAACAATGTATTACTTTTCCTTTTGTTTTATATGAAAGTTATGTAAACCAAAGTTTTTCTGATCAATGAAATTTGATTCAGTATTAAGTGTGTGTTATATACATTGATTATGAAATTATCTGCACTAAAATGTTTTTACTTCTATTACAATTCTGTTTTATCTAAAGAGATGTATATCTTTGACTAAGGGTTATGACTTCTCCAAATAGGGGGAGATTATTGGGTACATTAGAAAATGTGTACTAGAATTGGAGAAGCCACAACTTAGTCAATGATATGCATCAATGTGTATTTGATAGAAGTTTGAGTTTCATTGAGCAGGTTTACAAATTTGAAGGAGAATTTTCTAAGTACAAGTGTCGACACTTGTGAAGAAACTGTGTCGACACTCAGGAGACTTGTGTCGACACTCAGGCAAGCTGTGTTGACACACATGCAAATTATGTCGACACTCAGGAAAGTTTTGTCGACACCCAGAATTTGTGTTGACACTTATAAAGAAGCTGTGTCGACACTCAAAACTATATCGACACTTGAACAAGCAATTATGTCAACATCCAGAATTTTGTCGACAACTTAAAACAGATTTGTGTCGACACTTAAAACTGAAGATGAGTCGACACTCAAGCTCTATGTCGACACCTGAAGCAATTGTGTTGACACATAGGACTTGTGTCGACACACCAACTCTCAGAAGGCTGTGTCGAGTTTAGAAGTAATTGTGTCGACACACAGGACTTGTGTCGACACACACTCAATGCCATTTGACAAATACTCAACACCATCTGTCTGCAACAGAATTGTCAAGACAAGAAGCAGCTGTGTCAACACACAGGACTTGTGTCGACACATACAACAAAATGCAGTGTCGATAAGTAGAAGTATGTCTGTGTCGACACTTGGAGTATTTGTGTCGACACCTTGAAGACTTGTGTCGACACTTAGCCTATATGTGTTGACACATGTGGAGCAGTCTGCTGAGTGTTGCATGCTGAGTTGGACAAACATTGAAGAACCTTGTGATGTGAATGGTGACTTGACAGTTGTCATAACTAACTAGTCTGACACAAATGTTAGAACTGTCAGAATTCTATTATGAACCAGATCAGCTGGTAACCATGGAGAAAGCTCTATATATGAGACAGATCGGGAACGACAGAAAACAACGAACACAACAGAATCATCAACGTGAAAATATCTCTGGATCTTAAAGAAGAATTCTGACAGATCAAGGCCTGTCTGCAATAAAGATTCAGAGTTCAATCTGAATCTTAAGAAGAAGGTTACTGAAGATCAACTTCAACATCAAGAGGTGATCCACCTTATTTGTTCTAATCAAGAAGCTTTTAAAAGCTAAGTTTGGTTGGATCAGAAGGATCAGTCTATGCAAGAACTGATCAAGAAGACAACATCAATAGAGAAATCTAGCTGGTGAAGTTTTAAGATACTCTTTACTCATAAATTCTTGTAGGATCTATTGTTTGATCTTAGATTGTAAGCCAAAATTATAAAGGCTGAGGTAGGGCTGTGTGCCTGAGGTAGGACTTGTGGTAAGTCTGAGTTGTAAGCCTAATTATAAAGGTTGAGGTAGGGCTGAGGCCTGAGGTACGATTCTTGAGAAGAATCTGAGGTAGGACTTGTGTTAAGTCTGAGGTGTAGGAACCATCTGTGGTTCTGAGATTGTAAGATCCGTGGATCTGAGCTAGTAGAAGGAAGTTAGGCTGAATCCATTTATCTGCTGGATAGACGAAGGGGGAAAGTGGATGTACCCATATCTTGGGGAACCACTATAGATCTAGTATTTGATGTGTTGTGTTAATTTTCTGTAGATATATTAATCTGTGCTGAAAGAAGATAAAAATCTGTTTGCCTAAAAATAATAAAGAGACTTAATAAGTTAAGAACCTATTCACCCCCCCTAGGTGTTTCGGGTCTTGAAACAAAGTCTTTCAGATCCATTGTGGGATTTGTTGGAACACCCTATTACTTTTTTTGTTCAGGATCACTATGTCTGTTAGGAATGTTGCATTGCCCTAGTTGTATAGAGTAAAGGTCAAATAGTTTAAAGGTTTGGGACTTAGGTTTGAAGTTTTCCTCAAGATCTCTAAGCTCTGATGAGAAGCCAGAATTCCAGTAAGGATTGACATGTTGTCGAACCCAGCTCGACGATAGTCGAACCCAGCTCAATGATAGTTGAGCTCAGGTCGACTATCTCAGAACTTCGTTCGACGATCTCTGTCCAAGACCATTTTGAATATCTCTGAGCCCAGTTCAACGATAGTTGAGCTCCGATCGACGATAACTATTTGAGGTCGACGTTTCTGGGAATTCTATTACTTTGTTAAGGCTTTCAAATGATTTCAAATCAGAGCATTTAATGATGAAGATTTGTAGCCATTTTATCACATCTGGAGCAAGTTTCAAGGGAAGAAATAAGGAATAAATTTATTCTCTTTAATTCATTCCTTCCAGAGACAGTTGATAGATAAGGGATTTCCTTTATGACTTTTCTAACAGCTCCAAGGACGATTGCAGCATTAGATTTCAGACAAGAAGAGAATATATATTATTATTTTTGGTTTGATCAACAACATATACACAGACAGAGAAATAGAAGAAGTTTTTTTGTGATCAGTAATCAAGTTTTGGTTTTCATTCTTCATTCTCCAGACACACATAATTCCGTTCTTGCTGAATCATCCTTTGCTGAAGCCATCTCTTTTGAAGACCTATCACCCTTGCAATGCTTCTCTTCCCGATCCTTTACTAATCTCAGGGGGAGCTTTGATAACATTCACTTGTTCTTCTCTTTGATAGTTGACAGAGAAGACAAATCATTTCTTTTTCTTTTTCTTTACTGTAAAAGGGTTTTTGAACTCCCTTCAAAAGTTCCTATTTTGGTTCCTGAGACCTGATCAAAACTCAGTGGTGGCAAGACACCTGATCAAAAAAATCTGGTTTGGTTTTTGAGCACCTTATCAAAAGCTCATTGGTGTCAGGACACCTGATCAACTCATCTTGCAGTGGATTCCTACCAAGGGTGGTAGAAGAGTGGATGTACCCAGACTTTGGGGAACCACTATAGATCATGTGTCTTCTGGTTATTCTTTATTTTATTTGCTGTGTGCTGTGAATTTGTGATTTTGTTACTTTATTTAAAAACTCCTTTTTAAATCACACTACACTAAGTTAATCATAAGTCTTCCACTGCCAAATTATTCTTAGTTGCAAAATTATTTTAATACACTCTATTCACCCCCCCCCCCCTCTAGAGTAAAGGGTTGATCTTACTCTCACTTTCAGGATTGACAAAGCAATCACCAACAGTTAAGATCTCTGGTAGATCTTCTTGTTCATCTGTACAAATCATGTCAATCTCAACTGCTGTATCAATATATACATTTGCATCTGCAATTACTGTTACTGCTACAGTTAGAGGAGAGAGCACTGGAACTTCTTCATTGGACATCTCCCCCTGTCTTGTTTAAGAGGGTCCTAATGCCAGGACCCCAGAAGAAGAAGGGATAGTGGGGGCAGCAGTAAAGAGAGCAGAAAAAGAGGAAATAGAATCAACAAGAGGTTGAATTGCCTCTGCTATGATATTTTTGATGATAGGAGTGATGATTTCTAGGAGATGGGAGATGGAAGGAGAATCCAGCTGCATTAACTCAGGTGATGTTTGAGTTGATACAGATGAATGGATGATGGTAGATGGAGATGTAATGACAGGAGGGATTGGAATGATATCAGTCATATCTTCATCTTGGATGGGTGAAGATGGAGGAGTATGTGAAGGGGATAGAATATGATTGTGTTGTGGAGATGATGCAAATAAGTCAAATGATGGAGTTGACAAGAGGTTGGAGAGAGGTATTTCATCAAGATGATGTGGTAGTGGAGATGAAGGAGGTGTGATGTGCTCTGGAGATGCAATGGTAGTTGGTTTATGAAGTGGAGAGACAGGTGGTGTTGGAGTATGAATTTGTGATGTTGAGGGTTGTTGGAGGGGAGTTGATGAAGGAATCAAATCCTGTGGAGGAGTAGGTTGTTGTTGAGAGGGAGGTAATTGAATCTGAATGGAGTGAATTTCTTTTGGAGTGGAGGAGAGGCTATCACTGACCTGGTGTCCTCAGTAGTTTTAGAGGAGGATGAAGCCTTGGATGGCTTAGAGATGGTCCTCTCCCATCTTCCAAACAAGGCACAAATCAGCCTTTTGGAAGCATTGAATAATATGGTCTGGGAGACCAGTGATTCAGATGCTTTTTCCTGAAGGAAAATCCCTAAGATCCTCCCAAAGCAAAATTCCTTCTTTGTGTTTTTCTTTTTAATTAAATCAAACAGACTCCTTGCCCAATTCACTGCTTTCTTATTCACCACAACACACATTACCAAAAATTGGTGCCTGGTAATATAGTCATGAGCAGTATGTTTGCCTAGCAAGACTTTTCCCACAACATCAGCCAAAAACTTATATTCAGTAAATAAGTTTTTCTTGAGAAGCTTGTTAGATTTCTCACCAGTATGACCCATTTTTATTAACATATCATCAAAATCAGAATTTTCTATCTCTATATCCTCTTCACCATTAAATAAACCAAAAATTTCAGTTAGAACTGTTGGGGTTAGAGTAACTTGATGTCACGAGATAGTGCCGATCATGGAGTCAGCGTTTGGAGTAGTTAAAGTATACACCCATTCTCTAATCTCAGTCACTGCTATCTTGATCATGGTAGTCATGAATTTCTTCAACTGCTGATCCTCAAACAACTACAGAATATTTAAGAATATTTGATCCGAGTGTTGAAAAGATTCAAAATCAATATCAAAATCGGTGTCGAATTTCATGCTAGTGAGGGAACTTGTTGGAATCGCCATTATCTTCCTACAAAACGAAAACAAAGATAGAGTGCGAGAGAACTGAAAGCGTGTGATGGAGCTTGAAGAAAAACCCTATTATAAGGTTTTTGGAATATGAAGCAACGAGCACTGTCCTGCGAAAAATAAACAATCTTTGATCTAAGGTCGACGAAAAATTTCATGAAGAAATGATATCGTCGATCTCAGTCTGAAGAGGGTAAAACTTTTCGGCATTCTTAGGTCGATTAAAACTCTTCTGAAGCAATATAATCGATCTTAGGTCGACAAAAATAACTTCACACAGAGAGTTCGTCGATCTCAGGTCGATAAATTTCTCAAGAACTGTCCTCAGATCGTCGATCTCCGTTCGACGAACTGTGACAAATTCTTCAACCGTAGACAGAAATTAAATTAATGCTTCTCCATTGATAATACCTAGCTGATTCTGAAAGAACGGATGGTTCCTTTCATCCAAGGGTTTGGTGAAGATGTCTGCTCTTTACAAATCAGTGTAGATGTAAACAAGCGTAATTTTATTTTTGTCCACACAATCTCTAATGAAATAATTCCTTATTTATATATGCTTAGTTCTACTATGATGCACTGGATTCTGTGTAATGGAAATTGCACTTGTATTATCACATAGTAGAGTTGAATTATTTAAGTTGAAACCATAATCTAGGAGTTGGTTCCAAATCCACAGTATTTATGAACAACAACTGCCAGCTACTATGTATTCAGCTTCTGCAGTTGAAGTAGACACAAATGTCTGTTTTTTGCAAAACTAGGACACAAGTCTAGCACCAAGGAACTGACATGTCCCTGAGGTGCTTTTTCTGTCCACTCTACATCTAGCAAAGTAAGCATCTGAGTATCCAGTCAACTCAAACTCTGACTCGGTTGGATACCAGAGTTCTAGACTAGGACAACCCTTTATATATCTTAAAATCCTTTTTTAAAAAGATAAGGTGAGATTCTTGTGGGTTCACCCGGAACCTAGCACAAAAGAATGTAGCAAACATTATGTCTGGCCTACTTGCTGCGAGATACAACAAGGACCCAATAATGCCCCTATATAGTTTCTGATCAACAGGCTTGCCATGTTCATCATAGTCAATAAAAACATTTGTATCCATGTGTGTTTTCTTTGCTGAGGCATCAGCCATCCCAAACCTTTTTATTAGCTCCTTAACATATTTGGATTGGGATATGAAGATGCTATTAGGCAATTGCTTCACTTGGAGACCAAGGAAGTAGGAAAGTTCACTCATACTATTCATTTCAAACTTGGAATGCATAAGGTCAGAGAACCTTTTGCATAGTTTGGAATCGTTAGAGCCAAAGATAATATCATCAACATATATTTGTACTAATAAAATTTTATCCTTATGATGCTTAATGAATAAAGTCCTATCTATAATGCCTCTAGAAAAATTATGCTCTAGGAGAAAGCTAGCTAATGTCCCATACCAAGCTCTTGGAGCATGCTTTAGACTATATAGAGCCTTATGCAATTTATAAACATAAGAGGGATGAGTAGGAGAGATAAAACCTGGTGGTTGTTCCACATAAACATCTTCTTTAATTTCACCATTGATGAATGCACTCTTTATATCCATTTGGTATACAGTGAACTGTTTGTAAGCAGCATAAGCAAGGAAGATTCTGATTGCCTCAAGCCTTGCAATAGGAGCAAAAATTTGATCATAGTCAATGCCTTCCTCTTTTATGTAGCCTTGAGCAACTAGCCTTGCCTTGTTCCTGAAGATAATACCTTGGAAATCTAGTTTATTTCTGAATACCCATTTACTTCCAATGACTGGGTAGTCTATGGGTCTTGGAACAAAATCCCAAGCTCTACATCTCTCAAACTGGTTGAGCTCCTCTTGTATTGCAATAATCCAGTGTGGATCTTGCTCAACACTTTTAATGGATTGAGGCTCAGTTTGAGATATGAAGCAGGCATGCATCAAGTCTTGGTGGAGTTGATGCCTTATCTACACACCCACTAATATGTCTCTAATCACTTGAGATGTAGGGTGATCTCTAAGTGTGACAAATTGAGTAGGTGGAGTTGGTTCAACAATAGCTTGGGGAATTAATTCCTCTTGTGGAATTATGGGAGCTGTTGTTGGTTCAACATCCACTTCAGTGGATTCATCTTCATTATCTTCAACATTATGTGGAGAGGGATGTGCAACAACCTCATTGGTGAGGGTTAACTCATCCAACTTCTCACACAAGTTTGGTACCTGCAAAGTTTCACTAGTAGAAGGATTCTTGTCCTTGTAAAACATGTTAGTTTCATCAAATGATATATGTATAGTTTCTTCGATTTTCATAGTTAATTTATTATAAACCTTATAGGCCTTGCTGATTTGGGAATATCCAAGAAAAATTCCTATTTCAGCTTTGGCTTCAAATTTTCTAAGGTGTTTCTTATTGTTATTGTGAATATAACAAGTACAACCAAAAATTCTAAAATAATCTACTTTAGGTTGCTTCCCTTTAAGTAACTCATAGGGAGTCTTTCTCTTAAGCTTATGTATCAGGCTCCTATTCAGTACATAATTTGCTATGCTTACAGCCTCTGCCCAAAAGGATATGGGAAAGTAAGCATCTGCAAGTAATGTGCCTGCAGCTTCAATTAGGGTCCTATTTTTCCTTTCAACTACCCAATTTTGTTGAGGAGTTTTAGGAGTAGAGAAGCAATGTATGATACCTTCCTTCTTACAGAATTCTTGTATGGGAAGAGACTCAAACTCAGTACCATGATCACTTCTAATCAATGCAACTAGAGTGGAATACTTAATCCTTATGCTCTTAAGAAAGTCTGTAAGAACCTTGAAGTTATCAAATTTTTTTCTCAAGAAGAACACCCAAGTGAACCTAGAGAAGTCATCAACAATCACTAACATATAAGATTTCCCTCCTAGGCTCTATATAGCAATGGTTCTAAAGAGATCTATATGGAGAAAATACAGAATCCTAGGTGAATCACTCTTATTAAGTGACTTAAAACTATTTTTGGTTTGCTTGCCTAATTGACAAGCCCTGCAAAGGCTTTCCTTCTTGTACGGGAAAGAAGGCAATCCTTTAATAAGGTTTTCCCCAGAGAGTTTAGCAATGTTTTTCAAGTTAATATGTCCTAATCTCTTATGCCAAAGTTCATTGTTGTTGCTTGTTTAATTAAATAGACATATTTCAGATTTAGCATACTTAAAGTTAACTACATAAATGTTTCCTACTCTAGTTCCAGTTTACATAACTTTGTTATCTACTGAAGTAATAATACAGGAGGTTTTATTAAATGATACCTGAAATCTTTCATCACATAATTGACTTATGGATATCAGGTTGTGCTTCAGTCCACTTATATATGCTACCTTCCTGAAAGTGACAGCTCCAATTTTAACCTTCCCATAGCCTTTAGTTTGGCCATAGTTGGAGTCACCAAATATTACTTTTAGACCTAGCTTAGACTTGTTGTTGATTAGATTGTCCTTGCTTCAAGTCATGTTCTTTGAAGAGCCACTATCCAGGTACCACTGTTCCTCTATGGTGGGATAGTCTTTCACATGCATTTAAACAGATTCGATATTCTAGACCCAGGTTACCTTGGGTCCTTGTTTCTTTATATAGTTAAAACTGGAAATGTAAGAGTATTCAGGTTGATTTTTATAACTTAGGGGATGATATCTTCTTGTTGGAATTATCCACTGGGTGAATGGATTAATATATTCTCTTGGTTGATTAAATGATCTGTAAGAATTAAAGTTTCTGTTATTCTGAACTCGGGTCGACGAATTCTTGTAAGTTCGTCGATCTGAGGTCGACGAATGGGGATGAGTTCGCCGAACTCCGCTCAGAGAATGAAAATATTCATTCACTGTTCTCCAATATCTCCGATCTCTACTCGAAGAACCATACTTGTTTCGTCAATCGCAGTTTAGAGAACAATCATAATAAAAAATCTGCGTTCGGAGTTCGTCGACTTGAGTTCGACGAACTCTACACATTTCGTCGATCTGAGTTCGACGAAATCTGTTGAACATTGTTATTATTTGTAATCTTCTTGTTCTTTTTAATTTTTCTTAGATTTCTTGAATATTTCAGTTGGCTTGTTCTCATGTAATTTCTCTTTGCCTTTTTAGAGATAAATTTGATTGGTGTAAAGTATATTTTTCTTTAATATGGAGGGTAAGCTTGATGAAGCACCTAAGCCTAGCTTGTCATTTAATCTGGCATTTATAGTGCTTGTGATGTCCATCAGCTTAAGCCTTCTCCCATTGAGAGATTCCTCAAGTTTCTTTGCCTCACATAATTCAGTTTTTAGTAAAATGATTTGTTCATTAGTAATAGTTAGTTCATCCTTTAATTTGATGTTTTCTAATAGAAGATTGTCTTGATCAGTTATCCTATCTCTAAGTAGTTTGATTTCCTTTTCAGAATTTATCGAGTCATTACACAATAATTTAAATTCAGTTTTAAAACTATCTGAATTAAAATCAAATGAAGAGATTATCTGATCCTCTTCAGATTCAGATTCCTTTTCAGATTGCTCATCTTCAGAAAGGCTGCCTGATGCATTGATAGCCCTCAAGCAAACTTCTCTTTCTTTTGCTTCCTCTTCATCTTCACTTGAGCTGGAAGATGAGGATTCTTCAGTATCACTCCAGGTTTTAGCAACAAAACCCTTGTCCTTCCTTTTGTACTTGCTAGAAGAGGGCTTGCTGTTATGTCTTCTGGATTCCTTTTCTCTTCTTTTCTCCTTATTCTTACTCTCTGGACACTCTGAAATAATATGTCCAGGTTTCCTGCATCCAAAACACATAATCTCTTTAGTAGGTGTTTTGTCATACCTTGGTTTGTCATCTTGTCTAGATGACTTCCTTTTAAAATCCTTCTTGCCCATTTTGTAGAATCTTTTGGCTAGGAGACTAAGAAGTTCTTCACTAGGTAATGGAGCTTCTATTTCTTCAGATGCTTTGAATACTATGTTTTGCTCCTTTCTAGCTGATGAGGGAGTCTTTTGCTTAGTAGCTTCTCTAGTCTTCCTTTACTGCTCATATGATTTTAGCTTTCCCAATAAAGATTCAGTAGAGATCTCATTCAGGCTTCTGGCTTCCTTGATTGACCAGATCCTGGAATCCCATGAGCTGGGGAAGCACATGAGAATCTTGTCATTGATCTCAGTCAAGGTTATGTCCTTGTCCAAGGTTTTCAGCTCATTGACAATTGAGCTAAGTCTATTGTACATATCACCCACTAACTAAGATTCTTCCTTCTTGAAGTTCTCATACTATGAGATGAGATTGGACCTTCTGTCTTTTCTATCATCAGCAGATCCAACAACCATCTGATTGAGAGATTCCTAGATGGCTTTAGTAGAGGTGCATTCAGCCACCTTCTGGAATATATCATCTGACATAGTCTGAGCCAGAATGTTCATGGCCTTGGCATCAGCTATCTTGGCCTTCTTTTGTACATCTGTCCACTCAAGTGGTGGAACATCTTGTGTGCTTGAAGTTTCAGTAGATGTAGCCACTAGATTTGGTGGTCCTGTCAAAATAGAATTGAAAATATCTTCATCAATGGAGTTCATATACAATTTTATTCTTGCCTTCCAGATAACAAACTTGTTCAGTTTGCAAATTGGAGGTCTGGTGCTTGCATAATCCTTATTCTGTGCCATGATATGAAATAAATAAAATAACTAGGGAAAAGAAAATCAGATCTATCAAGGATCTTTTGGTTCAAGTGTTGGCTTGTGAAAACAAAGGAACACCCCTCTGATACAAATTGAAAGATAGGGGATAGACCTGATTTACTCTATAGGGGGGTGTGAATAGACTAACTTAAAACTATTGGCTGTTTTTGATTGTATCAAAGAAATTAGTGATAATAGTAGTAGTATAGAAATGAAATAAAAATTAGGCTAAGCTACACTATCACAGTACAAAAAAAGAATGAATGATCACACAGACAACACAAGAATTTTATAGTGGTTCCCCAAATCAGGGTACACCCACTCTTCTACCACCCTGGTAGGAATCCACTAACATTTTTTGATCAAGTGACTGCCACCATAGGTTTTTGCTCAGGTGCACTGTCACCATAAGATCTATTTACAGGGAGATCTCACAACCCTTTCGGATTTTGATCAAGTGCCCAAAAACCAACACAAGAACTTTTGAAGTGAGTTATTAAACCCTTTTTACTGTGAGGAAGGAAGGTGATGTTGTCTTCTCTTTTCTTTATACAACAGAGAAGACTAGTGGATTGTTGTTGTCAAAGCTCCCCTTGAAATGTTGAATGGTTCAGGAAGACATGAGCTTTGCTCATGGTGTAGGTCATCAGCCTTGTCTTAATGAGATCCAGGAACTAGCAGACTGATCTAAGAGTTGTGGTCCTTGAAGATTCCTGGTGTAGAAGTTGAAGAAAACTCTTAATATCTGATTGATGTTCTTCTTCTGTCTTCTGTAAGATCAAGGGGAAACTGATTGTTTTCTACATAGAGAAGAAGCAGATATTCTTCTGTATATTTCTGTTTCTCTTCTCTGTAATACTTCTTGTATTCTATATATTATTTCCTGTGTGAACTCTTATCTATTGAGCTGTCTGAAAAAATCTCTTTTATATCCTGCTGTTTAATTCCCTTTTGAAATTTGAATTGCAAGCATTAATTCCAAAATGGATTCTGGAGAATTAAATGGCTAGAATATAATCTTTAATGAGTTTCCCCAACTGTCCCAATAAAATATGCAAGTAATTAACTCTGATGAAATACAAAATTAATGATGCCATGAACGTCTATATTCTTGAGAATATGAGCATTAATTACTCAGAGAATTATTGCCAAAGAATAGAATGAATAGAGGGACAGATATGGAAAAACTTATCATTTTGACTCGGGATAGAGTTCGTCGATCTCTGGGCAGATTTCGTCGACCGAAGTTCTAAGTTTATCGACCTGAGATATCCTATTTGTCGACCTGAGCTCAACAAACCTCAATCTAGAAATATCTTGATAAATCTACGCTCCAAGATCGCCGACCAGAGAATCTGTTTCGAAGAAGAAATCGTCGACCTGAGCTCGAATATCATCGAGCTCAACACAGAGAAAGAACTCTGGGTTCGTCGATCTGAGATCGACAATCGTCAAGCTGAGTTCGAAGAACTTCAAACTGATAATTTGAACTCTGAAATCTTCTACGTCTTAAGTCTCTTGAAGTCCACAGCAGGCTGGTCCATGTAGATTGATTATAATGACTAGCCTAAACTCTAGGACTAACAGACTTGACCATGGCTATACAAGATTGGTCAAACATCCTAAGTAGTGAACCAAGCCCAAATCTAAACTAGGGATCCACCACATGTGAACCTTGGTATGAGGTAGTTGGTGTATTTGGTCTAGTTAAGAATGAATAAGGACACCAATGGAAGGCAGGTATGAGAGCCTGGATGTCTAGGGGTAAGATTGTGCTCGAGATCGACGGTGGATCGTCTTTCCCTGGAGAAAAATGTTGAATACACTTAGGGTTAGTTCAAGTGTAATTCTAAGAGAGTTTAGGACATAGGTATATACCAACAATAATAAGTACCTTGCGAACGGGAGCTTTGGGCTTCAGCCTATTATACTTCTTAGTGCCCTCGAGAGCCCTTCACAAGGAATGCCCTAGGCAGTCCAAGATTAACCTTAAACAGTAAGACTAAAATGATTAAAGAGCAACTACTAATTCTAAGTACTTAACTTTCACTCACCCGTGGTCACGCGAGGCGAGTTTGGTTTAGACTCAAGAGCGGTAGGGTCGGTGGTGATAGGTACGGACTATTTTGTCCGGGGAGCCAATGACACGGAAGGTTGTTGTTACGAATGGGTTTGTCCGAGGAGCCAATGGCTCGGTAATTCATGGTTGCATGTGCATAAAGTTGGTGGGTCTTCGGTATTAGACGGTCATTCGCACTGACGTCTATACATCGACTCTGCAAGTCTTGTTAGTACTTAGACAAGGAAAAGACTGTTGGATTTGTCAGCATTAGTACGTGGTGACTCTTGTTTGTACTTCAGAGGCATTCATAAGGGCTTGGCCTGGTAGTGTGGATACCTACCTAGGAGTGGGTTGGCCCAACCCATTGTCTCCGTTGGCCACTATGGAGGCTCCTAGGAGTGAAGCTAGCTTCCAAAATTGTGGAACTAAAGGTCTGTGCGCATAGAGTCAGGTGTGTGTGTTGCACTTATATGAACATAACATTAAACCAGCATAACATATCATATCATGTCAATATAGCATTTAAACCCCTACCCCTATCGTATAAATTGGTATGGGACTTTTTATACGATAGGCCTTACAAAACGACCCCTTAATATATAAGATTGTATAAGCATTCTTATAAATTAAGGTTACTTTTAATATAGCTTGTTCACTTTACTATTTTTACTGCTCTATACTTTACTTTGTTTACATTACTACTTCATTGCTATAGTTCTTTTGTGCATACCCCTACTTGGGTAGTTGTCACCTGCTTGTTACACTATATTTTATTGTCCTCCACTTTCCTCCTCCCCGCATGATTCCTAGGAGTCACGGGGGTGAGGCGAGGATGATTGTGGCTTGGTCTTTTTACTAACGGTCGGTGGAGAACACCATTTTAGGGGCCGTGCAGTAGGAGCATCAGCATTGGCAGGTCAAGGAGGCAGGACATGAGGTGCAGTTGCTGCACATTACCACTACTACATGGCTATAGGTCAATGATGGATTTCAGTTTGCTTCTGCTTAGATGTTAAGAGTTGTGAGAGAGAGATCATTTGTATTTGACATGTACCGGGCTTAAGCCCATTTTCAACTCTCTTTCATATTTTGTACTCATTGTGGACTATTGCTCTTTTATATATATAGATAATGATTTGTGATCTATGAACTTGTATTACTTACTTCTCTTTTGTTGATACACTGTGATATGATCATTTTAGCCGGCGATCGGTGCCGTTTGGTGGCGTCTAACTTAGTAGTTGAACACCATAAGGCGGAGGTTCTTGGCGTAAGACTCGGTGAAAAAAGGGGTCTTACACAAATTCCATGGAAGATGACTTATTTCATGGAGCAGTAAGATGTAGAATTGTGTGGCAACTTTTACGGCCGAGTCAGAGTATATCTCTACGGGTAGTTGTTACGCACAGCTTCTATGGATCTGAAATCAACTTGAAGACTACAACTTGAAGTTTAAAGATATTCCAATGTATTGCGACTCATCCATCGCAATAGAGATTGCAAATAATCTAGTCTCTCACAGTCGGACAAAGCACATCGAGGTGCGGTATCACTTCATCCGGTAGCATGTGGAGAATAAGGATATATCCCTCAGCTATGTCCGAATGGATAAGCAGATCGTGGATATTTTTACGAAGCCACTGGACGAGGCCAAGTTCTTGTTCTTCAAAACGGAACTACGCATGCTGAAGATAGACTCATAAAGAAAGACAAGCAAGTTGGGACTCCCTCGGGAAATTCTCCACAAATAAAGAAAATTGTCCCAAGGCAAATTCGTTGAGTATCGGAGCCCAAGTTACGGATTCGTCGGATATTCATGCTATACTCGCCAAATCTGACTCGACCTCCAGCGAAACTCGCCGAATTTAACTTAAGGCAAAAGTCTACATTTTTATATTGGATCCAAATAGCCGTTAATTCCAGGTATGCGCCTTATAAGTCAATTTTAAAAATCAAATATTATATATATATATAATACGGAAAAAGGGCATAACCAACAATACTCACCGAAACTAGCAGATTCACCGCAAAATTGCAAACCTCCTCCCGATGGTTCATCTTTCGCAACACTGCGTCTTCTTCCTCCTGCAGCTTTCACTCTCGAACGTCGTCACTAGGTCAATGAAAGAAATCCATCGTGATCCCAAGGTTCCAGCAGACCTACAACCCTAAACCAGTTTCCCGCAATTATTCTTTCGACAACTTGACATCCTGACACCGTGTTCTCGCCGATTCTGATAAGCTACATCAACAGTAATCCAGATTACATTTTTATTGACTCCCCATGGCTCCTCGAAGCACTAGTTGATTTCTGGGAGGTGGAGAGTTGGTTCGCACAGGGTTTGTCTCAGTCTTCGATGAATTCCATAATATTATCCTCATGCTGGACACCACTGGACTCTCCTTTGTCCTAGAACATCCATGGAAGGTTTTGGACAAGGAAGTTCTCGAATTCTTCTATAATGCTAAGCTCCAACATAAAGATACAGTCTTCAAAAGAAAGGTTCAAAACACAAAAGTCAAAGTGAAAGCGTCACTTCTCTCAAGGTACTTGCGGCTTCCTACTTGTGAAGAAGCAGACTAACTTGACAAGGATGACTTCTCTAGGGCTCTCTTATTTTATGGACTGCCCCAAGGTACCAAAGTAGTTAAACATAAAGAAATGAACGATGAAGGCAAGCTCCTTTCAGACATCATGGTCAAAGTATTGTTATGCAAAACCGGTTCACACGATTACATTTCTACTGAGATGTTTAAGACCATGGTAGCCATCATCTGTACAAAAAGACTTGATTGGGGGTGCTCTACTATTTGGGAAGATCAAAGACAGCCTGCGCACACCAAACTTTGGATAAATCCTCAGTCTATACCTGAATCAGATGGACAGAGATAAGTTTGATATGTCTAAGGGCATGCCTATCCATAACCTTAAGAAAATAAACTCATCTATATTTTCTAGGTGGGATAGGAGGATCATTAGACAAGGGGGAGCCCTAGATCTGCATGTGGAGGAGGTAGAGCAAGTACATAAGGACATGATTCCTACTCCTCACCCCAGTGAAATTCCTGAGAGTTCGAGTGTAGGAATCGAGGGGTATACAGTTGAAACACAAGTGGCCACTAACATAGTGCCCTTGAGTGTGATTCTAGAGTCAGTACCAGTTCCAGACATAATAGTTACCGAGACAGAGATTATGATGACAAAGGTTGCCAAGATGGCTCAGACTAATATTGAAAAGTTTGTGACTGGGGAAGTTGAGGATGAGGTTTATGATACTGATGTTAAGGAGGACTTGGATGTTGCTGCTGATAATGCCCTGGATGATGATGTTGCTACTGCTGAAGATGTTGTTGATACTGGTGAACTAATGGTAATGAAGAACCTGATTGTCCCTCACTTAGAAATTGTTCTTGCTTCATCTTCTGAGGGGGAGGAGACTAGGCCATCTATATAAGTTACTACTGAGGTTTCTAGGCTCATGCACAACCTTGAGAAAAGGATAGGCAAGATGCCAGATGCACCTCTTGCTGCTGTAGAGGAGGTTGTGGTTCTTTTAGATGAGGAAGGAGATGCGGAGGAGCAAACTCCAGTTATAACTGCAGCTGTATACCTTGGTATAACTTCTAAAGATCATTTATCTCTGATAGATGAGTCTTCCAGTGTTGATCTGCCGAGCACTCTAATCCCTGAGATCCCAAGTTCTACTGCTGATAACACAATCCTGCAAAGCATAGAGGAAATGTTGGCCAAACAGAAAGCGTATTTTTATTTCTCTATGTAGTGGGTTCTGTAAAAGGTAAAGAAACCGAGAAAGATATAAACAACAACCTAGCAGAATTTAAGGTCAGATTTGACAAGCTAGATGCCAAGCTAGACTCCCGGTTTATTCAAGGTGAAAAAGGGGTAAATTTTGTCATGAAAGGATTAGAGAGCAATTAGAAAGTTATGTGCAATGTTGATACTAATGCCAAAACTATGGTTCAAGGTCATAATAATGCAATGACACATTATGATGATAGCATGCAAGCTTATGCAAATGCTTTGGCCGAAGTAGTCTGAAAGGGGGAGGAGACCTTGAAAGCAAAGGTGGTAGTAAAGGTAAATGTGCTTGAGGAAGCAATGTTAGCAAACTTTAAAGGAGTAAATTATTATAGTTATGAAAACTGTGTGTGGCTTCACAGTCAGTTGACAGGATCTCAAGTACCTATTATGCCTATAACAGCATATGATGAGACTCATCCTCCCCAGGATTACTCTCAGTACTAGTCAGACACCCGGGATTTTTCCCAAGATGCTGCTGCTACTGCTGATGTGTTTCCATAGGCTCAGATGACAGAAGACTAACCTCCTCTAGTTCTCAAGCAAAGAAGATATGGGGAAGGCCCGTCGGCAGTATGGTCAAAGCAAAATAGAGAGATGGAAGAGGTTTGGAGGCCTGTATCCAGAGGAATTATCTTAGATACATTCTCCTTAGTCGACCTTGGTGGTGAAAAACATCAGCACCCCTTCGATCAAGAAGAATGGAACAAGTACAAACTAGCTTGTACTAAGAGAAGGATATATTTCAGGAACAATCAAAATGCTGATCTGATGCCTCTGGCCCCTCCAAAGTACTGTCTGAGCTAAGAGCATATTTTTATAGGTGAAAATTGAAGAGGTAGAGCAAGCAGATTTAACAGTCATATATTATATGTCTTATTTTGTGTGTTGTTGGTTACCCTCCCCCAAACAATGAACATTTTGATATATATATATATATATATATATATATATATATATATATATATATATATATATATGAATTTTATGTTGATTGAGAATGCGTGTTGTTATTTTTAATTTCATTTATCTTTTCAAGCCCTAATGTTTTATTTGTTATGCATAATTCACTTTAGCTATAGGGTTCTGACATCTTCAAATAGGGGGAGATTGTTGGGTATTGGATCCACAATAACATGGATTTGAAGAAGGGTCTAGTTAAGCTAAGATGAATTATGACTATATTTGATGTTGCTTTTTGAGTTATGTACTTGCTGGTTTTCATTGCTAAGTACACTCCAATGTCAGGTTACAGTGGGTTAGTAAACACAAGACTATACAATGTAATCCCTCATTGTGTTGGCCAATGTGTTGACTGACATGTAATCTCTCTATTGGGGTGTACTTCTATCCCAAGTACAGGAGAAGGATCAAGGAAGGAACAAGGCTTGGATTTAGAAGTACAGGAATTTTCCTAAGTAAACTTCGTTGAGTATGGCTAGGAATACTTGTAATATTCGTCGAGTATGCTCATTCATATTCGTCGAATTCATTGTATATACCTTCCAACACTCACCGAATTCACCAATTGTACTTAGGGAATATTCTCTGAGAATTAGAAAATCTGCCAAGTAAAATTTTCCAAGTATCATCGTGTATACTCATCAAATTCGTCGAATGTATCTAATGATACTCACCAAATTCGTCGAATATACTAGACAATCCACGCCGAATTCGTCGAGTTCATTCGACGTTACTTCTCTAGATTTTTCTAAGTCTCATTTGTCAAATATTACTTGTCATGGCGTCGAGGGCATTGAGTCATTCAGCCTATACTATATGAATTCATCGAGTATACCAGCTAATACTCGACGAATTCATCGAGTATGATTCTCTGTTTTGTCATGGAGTGTCTTGCTGGCCTGAGCTGATTTGGCTAAGTCTTATTCTTTGTATATTATAGACCATTCAGCGAGTATACTAATGATACTCGGCGATACTCGACAAATTTGACTTAGGTCATTTATCCAAAATTTTCAAATCTCTGCTTCGGGTTTTCAATTAGCCATTCACAGTACTTCTAGGTTTCGTTTTTAGAAATTCTCTTATAAACGTTGGAAGGGATATCTCTATAAATACCTAGGGGATATTTCCTTTCCATCTAATCATTCTATTGATCTCATTTTCAAACCTAATTTTTTTAAAAAAAATCGGATTTCGGCCCGCCCGCCCTGACGCACAGTAATTTTGCAATTTCTCCAATCAGCCGCTGACGTTCAGTGCGATTCATCTTCTTCAACATACACGACTGGATTGTTCTCTCTCTACAGATCTATACTCCTCCAGATTAAGTCGTTGAAGATTAAAGTCAAGATTCAAGATCTTCCAAGTCTATATATTCCATATTCTCCAAGTGTTTCCAAGATCTACTTTTCTCGAAGAATAACAAATTGAAGATCTCATTTCTTGTCTAAGTGACTGTAATATTTTATAATATTCATTAAATTTTCTAGGAGATTTTCTCCTAGTTGTAGATTTGGTTTGTGGATCGAGTTATAGATCAATTTGTGGATCGAGTTGTAGATCCGTTTGTGAATCGAGTTGTAGATCCGTTTGTGGATTGAGTCATAGATCCAGTTATGGATCGAGTGGTCGGAGCATCGTCTCTGAGTTGTATGAGTTGCGGCTCCGAGGTGTAAGATTTGAAGAAATCTGAGTTTAGTGAAGTAACAGAATCTAGCCCTTCATGGTTGATAGGCGAGGCGGGAATATAGGCGTACCCAAATCGAGGAACCACTATAAATGTCGGTGTTTGTGTGCTTGATTTTTAAAGTAATTTTTATTCCTCGAAAAGACACAAACATAACCAATTCACCCCCTCTAGGTGATTTAGGTAGACGCTAGATACTTTCAGTGCTAAAAAAGGAAAGTTCAACCATCGAGCAGTATCACTAATGTCAGGCGATTTTTTAGGAAGGTAAATTTTTTGAAAAAAAATGTTGCCAAAAATTCTATTTTTCGAAGATAAAAAAGGTTTCCTATAGTAGCTATCATCAGGTGGTAGTACTAACACTGGTGTTAGTTTCCATGCCTATTAAAAGAACATGCCTCCTTCACAATACAGGACAGAATACAACTTCAAGACAGAACTATTGTACTTTTGTGAGAACCTCTTCCTTGCGATCTAAAACTCCCGTCAACACTCGTAAAGGACACAAACTCGAAGAAGGATTATGCATAAATATTATACATGGAGGATGTGATATAAATGGCAATATTCCTTGCCATACCTTTGTCACATTTGAGTTCATCCTATCGAGAGAGTTCTTCTATATTGAAGTTGTATTTTGTATTTTGTTATTTTTTAATTTTTGTAAACTCACTATAGGTAGGGGCGACTAAGCCTTGCGAGACTTCAGGAGAAAATCGTCTAGTGTGGACACCATTTTTATCTATGGATTCCACAATTTTCCGCATGGTGTAGATACTAGGTATAGGGTAGATTTAGGGGCAGTTCGAGGCCGTATCTTGGAGATATAGGCTAGAACCAACCGGTCCATAGGAGAAGGGTCGATATAGAAAAACAAAAGGTTTTCCTATCTCCTCAATCCTTAGCATTATTGGGATCTAAGTTTAATATTCATTATTTTTGATATAAAAGTATGTATTCCTTCGTTGTATGGTCACTAATATTTTATTTCTAAGTTGAATATAAAAAGGGAATCTCTACTACTAATGCTGAGCAGTAGTTACTACTGCTGGTGGTAACAATAGAAACTATAACATTACTGTTTCTTGTTTTAAAATCTAAATATTATTAAGAACCCTTATTCACCCCTCTAAGGGGTGTCATAAGATCCAACATATACACTCTATCCTTGAACTGTTTACCTATCCCTTAGGATTCACCCCCAAAATCTTTTCACTGAAAAAATAAATTTTCCCCATTTTCAAGCTTAGAATTGAGCTTAATTCTTTCTTATTATCATATTATGTGTGTGATAGATTTCATTGTGATGGTCGGTGGAAATCTATACAGTAAATTTTGTAGGTGATATGCTTGTATTATGAATAAAAAATAAAATAAACTAAGGAACAAAGGAGAAGTAAAAAAAGAGAATAAAGAAAAATTAGATTATGTTAGTTGGTTTTTGGCCATGCTTATGTGACCCTTATGTGTTATCTGTAAAGTCTGGCGATGTCATATATTTGATTTTTAACTTTGGATACCTATTTTTTATGTAAGCTCACATCTTGGCTTAAGCGTGTATTAGCCTTCATGTTTATCATTTGATATATCGCACCATAAACCCATGACTTCATGATTCATCCCATTTTAAGTCACATTGATTTGTGCTTTTAGATTCTCAACAGTATAGCGGAAAGGGTGTAACCCTGCAAGCCTATGACAATCATCATTAATGGATTTTTTGGAGGCTACCTCGAAGTATTATTTTGAGTAATGATTACCTAAGTGGTATCACTATTTTCTCCCAATGCACAAATTACTAGATGAACCTAGGCTTCTTTTTAAAAGTAGTCATTATATGTCTGAAACATATTTACAAACTCATAATTTCATTTGTATGCTTAGAATCTCTTTTCCATATAATTTTTACACGCAAAAGCATGAAATTTTTCTGTTCACTCGTCGTGTTCATCCTCTAATCTAGTTATTAGAATTCTTTTCACCATGGTATATTTTTTGCTCAGGACTAGCAAACATTCAAGTTTGGGAGTATTCAATAAGAGTATTTCATATAGTTCTTTAGGCTCTTGTAAAGCTTAGTTTCCTTTGATTCTGCTCATCTTTGTTTTGGTTATAGCATAAATCATTTAAATTTCTTCTTTATGTCATATGAGCAAGACTTTGCTTGTTCGAGTTTGTTTTTATATCATCTATGCATTGGGGAGATTTCTTCTCCCTCCCAATTAATATTCTCATTCATGTGTTAGTGTATGGCCATGTGGATATATTTATAGATGCGTGTCCTTGAGTTTTGTGTGCAGCTACACACCTCATGCAGCATCTCATAGGTGTTTTGTCCTCATTTCATTTGGAATGCAACTAGTCGTGTATATTAGTTCATGCACGGGTAGTGGACTCCTCTATGCATGACCATTATTCCTTACCGGTCATTTTCCCAAAATTATCCCGACAATCTCCAAAGAATTTCACGGGTCTTAGTCATATAAGTACTGAACTTCCTACTCGCATAACCACTAGTCGTGCGAGTTCATTATATTCCCTCTAAGAATTGGAACATTTCCCACCTGTCTTGGTACCTTGACACAAGGTTACTAGCAAAACCTTCACGAACGAACTTTGGTTAAAAAATAGCCATTGTGCGATTTATTCCATAGTAATCTTCTTATTCTGATGATGATGGGTGTATGAATATTTTATCAAACTTCCTTTAATCTTATTTTTTGATTAATGATGTTTTCTTACTATTTTTATACCCTGTTTGGAGATGGCCTAGTATGACCTAGCTTGCTTGACTTTTCTATTATTTCTATGGGTTTGTGATTACATGAGTAAGTATCAGGTTGCATTGTCGTTTAGCTAGACACAAGTGGACAAGAGTGGGAAGTTTTAATTGCTTTTATTTGATTCTTAGGTTCCCTTAGAAGGGGGGTGAATAAAGGTTTTAAAACAAAACTATACTTTAAAATAGAACTTAGATGAAAACAAAGAAAGTATAATTTTTGTTGCTACTACTAGCAATAGGAACTAGTGCATGATAATAGTAATAAGAATTTTGCTTTTTTCTTCTGTGTACGTGAACAAAAATCAATAACAAGAGGTTAAGAAAAAGAAATTTATTTTAATAATAATGGTTACAAAACTTTTACCCCAATAATGCTTGGGATCGAGTCAGCATCAAACAAGAAGGAGGCTCTTACAAAAGTATAGGAGTTGAGGATTCAAGTCATCATGCTCTGGAAGGAGGTCTACTCTTTTAATAGGCACAGAAGCTAGCGTTAGTGCTAGTGTAACCGTTGGGTGGTAGCTACTTTAAGAAATTGCTGAGCACTTGGAAAGAGCACTTTTGGTAACATCTTCTTCCAAATTTTGACCATGCCCCTTAGCGCTCGACATTAGGGTTAACATTACATTTTATTATAATCACTTTTGAATCATAAGATCTCCTTCCTTTTTTGCACCTTAATCATCCAGATATTGATGGGCCTTCCATATTCTATCATCGGGCATTAGTGTTAACACTTTGTGGTAGTAGTTGCTTAATTTAGCTCAGCCTAACCATCCTTTCTTGAAATATATTCCTTTCTTAACTATGTTTTCTTTTCTAAAGTCAAAATTAGAGTGAGCGTTAGAGTTAATTCCCTACGATAGTAGTGGATTTGGCATTCTTTCATCATTTTGGATTACCTATGCTAGTGCTAGTGGTAGCGATAACACTCCACATTAGCAACTGATGGAGCACCATCTTCATCATTCTGAGTTATAGTCTAAGGATTATTGGACTTAGGGTTCATATACACTATAAATTCATATCAAGCAAGATTAAACGCAAAATGTGATTTGTTATTCTCAAACCAAGAGATGCGGAATGCATGTTTCAACAAGCTCCCCCCTTTTTATAATAATAAATCCTCTATGAAGAAATAATATATATATGGTAAGTGTGGTGTTTATAGTAAGTGATAAGTGTGATATGTAAATTGCTCCTAAATAGATACTCCCCAGGCATAGATACTTCATATATTATACTCCCCCTAAATGGTATATTTCTTTAAATGTATTCTCCCCCTTTTGGAATTATCAAAAGAGGGTTTAGTAGAGTGTTTAATCAAATAGTTGTGTTTATTCTATGCATAGATAAGGATTTTGATTACCACATGTTGAGAAATTTTGGATCTCACTTGATGATTTAAAGTAATGAGAAATTGAAGTTACTACTTATTGTTTGAAAAAATTAGCCATGATCGAGCTTTATGAAGTGATGCAGCGGAAAGAACTATTTGAAAGCAATTTTTTTAAAAATAATTATCTTTTCGTAATTTCAAGCTTATATGAAATAAGAGTTGTAGTTTATAATGAAGACGATTCCGGAATTAGAAATCAAGAACTGTTATATAATAATATTTACAAGCAAGATATACTTTATGATGGCAAGATAAAAAATTACAATGTTAGGAAATTCGCAAGTTAAGTATTATTTAAACTTGTTGATATTAAGCATTTTTTCGAGTGCATTTACTAATGTATTATAAAAACTTTGTATAGTTGTGTGTTGGGATCCATTTCTCATGAGTAGAAGTGTTATGCAAGATAAAGATGTGTACAAGATAGTATGTTGATAAAGTTTACATGTGAGTTAATTAAAAACACATGAACTATATAATGAAATAAAGAAAACATTAAAATACATATATAATATTACTTCCATAATTTTTTTATGCACAAAACTATTAAGTCCAACTACCATTGTGCTCTACACACAATGCTCATTAAGACTTATCTAGGTGCAAAGTAGTGCTTGGAGGATAACTTTTATTAATTTTATGATCCGGTGTATAAAGAAAATTGGTGATAATTTGTTTGTCACAAGACAATTTGCAATTTTATCCAAGGTGCCCAACCTCACAATGCTCTTTAAGGCCTATCAATATGGTAAGTAGTGCTTAGTGGACCTTTCCTTGTCCATTTTATTTGATTTGTTTTTATTTTAGCGACTAAGCACTTCAAATTCACTTGTTTTAAAAATAATAGCAATTTGACATTTGAAACCAATTTTAAAAATAAGGAAGTGGAAGAAAAAATAGATAATTACAAGAAACAATTTCAATGTTATGTAGGTAATATGTTAATGCATTTTAAGATGTTATGGTTTTACACTACACAATCACGCAAGTTTAAATTAACAACACATGTAGGTTATAAAAAAATGTGTGAGTGAAATAGTTATTATCAATCATAAAAATTACTCATACTTAGAGGTATACTATTCATTCCTACACATGTGCTATATAATAAATTTTATTTTATGTTGAAAGATAGTTTCAAGACATGATAAAAGCAAAACAATGTTTGAAAGAACTTGAAATTAAAATTCAATAATGTATTTAACCTTGAAAATATAATTTTAATCATTCTTGAAAAACTTGCAATGATATTTAAGTAGATTTTTTATTATTTGAAATACAATATAAGCAAAGAAAATAAGAAAGAACATATTTTAGTATTTTATGTATTTCAAAATTTTAGTGGATTTTTGAATTTGTAAAAAGAAAATTTGATTTCTGAAATTTTTGAATATATATTTTTTTGTATTCCTAAACAGAGAAGCATAAATTTAAAGATAAATGAAATAATTGTTAAAAAAATAAAGAAATCAAAATTTTATACTAGCACCAATGTTAGAAACACGGGCGTGTACTAGTTGACACGGGCGTGTCGACACCCGTGTCCATTATGGGATGTGACGGTTGGCATGGCGGTTATTTGCGACACGGCCCCTGGTCATGGACGTGTCTAGGACCCAACACGGGCGTGTCAGGTTGGGATACAGGCGTGTCCCAACCCGTGTTCTTTTCTTTGCTTGATTTTCATGGCTGGATTGAGGCACACGGCCTGGGACATAGTCGTGTGCAAAGCCGTGTTTGGCCTAGGATTAAGAAATTTTAGGCTAATCTGAGCCGTTCATTTTCTTTAAATATGATCTGATGGTCCAGGTGAGATCCTGCTGTGTTAAGTTCGTAATAGAGGATTAATCCATATTTTTCCTCTTAAATTCTCTCTTTCTAAGAAGTTTGAGAGAGAAGAGAGCAATGAAGAAGAAAGGGAGGAATCCGGACGCCGGCGGATCATCGGAGCACCAAATTGAGAACCGAGACCAGATCCGTGGAGAGAATTCCCTTGCGAAGCCTTCCATCCGGCTAGTTTCACATGGTACCAAAGCGGATTTCAAGGGTAACGATTCTCCACTTGGACATGTGAAGTCCTTTTCTTTTATGCATAGGAAACCATCTCTCGCGAGTGTGCGGTGAGTGCGTGGTGTTCCTTGGGGTAAATGTTAACAGTACCCCTTGTGTTGCATGTAGAATCCAGAATAGAAGTACAGACTTAGGCATTGTGTGTGAAGCCTACCCGGACGTGGTTGTCTTGATTGGTGATGTTGCATATTATATGGATTGATGGAGAAAACTCCGTTCTTTGTGTTTTCGGGTTTCTTTGCCTAAGATTGCAGCAGGGAACCTTGGGGATTAACTCCAAGGCGCACCCAGAAAACTTTGCAGAAATGTAATTCTGCTAACTTGGCGGCCGGGAGCCAGCCTTGGACATAACTGGGTTATGTGATGTTTGGTAATGTTTAGGATCTGGGTGAAGCTTGTCCCGCACGTATGTCTTAAAGTGACTAGGAGGAGTGAGCAACGGGAGGGTGGAAACGGACCTAGGCTATGCGGTTTGGTGCTAGAGGCCCTAAAGTGGAACTAGCCGTTGGCATAGTCGGGAGTCTTAGACTGTGGTTAGAAGATTAAAATGCTCACAATGTTTGCCATCACGAGGATGGTGGAGAAGCCACGGAATTGACCGGATTCACAAAGAATGTTCCTTTAGTGCACGGGGTATTTGTCCGGGCGGGCCTACACCTGTGGCGAAATATACTTATGCACTTAATTGTTTAGCTAGGCTAATGATATGCTGGGAAGGAGCACCGCCATCCCGAATAAGGGGCGGGTTCATTATAATTTGGTCAGCTTTAGCGGACCATTGCTTTGTCTGCCACCATGCGGTGGAATGTTGCTTGCAGATACTGCGGAACCAAGTAACAAATAGCGGGTTGAAGCCCAAGCTGCTGTGCTGGCCCTCGAAGGCCAAAGCGAACTGTTATTTATTTCTATCATATGTGGCCAGCCTGCGAGCCAATGTCTGTAAAACACTATGTTGTTAAGTGAACATTTGTAAGGCCATAAGGCTAAGTACTCTATTGTGTATTTGTTATATTTCATTCCTGTGGTGAGTAGTGGACATTCATGTTAGTGTTGTGCAACTTTGGGTTCTCTTAAACTGTTTAATAGCTTCTGCTAGAATGCTCTGTGTTAGGGCGAGTAATTGAGTATTTGGTATTATCATGTAACCCTTCCGACTGTCCGTGGTATATGGCGTCGAGTTCCAGCTAGACCTTCTATTATATGCCATACGACGGATAGGGGTGTTACAATTTGGTATCAGTTCAGGTTTCGGTCGTCTGTAGTTTAATTCGTGGGAGAATTCTTTAAAGGGGTGGTGAGCACATGTATGTGCATCATCGTTATAATATAAAAGAACCCATGAATGTCCACTTAGGAATGGAAAAACACACTTTTTTTGAGGAACCCGAGTGTTCTAGTGATTTCTTTTAGCAATTTGTGTGTCGCATAATCAAGGGTTTATACTATTATAGGAAGCTAGGAGCGGTGCTGGGCAATCAGAGCGTCCTCAATCGGTGAAAAGTAGTGCACCAAGTGACGTGCCTATAACACATCCTTCAGCATAAACCATTAGATTGATGGCTGAAGCAGTCTTTGCCATGATAAATGCCCAACAAGTACAGCACGCACCACCTACTAATGAGCAAGAACCGATTAGAGTGGTAGAGCCAGGAGTGGTAGAGCGTGGGGCAGTTGATCCGGTAACACCAAGGAGTGCCATGGAGAAACATCTCAAGCATGTGATGAGCTTTAATCCTCCGTTATTCGACAGGATAGGAACGCCAACTCAAGCTGAGGATTGGCTCTCTATGATGAAGAGGGTCATGACCGCCACAGAAACTGCAGAGTGGCAGAAGACCACAATATCGACCTTCCTATTGGCTGGTGAGGCAAGGATGTTGTGGGACGAGTCAGAGGTTCATCTCTTAGTGGGAAGGCAACTTGCTGATGTACCGATGGAAGAATTCTCAAGGTTGTTCTTGGCCAGTAGCTACCTTCTTCCCAGAAGCTTGAGATGGAGAATAAGTACCTTGGTTTGACTCAGGGAGAGAGAAGCGTAGATGAGTATCTCCATGAGTTTACCCGGTTAGGTCATTATGTCGGTGCTATGTTTTCTAAAGAAGAGAGGAAGACCAACTGATTTTTTGAGGGCCTACAGGGCGACCTACAGCTACTCCTCGTTGGGCCTAAGGCGCAGGGATTCCTAGCCTTGGTAAATACGGCTCGGTCATTGAAAAGGGTCGCGAAGAAATTTCAAGAGAAGAAGGACCCAAGGGAAAAGAGGTCAGAGTTCAAAGCACCGAATTCAAAGTCTGGTTTCCGCAGATGGAACAAGAAGCTGAAGACTTCGAGCTCAGCCCCTTCGTCTGGAGCAATGGGGGAAAGCACAAGTTGAGTCCTAGGAGCATGCTACAACTGTGGAAAGGTGGGGCATTTTGCACGTGAGTGTTAGAGCGGACGTACAAAGTCCGAGAAGAGGCATGGGGCAATATATGAAGAAAAGGGAAAGGCGGCGGAGTCGATCGCATCCCACCATGCTCAAGCCCAGCCTAGAGTATACAACCTTGGTCTGCAAGAGGCCATTAAGCAAGCTGGCGTGGTGACAGGTATGAGTTAAATTATTACTGTTTAGCTTTTGTAGCTGTTATCTTTTTACATGTTAGCTTTTAATTGTTGGTGCTAGGCTTTGTGTTAGTTTTTGATAGTCTGGCGAGAGCCCTATTTGATACAGGAGCTTCGCATTCCTTCTTGTCCGAAAGATTCGTATCGTGCATCGGAGTTCCTTCCTCGATGGAAAAAGACAAGTTGGATGTGTTGTTTCCCAATGGGTGCTTAATGCACGTGGATAGAGTATGTGAGGTAAAGTTAGTGGAGTTCGATGTAATCTTTGGAATGGACTGGCTCTCAGAGCAGCGAGCATGCATTGATTGCAACCGAAAGGAGGTTAAGTTAGGACTCAATACTGATTAGGAGACCACGTTTGCTGGCATGAACGGGTCGAGCAAGATTTTAATGACAGCGCTTCAAGTGATTAAGGCAGTTCGGTCTGGGGCAGAGCTGTTTGTCATTTCATTGCAGGCTTCAACGCCTGAACCTAGTATGTACAGTATCTTAGTGGTGTCCGAGTATCCTGATGTATTCCCAGACGATCTCTCGGGAGCCCCTCCTCAGCAGGAGATTGATTTTACAATTGAGCTGGTGCCGGGTGCCAAACCAGTGTCATGCTCTCCGTATCGGATAATGCCTAAGGCGATGGCGAAACTGAAGGTGCACACCATCTAATTTCTACCCAACCTAAATTCCCTCGAAAAGGGTAAGGGGCATTAAATGCCACCATTTTACCTAGTGCCTTGCGAAACCTTCACCGGGTAGCCCTTGGGAAGTTCGGGAGCCAACCCATTAAAAAAATATATTTTTCAAAAAAAAAATATATCTAAAAAACTAATTTTTCTTTTTCTTTTTAGTAACAGTTTATTTTTTTTATGAAATCATCATATTTTTGCATTTTTTGCGGGTCGCCCGACCACTTTTATTCTGAATGTCTTTCGGGAACCCCTCCTCTTTTGATTTTAATTTTTCTGGGGAAGGTCAAAATTGCCAATTTGACCCTTACTCCAATTTTTATCCTATTTGGGAGATGGGGAACCCGTCTTATTTTTCTTATGATTTTGCCCCGCAAAGCGCCGTGCCTCCAAATTTTAATTTTAATTCTATCGATAATGAGTATTTTGAATTGCAAAGTTCTCTTGATAATATTAATTTGCATTTCAAAACCATAATGGATTATATTTCTTGTAAGGCCGCTTCATTTTCTTCGTCTTCTTCTCCGTCTCGTCCAAATTCTTCATGTAATGAGTCACTGGATATCTCTTCTTGTCTATTTCCACTCGAGGAGGATAACTATTCGGATATTCCAGATTGTTTCCTTCCTCCTTTGGAAGACACCTCTATGGATATTCCGGTGTGCTTCTTACCCATTGAGGATGATGAGACGTCTCCTATTTCTCCTTCTGAAGACGTTTGTGATTCCATTTCACTTCAATTTTTAACTGTTCCAAATTTTTCTAGTTTTATCGAGTCTTTTTCTTCTTCTTTTATTTTAGATGATTCTCCTTTAGTTCTCTCTACCCCTTCTTCTCTCGAAATTTCACAAGATTCCCCTTCTCCTTCTGAAATTTCCGTTGATGAAAATTCTTTTTCAACTTCTTTTATTCCTCTTTCTATTTTTCTTCTTTTTATTCTCCTTCTTTTGACGACCCATTCTTTCCCATTTCACATACAACGGAGTTCTTCCATAACTCCATCCATTCTTTTTTGGGCATCATTCTCTTGAAGATTCCACCGCATGTCGGTGCAATTCTTCATTTCTTCTTTTTTTTAATTTACTCTCCTAAGCGCATACTTAGGGAGTTACCTCTTCATTTCAGTTTTTATTTTCCATTTAGCTAACGAATAATGTCGGGCTCAGCCGACGTTAAACAAAGAGCGCTCTTGGGAAGCACCCCTTGCTTATCCTTTTTGTTCTTTCTTTTTCTTTTTGTTTTATTTTGCAGGAATAAAACCTTCGGCGGTTGGTTTGGCTCCATCCTTTCCTCTCTTCCTTAGGCCTGAGCCGGTGTCTAGCTCAAGCATGAGGGAGCAACATCTGCATTCGGCCTTACGAATCCGGGGAAATGGTTTTCTTTTTTTATTTACTTTATTGCATCCCCCCTCCCCTTTCTTCTTCTTTTTTTCTTTCTTATTTTTATTTTTCATTGAGGACAATGCAAAATTTAAGCATGGGGGAGGGTTTAGTTATTTTATCTCTTTTTTCTATCTAAAAATGTTTTAAATTTCTACAAAAAAAACAAAAAAAAATTAGTATAGTTTTATTCTATTGCTTTTATTTAGCCTTATCAAAAACCAAAAAAAATTAGAAAAATCAAATATTCCAAAAAAAAGATCATATTTCAAAACCCCAAAAAAATTGAAAAATGTCAAAAAAATAATAATAATAAACCTCATGCTTAGCTTTTTGTTATTTTCAGAAATTTAGTTTGAGTTTGTTTATAAGCATTCTTTGCTAATCTTATATTTCATCATATTTAGTTAAATTTAATATTTAGTGATTTAGTTTTGAGGATAATTTTATGATTTTAATTTGCTTAGAGTAATTTATTTAGCATTTTTTCTCTTTTATTTTAAATAGTTTCAATTTTGTAGTAATTTTGCTTAATAATTTTGGATTCTAATGATTATTACCTCATGCTTTTAGATTCTTAGGAAATCTCAATCTACTAGTAGTTGCTCTCTAGTATTTTAGTTTATTTTCTAAAAATCTTGTTTAACCCCTTATCCTTACCCAATTCTCTTTTTTCTTTTATTTGTTAGATTATATGTCATGGGAATAAGGAGATGTTAGTTCCTTATTCTCTGGTACACATATGCAATCCAAAAATAAAGAGAGAAATTAAAAGTTCATATATGTCGGGGGAAGTGATAGGATGTTAGTCTATCATTTTTTGGTATTACATATATATTTTATGGTAAAAAAAATGTGTGTGGTGTGAAGAAAAAAATTATGATCACCTCCAATCAAAGACCTCTTTATGTTGATTTCCTCCCCAAACCCCTTAGCCAATATTATTGTCTTTGTCTTTAAATTAAAATATTGGGAGAGCATAAGTAGTAGGTTGCATTTTTTTCCTTAGGTTTCTTTCAAGTTATGGTTTTTATAATTTCAATCTAACCTTGTTTGCACTTTACTCAATTTTGAGTACTAGTTAATTTATTGGAGAATTTTTTGCTAAAATTTTCTCTCTTTTCACTTTAATTTCATAATTTAGGACATGATTCTTAAATCCCTAAATTTGTTTTTTGGCTAGATTTTGGTGTTAATAAATTTTTAGTTTAATTGAAAATTTTATAATGTCTTATGAATATTTCTCATACTTTTGCTCTGGAATAGCAAAAGCCTAAGCATGGGGGAGTTTGATGACTACTTTTAGTGATCATTTTTGGGGTAATTTAGTAGCCTAAATGCCTAAGTTTATTTTTATTTTATGATTGTTATTTCATGTTTTAATGTCTTTTTATAATATATTAATTACTAGTTTAATTTTAAGTTTTAAGTATTTTTATGCATGTTGTGCTTTATTTCTTCTTAAAATATTTTTGTGTTAGGATAATATAATTACTAGTTTTATTATAGTTTTTATTTGCTTTTTATGCTGCAATTTTATGTCATTATGTTATGATATAAAAATCTATAGTATGTATTTTTATTATTTTATGTAGTATGTTTATATGATTATATTATGTGTTATGTTATGCTTGTTATTTTCTTTTGTTTGTTGTTATGTTAAATAACTAATGTTATTTTTTTTGTAGGTACACAACATGAAGTCAAACCCGACCACTTTGGAGCAGCCCCTCTACCCGAGCCCATGGTTCAGCCCAACATTAAGGAACCCGAGCCTCAATCCATGCATGACCGAGCCCTACAAAGCCTCATAAGCAACCCACTTCATTCCCAAGCCCACCTAGCTGCTCCTTTTCCCCAACCTGATCCCACCAAGATGCCCCTTCATGTGGTCGGCCACCTTCCTCTCCTCTCTCTCCATCATTTCATATATTGCATGCATGCATTCTCCCCCTACACGGCCGGCCTCCCTTCACTCTCTCCCCTTTATTATTTTCTCACCACTTTATTCCTCATTCACCCCTTTTTCCCCATTCTCTCATGCTCATTTAAGACTCATTCATTCCCCCCTCTCCATTTTATATTTTCTATGTTATTCTCCTTAAATAAAATACATGAATCTAGACATTCTCTCTCC
Source organism: Platanthera zijinensis (assembly GCA_039513925.1). Lineage (NCBI taxonomy): Eukaryota > Viridiplantae > Streptophyta > Magnoliopsida > Asparagales > Orchidaceae > Platanthera > Platanthera zijinensis. Next base: position 152,810,881 of record CM077087.1, read on the forward strand.
CCTTCATCAATAAAATGCTTGAACAATCCCCCTAGCATGTGGTTGGCCACCCCCTTGTCTCCCCTTATTATAGATCCTTCTCCCTCTCATATAAAAGGAACCCCTTGCCTCTTGTTTTTGTTTGGTAGTTTTTGGTTTAAGTAGTTTTAGTTTAAGGAAGTTCTTGTGCTAGTTCAAGTAGAGTTCTATTTCTAGTTCTTTTCTTCCCATGTTGTAGTTCTTTTTTTAATGTTGTAATTTTCTTCATAACATAGTCTTGTCTTTTTAATATTGTATTTCTCTTTTATTTTATTAAGCAATGCAAATGAACTTCTTTTATCTTTTTGTTCTTTCTTTCTCAAATATGCTTAGCTAATTTCTTTTTTTGTGCCCGATCGCGATAAGTTTTGCAAAAAAATAATATCTTTCATTTTATGTTGCATTTGTATTTTTATTTTTGATCCTTCCTTGATTTATTTCGTATCGACTCCGTATTTCCAGTATACGGTAGTAGATTCCGATCTCATATTAGAGTAGCCGAGAGGCTCGTGAATATGACAGATCACTCAAGGAAGGAAGGTGTTGCACGCAACCCTAGAGATAGGATGACGTAAATCCTCCGGATTAGATAGTCAAATCCAATAGTGCGGGTCACTTCGGTAATGCGACTTTAGGCCATTTTGACTTATAAAGAGATTTCAGTCAAAACGCCTATAAGTAAGGGGATTTAATGCTCTAGAGAGATTACTTCCTAATATCGGATCCTTCACGGTCTTTATAGATTTGCAAATGTTAACTAATTTATTCCGTTATTTTATTTCAAAGTGAATCGTCGATCGAGCAATCTTTCGCTTTTATTTTATTTCTCTTTTAACTAAGTTTATTTTATTTTATTTTCAAAAATCATCTATCGTTTGGTAGGATAATAGAGTCGTTGTGAGTAATAGTACTTGCCTGCCCCTAGTTTTTATACGACCTTGATATATTTATATCACTATACTATAAAATGATAGGTACACTTGCCTATTCGGATTGTAGTCCGTGAGACGATTTTTACGCATCAAAACCCTACAGTGCCAGAAAACTGGTCTTTCACAGCACAAATAGCTCTCTAAGAATTATCGCTGTTGGCGATAGTCACTGTTCCCCAGTGACATCCAACAAGTCTTAAATTGTGGATTTCTAGGGTATTTTCCTAAAATTCACCTCCAGTACCATGCAGACCACGTATATTACTCGTTTATACTCGGAGTCTTCTCCGGCACGCAAAATAAACATCACCAATCAAGACCAACCTGTCCATATGGGCTTCACACATCATGCCTATTCCGTACTACACATTTCCGAATCTATATGCAAGACTCACTGGGGATTTCACGAATTAACCCAAAAGAATTCCCTCGATTCTCCACCATTTGGTGGTAGATTTCATGCATATGCTAAAAGAAGGACTTCACATGTTTAAGAAGGAAGATCGTTACACTTGTAGTTCGTTTTTGATCCATGGCATTAGTGTTCTATCCAGTTTGAAACGAGCACGTCGCTTTCCTCTTCACAGATCTAGTATAGGATCTTGATTCCAAGCACAAGCACACCTCGGATCGATCTCTACAAGAGCTCCTAGACTTTTCCTCCTCTTGCCTCTCAAGAACTAAGAAAGAGAGTATGTGAGAGAAAATGAGAATGAATTCTCATATAAAGCCTTTATATAAAAGCTACCGCCACGCGGTAACTCCTACCGATGCGGGGTAACATAGGCAGTAACCACTTTGACTAGCTGTTGACGCTATCTAGAGCTAGCGCCCCGCGATAAGTCTTTAGCGCCTAGCAGTAGACTTGTTACTCGAGAAATCCTTTTGACGTTCGTCGAGAGGCTATCTCGGCGCGGCAACGCCTATCGCCTGGCGGTAAAAACCTGGGCTCTTGGTCTTTTAATTCACAAGGCTATCGCCATCGATAAGACTATCGTTGGGCAGTAACCTTCAATGATCACTTCTCATTTTTTTGGTGTTACAACCCTCCCCTCATTATAGAAATTTCATCCCAAAATTGTACGCATCTATATGGAAAACCAACAATTAATATGTTATAACATATTTTACAAACAATTCGAGGTATTCCTCACACATGGTCTGCGCACGCTCCCATGTCAGTTCTTCATTGCCACAGTGTCACAACCAGCATTTTCATCGCATTTAATGATATATCAGAGTAAGGGAAAATGTGCTTCATGATGCCACGTCAACAGGGGATAACTGCGGGCGCTCAGGAAAAACTCCTACTTAACACATCAAGAAAGATCTTTAAGTAATTTAGAGAAAAATCTAGTTTAAGTTAAGCAGTTAGCCGTATCCCTCGGCTTAGTGGCTCATCTAGTCCATAAGAAAAAATAGTTATACGCTATGGAAAATACTTCTTTTACAAGATTAGACATCCATCATGAGAATAAATGTACCCAGAGGACAACTCATGGTATGAAAGACTCTCAGTTTATAATGGTAGTAAAAATAACTTTTACGATCGCTAAATATAATGATTTAGAATTTTAAAACATGCAATGGATGAAGTAATAATAGTAGTTTTTACACTCGAAAATACCTAACATGCAATCCTAAAATAAAACATCCCAGAGAGAAAATAATCCAAATAATCAGAAGGAAAATAAACTAGCAGCTAGCAAAGTGTCCAAAATCAACTATCCTGTGGGCGTCAATAATCTGACACGAACCCACATAAAACAAAAGTATGCCTAAACTAGGAAAAGTAAACTAAAACAACAAACTACCTCGCAACGTCGAGGTGAAAACCACAACCAACACTACTGCTCAGGAACTCCAAAAAAGCTCCACTACCTGCTAAAGTTTCGAACCTGAGGCATTCAAAAGACAGAACACCTCAGCAAGAAGGTACAAGCGGCGGCAGAAAAGTAAGCAAAAAATAAACAAAGGTCAAAAAGGGGTACCAACCCAAGACAGAAAGTACTGAAGTAGAGTACAAAAGTAAAGTACCAAAATCAAAAAATAGGACTTACGTGAATCATCACGTACATCAACTATACAAGATGCCCAGGGCTAAAAGGTGGAAAGCATGATTAAATCATAAGAAAGAATTCTCAAAACTTTATTAGCCACATGTGGTCAACTCTACCCAAAAACACAGGCGAGGTGGTCACTCATCCGGACACACGCTCATAGATATAATATCTGTCTAACTGCGGGGGAGACTCATACACTTCACCATTCACCGCAGACGCCCAAACACCCGGTAGAGTTCCACAAGGTGCTAATAAATCTCAAAACATTACGGAGGTGGTTACGTCCACTAACTCCCGCAAACCAGAGAATCATGATATATCAAGATTTGGCATATCGAATTCTACTAGATATTTTTAGATTTAAGAAACAGTTGATCAACCTTTAGGAAGGATTTATAATGCTAGATAAACTCTGACATGTCTTACATAATAGTTAAGGGACGGTTAAAAGAGCTTGATTCAACCACATCATCAAAACATATACCACTTTACAAGGTTAGAGTAGCAAAAATCAAGAACATGATAATACAAGTGGATTTAAAAAAAGGATTAAAACAATACTATAATCAACAAGTTATTAATGATGGCAACAAAAGAAGTTAGAAATTTCAACAGACCGGGAGAAAGAAGGGAAGAGATGAGTAAAACCACCACTTGCCTTGGTTTTACTGGAGAAGACCTCCAAATCGCAACTCAGCGTAGATCGGGACTAAGGAAGACGGGGGAAGTTGAAATCTGAACAAAAAATGGCCGAAATAGAGGTTAAGGCCAAAAACCCCAACGAGAAAATCTCTAGAAATGAGAAAACATTTACCACGATGGCATAGATCTCGTTGAGAGCTTTCTGGATCTATATTCGGTTGAACTTTCGAGCACCAGAGCATCGTCGGAGGCCACCAGAAGAATCACGGAAGAACTTTCTCTCTCTCGCTCACGCCGCTCTGGTTCGGGAAATGAACAGGAGTTAGGCTAAAAGAAGAAGTAGAGGAAGAAGTATATATATCAATTATAAATATAATATTAAAATAATTACACTCATAATATTTATACATGTAAATATTGAATAGGGGTCGGCTAAATTGGATTTTTCGAGATGAAGGTATGGATTTCTCGAGAGGGATTAGGATTTCTCGAGAATGGCTTCAGGATTTCTCGGGAACAATCAATATAGATTTCTCGAGAGCAACATGGTCCTCTCGAGAACAAACAAAGATTTCTCGAGAGCTAGGCAACACTTCCCGAGAAATCAATATAGATTTCTCGAGAGCAATACTGGATTTCTCGAGAAGGAATTGGATTTCTCGAGAACAATGCTGGATTTCTCGAGAAGGAATTGGATTCCTCGAGAAGGGACTACGGGTTACTCGAGAACAAACGGTGGATTTCTCGAGAAGAGCTTCTGATTTCTCGAGAGCAAATCTGGACTTCTCAAGAAAATTTCAGATTTCTCGAGAATAATATATGATTTCCCGAGAACAATACAGGACTTCTCGAGAACTGGCAGAACTTCTCGGAAAACAATTCTCGGCTTCTCGAGAAATGAAGGGCAGATGAAGAAAATCGTTTTGTCTATTATTCCGGGATAAAATGTCAACTCTACGAATTTAGCAGTGAAGACAACACTAGAATCCGACGCACCGTTCTTGAGATACTAACATCAAATGCTTACTATAAGCATACATGTCACAAATTTAATTCTTTCAACAAGAAAACATTCAATCTTTATCAAAAACCCCAAAATCTGGCTACACAGACCCAACAGACGCGAAAACGCACTAACGGTGCAGCGCCGTCAACATGACATAAAAAGGTAACACCCTGAAGTTATAAATATGTTGATACCAAATGAAATAATATTATCGAAAAATCGGGGGCGTTACACACATTTTCCCACCGGACTTTAACATTCCCGATTGTCTTGTTTCGCAGTTGCTTGAACTCCGAATCCTCAATCCGAATATGCCAAACTTTCATCGTCAGCTGACGATCGACCGGTTGATCGTCCACGACCATTTGAGCTGGCTCTTTTACAGCTTTTCACATCACCGATATGTGAAACACATCGTGCAAACTATTTAACTTCGCAAATAGAGCTAACCGATAGGCAGCTTCTCCAACTCGCTGAACCACTTCAAATGGACCAATATACCTCAGACTCAACTATTTCAAGCATCGAATCCTGGATACGCCTTTGAAGGGCTTGATTTTTAAAGATACCCAATCACCAACCGCAACCTCTACGTTTTGGTGCTTGGCATTGTTGTATTTCACTTTCCTGTCTTGGGTTATTACTAGTCGCTCTATAATTGTACGTATGGTCGAATTTGCATCTCCGACCTCTTTACGTTTATGTAGCTTTGAATTGGCTGTTTCTGCCCAAGCTAACAGTGTACGGTACTTCCTACCGTATAAATTTCAAAGAACGACATTTGTATGTTATCTTGATAGCTATTAATGTTGACAAACTCAATCATATAGAGGTGACTTTCCCACCTCTTCCCAAAATCCAGGGCACACATACAGAGACAAACCTCCATTGTTCTGTTGTTCCTCTCAGTTTGGCAATCCGTTTGCGGATGAAATGTCATACTTAACTTTAGTTTATTCCCCAACAACTGATGGATTAGCCTCCAACCATTTGTAGTAAAGCGCCTGTTTTGGTCACCAACGATGCTCCGGGCACACCGTGCAATCGTACTAGGTCGTCTATGTTTATCATGGCCAACTTTCCACGAAATCGTCCTTTTATTCGATATGAAGGGCGATCCTTTTGTCAATCGGTCAACGATCACCCACTCGGCATCGTTTCCGTTCTGTGATCATGGCAGTTCGTGTACGAATTTCCCAAGGACCTCATCAAACTTCCGTACCAGATTGAGTTTATGCACATCTCCGTGCTCTCTGGGTGAATTGAATATTTCATGAAGCGTGCTTCACGTATCAATTCCTCACGTAGCTTACCCATCTTGGGAATGTACCATCGACTGCCCTCTTTTTTTAAAAAGGCCAGCATCCAAGGGGAACTAGGAATTTAACCCATCCTCTGCATAGCATTTTGTTGGAACCCTACGTTTGATTTGGGCTATGATAACTATTAGGATGCTTAGATTGACCCATCTTGTATAGTCTAGGGTCATAGGATTTTCTAGGGTCAAAGTCAGCAGCACCTATTTAGACTGTCAGTACTCTACTTTAGAAGACTTTACAGAAGACTTCAATGGAAAAGCAGTTAAAATGATTACAGGTAAGTCGTTCGACGATAGCTGAACTCAGCTCGACGATTGTCAATCTCAGATCGATGAATTCAGAGTTCCTTCTCTGAGTTGAGTTCGACGAAAGTCTAGCTAACACTGACGAACTATGATCTCATATCGGAAGTTCAGCTGGACGAAGGACTATCTTAGTTCGACGAACTTGGAGCTCAGATTGGCAAGTATATTTTAAGCTCGACGAAAGCTGAGCTCCGGTCGATGAAATTTCTTTTTAACTCTACAATCTCAGCTCGACGATAGCCAAGCTAAGCTCGATGAAGGAGAGTTCTTAGCTCGACGAACTTGGAGTTCACGTCAACGAAATCATTGTTGAGTTCGACTAACTCCTTCCAGGTTTTTTTTGGCTATTCTTCTCTGCAGTTTCTCAGTTTGACTATCAGTTTGATTTCAAATTCTATCATATTATGATAGTAATGCTCTGATAATTAATGCTCAATATTCTCAAGAATATAGCCGTTCCGGGCAGCATTTATTATGGTTTTCACAGAGTTATTACTCTACCATATTCAATGGGAGAGTTAGAGAAATGCATTCAAGACAAATATTAGCTGTTCGGAATCCAAGAAATTATGCAGAGAATCTCAAAGGAAAGATTTAAAATTCAAATGGTTTTGAATCTGAAAACATATATAAAGTAATTTCCTTTCAGAAGAAGACACAGACACACAGAAGAGAAATAACAGTTAGTGAAAAAGTATTAGCAGACAATGAAGAATAATACTGCTTTCATACACTCAGTGTTCTTCATCTGCTTCAGGCTTTCTAGAGACAAATAATCAAAATCAGTCTAAAAGGTTGAAAAGCAAGTTTTTTTTTGAAGACTACACCTTGAAGCAAAGCTTCCACTCCTGATCAGATCCATACAACTTAAGCGGAGCTTTGACAACATCAAAAAGTCCACTAGTCTTCTCAGAGCTTTGAGATATAGAAGACAATATCTTTTTATTTTCCATTTCACTGTGTGCTGGGTTTTAAATCCCTTCAAAAGTTAGACTTTTGGTTGTTAAGTCTCCTAATCAAAAGACTTAGATTGGTTTTTGGGCACATGATCAAAAGCTCAAAGGGTTGCTAGATCTCCCTTAGGAAAATAGATCTTATGCTGACAAGGCACCTGAGAAAAACCTGTGGTGGCAGGGCATCTGATCAAAAACCTGTAGTAGATTCCTACCAGGGTGGTAGAAGAGTGGATGTACCCAGGTTTATTGGGGAACCACTATAATTCTTGTGTCGTTTGTGTTGATTATTTTTGTGCTTGTGTTTTGTGATATTTCTTGTTTTATACTTATATATATCACTTTATTTTAATCTGCTATAAAAACAAGTAAATCATTTTAATACTCTATTCACCCCCTCTAGAGTAATCATAAGATCTATCCCCCACTTTCAATTGGTATCAGAGGGTCGTTTCTTGATTGTACATGCTAACACTTGAACCAAAAGATCTGATAGATCTTATTCTTTTCTAGATTTTTTATCATGGCACAAAACAAGGAATTTTCAAGCACTAGACCTCCAATGTGTAACTTAAGTATGTTTGCACTTTGTAAGGCAATAATTAAACTCTATATAAATTCCATTGATGAAGACATCTACAATTCTATTTTATACAGTCCCATAACTCCATCTGCAACAGCCACAACAAGCACAAGTGCAGTTCCACCACCTAAGTGGACTGATGCTCAGAAGAAGCTCAAAGTTGCAGATGCCAAAGCTATGAACATCCTAGCTCAAACTATGTCTGATGACATATTCTAGAAGTTTGCTGAATGCACTTCAACCAAGGATATCTAGGATTCCCTAAATGGGATGGTTGCAGGATCTGTAGATGAGAGAAAGGACAGAAGATCCCACTTGATTTCTCAATATGAGAATTTCAAGAAGGGTGAATCTGAATCAGTTGTTGAGATATACACCAGACTCACCCTCATCATCAATGAGCTGAAAACCCTAGAGAAGGACATCTCATTGACAGAAGTCAATGACAAGATTCTTATGTGCTTCCCTAACACATGAGACTTTAGGATCTGGCCAATCAAGGAAGCCAGAAGATTGAATGAGATCTTAACAAAGACCTTGTTGGGAAAGCTCAAGTCTTATGAGCAGCTTATCAAGATAAGGGAAGCTGAACAAGTGGATTCACCTTTAGTAAGGAAAGAGAAATGAATAGTTTTTTAGGCTAGAGATGAAGAAGAATCTCTTTCAGCAAATGAAGACCTCATGAGTCTTCTGGCCAAAAGATTGTACAAAATGGCCAAGAAGGACTTCAGGAGAAGGTCTTCCAGAAATGAAGAAAATCCAGGTATGACAAAACCCCCACTAAAGAAATTGTTTGTTATGGGTGCAGGAAACCTTGACACATATTGCCAGAATTTCGTTAGAAGAAGAAAGAAAAGAAGAAGGATATAGACTCCAGAAAGCACTCCAACAAATCCTCTTCCAACAAATACAGGAAAAAAAAGAGGATTTGTAGCCGAGACATGGAGTGACTAAGATTCAGACTCTTCATCCAGCTCCAGTGAGGATATAGAAGAAGCAAAAGCTAAAGAGATCTGTATGATGGCAATCAATGCATCATGCAACAACTCTGAGTCAGAATCAAAATCAGAGGAAGTCCAGGTAATCTCTACCTTTGATTTTACTTCTGATCAATTCAAATTAGACTTTAAATTTTTATGTAAAGATTTAATTAAATCTAAGAAGGAAATCAAACTTCTCAGAGAAAAATTAATTGAACTTGATAATTTTTCTTCAGAAAATTATAAACTTAAAGAAGACTTAAAAACTACTTCAGAACAAATATTATCTTTAGAAAGTAAACTAAATGAGGCAAAAGTATTTCAAGAATCCCTTAATGGGAGAAGTATAAAATTGATGGACATCACAAGCACAGTGAATGCTAGATTAAAAAGCAAACTGGGCTTAGGTGCATCATCAAGTCAGCCTTATATTATTGATAAAAAATATTTTATTTAAACCTATCAAATTCATTTCTGAAAAGGAAAGAAAAAGTAAAAGATACTAATAATGAAACAGAGGTTTTAAATCAGACTAAATCAAAGAAAAAAAATTCTCATAAAAAAAATGTTCAACATAATTCGTCGAACCGAGATAGACGAAATCAGTATAAGCGTCGAACGATGATCGACGAACTCTGAACCTAGAATTTCGGCATGTTTACTCAAACAAGGGTGTTCGATAAAATCAACAAGTTTCGTCGAACAGAGATTGACGATCGTGGAATGCAGGAAATGAGTATTATCATTCTGTGAACTGAGATCGACGAAATCAATAATTTTCGTCGAACTCAGATCAACAAACTCAACTAAATTCGCCTAACTCAAATTTTCAAAACAGAAATTTTAATTTTTATCAAACGAATAATCAGAAACCAAAACTTGTTAATACTTTTACTCATTGGATAATCCCTCCCAGGAGATATCATCCATTAGGTTATAAGGATCAACCTGATTGTTCTTATATTTCCTGTTATTGTTTTGAAAGAAATCAAAGACCCAAGGTAACCTGAGTCAAAAACACCTAACTTATTTTTATGCAGGTGAAGAACTATCCTACTACAGAGGAACGGTGGTATTTGGATAGTGGTTGCTCAAAATATATGACAGGTTCAAAGGCCAGCCTAAGTAACTTTAAAGCAAAGCTTGGCCCAAAGTGATCTTTGGAGACTCCAATTGTGGACAAACAGAAGGATATGGAAATGTCAAGATTGGAGCAGTCAAATTCAAAAAGGTAGCTTATTTGAATGGACTGAAGCATAATCTCATATCCATAAGTCAACTATGTGATGAAGGTTATCAGGTAACTTTTAAAAAGTCCTTATGCTCTAGTATTTCTGATAAAAACAAAATTGTTTTAACTGGTATTAGACAAGGAAACATATACTTAGTTAATTTCAATTCAGCTAAATCAGAAATTATCTTATTTAACCAGATTAATAAAGCTAGTGAATTATGGCATAAGATGCTAGGTCATGTAAACCTTAGGATCATAGATAAATTATCTAAGGAAAACCTTGTTAGAGGAGTACCTTTTGGCTCCTACAAGAAGGAAGGAATCTGTAGGGCTTGTCAATTAGGCAATCAAATTAAAAATAGTTTTAGATCCATTAATAAAAGTGATTCACCCAGAATCTTGTACTTGCTACATATGGACCTTTTTGGTTCGATTACAGTACAAAGCTTGGGAGGGAAATCATATACCTTAGTGATTGTTGATGATTTCTCTCGATTCACTTGGGTTTTCTTTTTGAAAAACAAGTCAGATAACTTTAAAGTTCCTTTAGACTTTCTTAAGAGCATACAAATTGAGTACTCTACTCAAGTTGTATTGATCAGAAGTGATCATGGCACTGAGTTTTAATCTCTTCTCATGTAAGAATTCTGTGAGAAGGAAGGTATTAGGTCTGCTCCTAGAACTCCTCAATAAAATGAGGTAGCTGAAAGGAAAAAATAGAACCCTGATTGAATCTGCAGGGACATTACTTGCAGATGCTCACTTGCCCTTATCTTTTTGGGCAGAGGAAGTAAGCATAACAAATTATGTTCTGAATAGAAGTCTAATTCATAAACTTAAGGATAAGACCTCCTATGAATTCCTTAAAGGGAAGAAACCTAAAAAACTATTTTAAAGTATTTGGTTGTATATGTTATATTCATAATAATGACAAGAAATATCTTAGAAAGTTTGAAGCCAAAGCTGCAGAGGAACTTTGTCTTGGATATTCCCAAGTCAGTAAGGCTTATAGGGTTTATAACAAATCAACATTAAAAATGGAAGAATATGTACATGTAACTTTTGATGATACTAACATGTTTTACAAGGAGAAGGATTCTTCTACCATAAAAAATTTGAAGGTACCAAATCTGTGTGAGAAAATGGACGATTTAATCCTAACACAAGAGGATATATCACATCCTTCTCAACAGATTACTGTTGATGATAGTGACGAAGATATTCGGGAAATTCATGCTGAAGATGTTATGGCTAATGAAATTCCATAAGAGGAATTAATTCCACAAGTGGTTGAAGAGCAACCTCTACCCACTAATCTTGTCACACTTAGAGATCATCTCATATCTCAAGTGATTGGAGACATATCAGCTGATGTGCAAACAAGGCATCAAATCAACCAAGATTTGATGCATGCTTGCTTTATTTCTCAAAGTGAGCCTCAATTCATAAAAGATGCAGAGCAAGATCCCCACTGGATTATTGCAATGCAAGAGGAACTCAATAAATTTGAGAGGTGTAGAGTATGAGATTTAGTTCCAAGGCCTAAAGAATACCAATTCATTTGAACTAAATGGGGATTCAGAAACAAGTTGGATGCTCAAGGATCAATTGGGAGGAACATAGCAAGATTGTGGCTCAAGGATATTCTCAGGAGGAAGGCATAGATTATGACCAGACCTTTGCTCCTATTGCATGGCTAGAGGCTATCAGGATTTTTCGTTCTTCTACAACATTCAAAAAGTTAAAAGTATACCAGATGGATGTGAAGAGTGCCTTTCTGAATGGAGAGCTCAAAGAAGAAGTGTTTGTAGTAATACCACTAGGTTTTATCTCTTCAACTCATCCCTCTTATGTTTTTAAATTGCATAAAACCCTTCATGGTCTAAAGCAAGCTCCAAGAGCTTGGTTAGAGATCTTGGCTAGTTTTCTTTTAGAGCATAAATTTTCTAGAGGCATGGTAGATAAAACATTATTTTTCAGGCATCATAAGGATAAAATTTTGCTAGTTCAAATTTATGTAGATGACATAATATTTGGATCTACTGATTCAAGGCTTTTCAAAAGGTTTTCAGACCTGATGCATTCAAAGTTTGACATGAGTAACATGGGTGAACTATCCTACTTCCTTGGTCTCCAAGTGAAGCAATCCCTTGATGGTATCTTTATATCCCAATCCAAATATGCTAAGGAGCTACTTAAAATATTTGGGATGTTTGATGCCTCAGCAATGAAAACACCCATGCCCTCCAATGTTGTAGTTGATACTGATGAACTGGGCAAACCAGTTGATCATAAAACATATAGGGCTATTGTTGGGTCCTTATTATATCTTACAGCTAGTAGGTCAGACATTATGTTTGCTACTTGTATTTATGCTAGGTTTCAAGTAAATCCCAAAGAATTTCACCTAACTTTATTAAAAAGGATTTTGAGATATATAAAGAGTTGTCGAAATCTAGGACTTTGGTATCCAACAGAGTCAGAATTTGACTTAACTGGATTCTCAGATTCTGACTACGTTGGATGTAGAGTTGACAGGAAAAGCACATAATGAACTTGTTAGTTTCTGGGTGATAGGCGTGTGACCTGGTTTTGCAAGAAACAAACATCTGTGTCAACATCAACTGCTGAAGCTGAGTACATGACAGCTGGTAGTTGCTGCTCACAGATATTATGGATTAAAAATCAGCTACTGAATTATGATTTCAACTTAAATAATTCAATTATCTTTTGTGATAATACCAGTGCTATTTCAATTACACAAAATTCAGTGCTTAAGAGTAGAACTAAGCATATAGAAATTAGACATAATTTTATTAGAGATTGTGTGGACAAAAATAAAAATTATCTTGTCTTTATCTCTACTGATTTACCAAGAGCAGACATCTTCACCAAACCATTGGTTGAAAGGAAACATCTGTTCTTCTTAAATCAACTAAGTATGATTAATGGAGAAGGTTTAATTTGATTTTTGTCTGCGGTCGAAGAATTGGTCACCTTTCGTCGAACGGAGATCGACGATCTGTGAACTCTTCTTGGGATTTTTCGTCGGACAAAGATCGACAAAATCTCTTTGTGAACTTTTTCGTTGAACGGAGATCGACGAAATTCGGCTCAGAAAATTTTTCTTCAAACTGAGAACGACGAACTATTTTCCCCCTCTTCAAACTGAGATCGACGCTTTTATTTCTTCATGAAATTTTTCATCGACCTGAGTTCGAAACTTTTCTATTGCATCGGACGGAGTTCGTTGTTTCAACTTCTGAAAACATATAATTATGCTTTCATCAAACTCCATCCCGCGCTTTCTAGTTCTCTTGCACTTGATCTTTTGTTCTTGCAGGTAATGATGATTTCGGCGGCGACCCTCTCTGAAATGAAATTTGATGCAGGGTTTGACATTGACATCGATTCCTTTAGCCATACTGATCAAATTTTCAAGAACATACTTCAATTATTTTAGGCTCCTCAGTTGAAAAAGTTTATGACCTTTAGGATCAAACTTGCAATGCAAGAAATCAAGGAATCGGTATTCACAGCAACCATTTTAGATCAAACCTCCATTTCTTGATCGATTTCTGGACCTCAGCTGGCTTCCTCCTCCTCTGTCCCTTCTTCTGGGGGCATGGGTTCAGGTCTCTCTAAATCCAGGCAGGGGGAGATGGTTTATGAAGAAGCTCCAGTCCCAACACCAACAGCAGAGATCAAGTTAAGGTAGCTATCAGCATCAGAGATCAAGCAAAGGCAGTCGAGATCAACATTCAAAGCAAACCAGCCAACAGGAAACTCAAAGTGAACATCAAAAGGAATCAAGCCCATAGAGGCCTCTGTCTCCTACTTATGAACCTGAATTAGATCTAGTATATAGGATGGCTAGATTCAATGAGCTTATTGGTCTGTCTCAGATCAATAAAGTTAGAGCTAAAGGAAAAGACACTTCCCAGTTCACAACCATGTCTTCTTACAGGCAGAAAGAGTTTGAAAAGTTTCAAGTAAATAAAAATTTATTAAATGCTAATGAGTATATACGGCTCCATCAAGAGGAAGTAGTGCCCAGAGCATTCTCTAAGAAGATTCTTGGGGATCAAGATTTAAAAATGATTCAGCTTGAAGATCAAGATCCTACCAGGAAGATGATATTCACTAAACCGTCTTCATATAAAGGTTCTAAGATAGATTCCTGATTCTTCTATATTTTTGAACTATCTGATGTTATTGTTTTTAAAACCTTTTATAGATGTATCATATATCTTTTTAATGTGTTATTTATACAAGATATATATTTTTCGCTATATTTTGTAAATATTATCCTCACCCAAATAGGTGGAGATTGTTGGAACCACATGTTTGATTTGGTCTATGATTACTATTAGGATGATTAGATTGATCCATCTTGTATAGTCTAGGGTCATAGGATTTTCCAGGGTCAAAGTCAGCAACACCAGCTTAGACTATCAGTACTTTACTTATGAAGACTTTAGAGACATAAGACTTTAATGGAAATGCAGTTAAAATGATTGCAGGTAAGTCGTTCGACGATAGCTGAACTCAGCTCGACGATCGTCGATCTCAGATCAACGAACTCATACTTCCATCTATGAGTTGAGATCGACGAAAGTCTAGCTGAGATCGACGAACTATGATCTCATATCAGAAGTTCAGCTCGACGAAGGACTATCTCAGTTTGACGAACTTGGAGCTTAGATTAGCAAGTATATTTTCAGCTTGAAGAAAGCTGAGTTCCAGTCGATGAAAGCTGAGTTCCGATCGACGAAATTTCTCTTTAACTCTGCAATCTCAGCTCGATGATAGCCAATCTCATCTCGACGAAGGAGAATCCTTAGTTCGACGAACTTGGAGTTCAGGTTGACGAAATCATTGCTGAGTTCGACTAACTCTTTCCAGGTTCTGTTCGACTATTCTTCTCTGCAGTTTCTCTGTTCGACTATCAGTTTGATTTCAAATTCTATCATATTAAGACAGTAATGCTCCGATAATTAATGCTCAATATTCTCAAGAATATAGTCGTTTCAGGCAGCATTAATTATGGTTTTCACAAAGTTATTACTCTACCATATTCAATGGGAGAGTTGGGAAAATGTATTCAAGACAAATATTAGTCGTTCAGAATCCCAGAAATTATGCAGAGAATTTCAAAGGAAAGATTTAAAATTGAAATAGTTTTGAATCTGGAAACATATATAAAGTAATTTCCTTTCAAAAGAAGACACGAACACACAAAAGAGAAATAACAGTTAGTGAAAAAGTATAAGCAGACAGTGAAGAACAATACTGCTTTCATACAGTCAGTGTTCTTCTAAAAGCATGAAGAGCAACATTTTTTGAAGTCCTGCACCCTGAAGTAAAGCTTCCACTCCTGATCAGATCCATATAACTCAGGGGGAGCTTTGACAACATCAACAAGTCCACTATTCTTCTAAGAGCTTTGAGACAGAGAAGACAATATCTTTTTATTTTCCATTTCACTGGGTACAGGGTTTTAACTCTCTTCAAAAGTTAGACTTTTGGTTATTTAAGTCTCCTGATCAAAAGACTTAGATTGGTTTTTGGTCACCTGATCAAAAGCTCGAAGGGTTGCTAGATCTCCCTTAGAAAAATAGATCTTGTGGTGACAGGGCACCTGAGCAAAAACCTGGGGTGGCAGGGCACCTGATCAAAAACCTATAGTGGATTCCTACCAGGGTGGTAGCAGAGTGGATGTACTCAGGTTTATTAGGGAACCAATATAATTCTTGTGTCGTCTGTGTTGATTATTTCTGTGCTTGTGTGCTGTGATATTTCCTTTTTTATACTTATATATATCACTTTACTTTAATCCGCTATAAAAACAAGTAAATCATTTTAATACTCTATTCACCCCCCCCCCCTCTAGAGTAATCATAAGATCTATCCCTCACTTTCACATTTCATACTAATCACAAGTTCCATTACATGTCAAACCTTGTCCCTAAGGTCATATTGTACCTCCGTACAGTTCAGGCATGCATTTGCTATGGTACTCTTGTCATTACAATAAATGTCCACAATTTCCAACTCTTGGACTAGACATTCATCACATATGTATACTCCCCTCGTGCTTGACGTAGTTTTACATCTCCAGGCATTTGCGACTATATGTCCCTTCTCGAAAGTGTAATGAATCTTGAAGGTGCAGTCCCTGAGAAACTCCATCCACCACCGACGTCGCATAATTAGATTTTTCTGATCCAGAAGACACTTAAGGCTCTTATGGTCCGTGAAGATGTCAACTTTCACGCCATATAAGTAATGATGCCATAGTTTAAGTGCAAATATCACCGCCTCCAACTCCAAGTTATGGATGGGATAGTTTCGCTCATGCACTTTCAAATGGTATGAGCCATAAGCTGTTACTTTTCCAAACTTAAAAGCACGCAGCCTAAGCTACTCCCCGATGCATCACTATATACCAGCCGTCCAAACCACAAGGATAACTTAAAATATGTGTCGTGATCATACGACTTTTTAACTCTTGAAAAGCTCGCGCACACTCCGGCGTCCAAATGAACTTCTAATCTTTCCTCGTCAGTGTGGGGAGAGGTAAGGCTATCCGCGAACTGTAGCAAGCAAGTCCAAGGAATTTCTGACTTAGCTACAATAGACAACACAGGTCACTCCTATATCGTAAGTATCTTCGCAGGATCTACTGTAATACCTACAACACTACCTGCATGGCCAAGAAAACCCACCGACGATAGCAAGAACTCACACTTTGAGAACATGGCCAAGAGTTTGTTCTTTAACAGGGTATGCCAAACCATTTTTTCGTGATTGTTTAGCTGAGTGTACACAAATATGTCGTCAATCAAGATGACATAAATAGGTCCAAGTACTCCTTAAAATCTTAAGTTAATCAGTCCATAAAGACCATTGTCGCATTCGTCCGCCTAACCGACAGTATCATGGACTCATAGTGATCGTAGCATTTTCCACACACCAACTTTGGGAATATCATGTTCCCGAATTCTCTACTGGTAAAAGCAAGTCTTCAACTCCAGTTTTGGTTATACCATTGATCCAACTAGTTGATCGAACACATTATCACTCTGTGGAATCAGATACATGTTCTTCTCCGACAGCTTATTCAGTTCTCTATAGTTGATGTATAGATGCAGGCTACTGTCCTTATTTTCTTTTCCCTAAAGGGGCTAGTGCACCTCAAGGTGACACCCTGGGACTCCAATAGCCTTATCTTAGCAATTCTTATAGTTGAACTATTCATTTTTCCCTCTCCTCTGGCTATTCTCGATATGGGGAGCGGGCTATAGGTTTCACACCTTGCACCACCGCAATAGTGTCATTGGTCTCCTATGGGTACATCACCCATGGAGGTCATTAGGAAACACATCTGTATAAGATGACACAATAGAAGTCTCACTCAACCGGGATTCAGCCTAATGACCGCTATAGGCATGAAGAATTACTTCGTGCACAGCCGAACAAGTTTGACGACTTAGAGAGCAGACATCAATATCTTGCTAGATCCTCGCATACAAGAGAACTTAGTCCCTCGTTCGGTGATTTTTCCCAGTGTCACTTCCATGAAGGTGTAATCTATACTGATACACTGCTCCAAGAGCTAGTCCATACTTATGATCACATCAAACACAACTATTGTCAGCACAGACGCTCCTATGTCATGATATGAAATCATAACGACATCTTAACATATCACATTCTACCAATATTCACCCTTTTTACTATGGTCATGTCATTCCACTCTTATCTGTGGTACCAAGATAAGCACACATGGCATATATTAAACCTTAATCAAACGACTTCTTGATTATTCATCACAATATGTTTATATACGCAAAACAAGTATTATATACATCATTACTTACTAGGAAATATACGGTAAATAATTATTGTTATTTATGTACATACATTCAACATTCGCTTTTATTTGGTGTCGTCTAAGGGCCACTTCGGCAGTCTCAAGCTATATGACCCTCTTTGCGACACGAGTAGCAAGTCCATGGAGTTCGTCCAGTAACTACTCCATCCTTAACTTTCTTTGTCCTTGGCACATCACCATGACATTCTCAGACAAGATGTCCTACCTTACCACAAGAAAAGCAAACATATGGACAACACCTTTTCTTTGTTCCCATAATTGTGGAAGAGGTCAATTCCAACAGATATAACTTCTTCTTACACTTGCAAGAGTTTAATTTTAAAACACTTACAAAGTTCGGCACGTTGAACTCTTGCTTCGCCCTAAACTTTTAAAGTCCATTTCCAAAGACCTAGCAGTCATTACCAAGGTATAAAATCCAATTAACTTTGGACCCATAAATAGACGTCGTAGTTCATCGCGTAGACCATCATAAAATTTGTTGGTCTTAGTCTCCTCGGTTTCAAACACAAACTCTGCATGTTGTCTCAGCACAACAAATGCATGAAAGTACTCCTCGACCATGTATGATCCTTGACTCAGATACATATTCAATGGCGGGGTCGATGCTCTTCCCCTTGCCATCTGCTCAAGTACACCAACTGGAATAGGACTCACCACTGGAACCGAGGGTTGTACATGTCCCTCATATTGGGCCTTGATCATTGTGAAGACCACGTCAACTATCCTCTGAACCGTCTCTACAGAGGGAGGAGGCGTTGGCACCTCAGTTAGCGCATTACTCCCCATCGAGAGCTGGGGTTCATGCTGCCCCTCATTACTTCTAGTCACCTATAATCGTGAAACCAATAATGAAGCAACTAAAATATTACAAAACGCAATACCAGGAATGCACAAGTTCCCCAAATATGTGTATTTTCATTCCTAAGTGGACATTCTTGAGTTCATTTATGTTATAACGGTAAGAACTTACACATGCTCTCCACCCCTCAAAATAATTGGACCACGAATTCGCAGGAGGAAGACCAAGAGAAGATGATACTAAATTGTAGCACCTTCATCCGTCATATGAAATATAATAGAGGGTCCGGTCGGGGACCCACACCATATTCCACAAACAGGTGGCAGGGTTACAGGTTAATATCAAAGAACAACTTGAATCCTTACTCAGAGCATTCTAGCAGAAGCTTTAGGGTTGCATGAACTCATACTAAATGAATGTCCACTATATATAAAAAAACCATTTAAATATATAACCGGAATGCCACTTACACATACACAAAAGTTATGGCATTAAGGCCTTACAGTTATACTTCACAAATAAAAACAGTAAAAATTTTCCACTCGGCCTTCGAGGGCCACACATGAAAATAGTAAAACTTTTCCACCGGTCACACATGAAAACAGTAAAACTTTTCCACTCGGCCTTCGAGGGCCAGCATAGCAGCAAGGGCTTCAGCCTGCTATTTCCCACTCGGCTCTCCAGCACCTGTATAGGGACAATCCACCACGAGGGTGGAAAACAAGGAAATAGTCAGCATTCAGCTGACTAATTTATAACGACCATACCCCTTTCCCGGGGAAATAGTATTCCTTACCTGCAGGCATAGTATTTTCACAAGCAGATATATCACAAAAACGCGCACTCACGCACAGTTCAATATATCACAAACGTCGGTCGCACGACCCGATGCTCCGTGCACTCATGGCACATTATCGGTGTACCGTAAAACTAGGGTACCACCACCATTCAGAGGTCCAAGACATAACAAAAATTTTGAGCATTCTATTCTTAATGGCACGCAGGCCTAAGACTCTCATTATGCGCTCCAATGAGACCAATAACTTCGGTCTACCAGTCGGTCAGACATAACGTGGGTACAGTTAGCCTTGCCCGTTGCTCAAATCATCAATCGACACGGGTCAGCTTTCCCCTTACCCGTTCGGCTCACTGGCCTTTAAGAGCTCGCAGCTCATAATAGCCACGCTGTCGTCCAAGGACTGGCTTCAAAATGGGTTTTATGGGAGCTATCGCCGACAACAACCACTGTCGTCGGGCGTTAGCGACAGATTTCAACTTTTGTCCCCAACCTCAATAATAGTTAGACCAATGATCTAGAAAACCCTGCAACAACCTACAGTGCCAGAAAACTAATCTTTCATACCACAAATAGCTCTCCAAGAGCTATCGCCATTAAAGATACTCACTGTCACCCAAGGACATCCAACTAGTCTTAAACCGTTGATTTCTAGGGTATTTTCCTGGAATGCAACTATAGTACCGCGCAGACCCTGTATATTACTCGTTTAGACTCGGAGTCTTCTTTGGCACGTAATATAAACATCACCAATCCAGATCAACCTGTCTAGATGGGCTTCACACATCATGCCTATTCGGTACTAAATATTTTTGGTTCTATATGCAAGACTCACTGAGGATTTCATGAATCAACCCAAAGAAATTCTCTCAATTCTCCACCTTTTGGTGGGGGATTCCATGCATATGCCAAAAGAAGGACTTTAATTGTCCAAGAAGGAAGATCGTTACCCTTGTAGTTCGTTTTGGAGCCATGGCATTAGCGTTCTATCCGGTTGGAAACGAGCACGATGCTTTCCTCTTCACGGATCTAGTATCAGATCTTGATTCTAAGCACAAGCATACCTCGGATCGATCTCCACAAGAGCTCCTGGACTTTTCCTCCTCTTCCCTCTATAGAACTAAGCAACAGAGTGTGTGAGAGAAAATGATAATGAATACTCATGTCCAGCCTTTATACAAAAGCTACCGTCATACGGTAACTCCTACCACCGCGTGGTAACATAGGAGATAACCGCTTTGACCAGCCAGCACCGCTTTCTAGAGCTTGTGCCCCGCGATAACTCTTTAGCGTCTGGCGGTAGACTGGTTACTCGAGAAATCCTTTCGACATTCGTCGAGAGGCTAGCACGGCGCAATAATGCCTATCGCCTGGCGGTAAAAACTAGAACGCTTGGTCTTTTAATTTACTAGGCTATCACTGACGATAGGACTATCACCGGGCAGTAACCTTCAATGATCACTTCTCATTTTTGGGGTGTTACACGTTGAGTGAGCAACCTTCACTCAACGCATATGGACTTAGCCGATTTTCCTACTTGGGAAGCGTTGAGAGCATTGAGTGTTTCTTCATCACTCAACTCCATATTACTTAGACAGAAATTTCCACTTGGCATTGAGTGAGTAAGCATAACTAAACGCCAAACTACTTAACATATATTCTTCTGTTATCTGGCATTGAGTGAGTAAGCTACACTCAACGTATTTTGACTTAGCCAAACTTCTATGAAATCACAGTCTCTTAGTGACTAAGGTTCAGTCAACGCTTTTTATCACATGGTGTTGAGTGAGTAAGCTTCACTCAACGCCTGTGGACTTAGTAAAATATTTATACAAATTTTTTGTGGATTTGACTAACTGAGTTATACTCAACAATTTATGTTGTATAGCGTTGAGTGAGTAGACTTCACTCAATGCCTGTGTACATAGCCATATTTCAGCCTAATTCTTATTAGGCTTTGACTGCCTTAGCCTGTCTCACAGCTTTTTGTTGTTTAGCATTGAGTGAGTAGACTTCACTCAATGCTTGTGGACTTAGCCACATTTCTGCCTGATTCTTATTTGGCTTGGACTGTCCAAGCTATACTCAATGATTTTACTCACCTGGCGTTGAGTGAGTAGACTTCACCAATGCCTGTGGACTTAGGCGATTTCCGGCCTATCTAGCATATTCACTTTGTGACCACCTATCACATCACTTGGAATACATGTCCTATCAATGTTGTAAGGAAAAATTGCATGCATGAACTTAGCCACACATCAAATACAACTTTATGTATATCATTGACATGATTGACTTCTTCAAATCTAGGACATTGTGGGCAATGGACCCAACACTTAGAAAGTAAGCTTTCTGACCTTGCGGGTGCAGGTGAAAATGGCACTAGCAAACTTGCTTTTGATCCTAGATCTTGCAGCTAGGGTTAGACCTTGGCTGCTTCCTTTTTCTCATAGATTTTCTCTATACTTGTTGTTGTCGGAGATGAAGACAATGATTAACTTAGTTGAGCTTTTAGACCAGCTGCATTGAATTCTTTTCTTCCTCCTCAGCAACAATGGAGAGGAAGAAGATGACTGCCAGATGTATGTGTGAAAAGCTAATTTCTTCAATCAGAACTCTTCCTTTTCTTTTCAGCCACTCAATGGCTCTTTGAGCTGTGGGGCCCACACAAGGAGTTGCCCATTACAACCTTGCATTAACTGCAAAAAGTCGTGTGGTAGGCCAGCGGCGCCGTTTGTCGTGTATTATAGCCTTCTCACAACATTTTGAATTTTGCTGACAATTGCCAACGTCAGCACCTGTGGACTTAGTCAAAATCAAGCATTAGAGCATCGACATTTTGTGAGCAACCTTCACTCAATGCCCCAACACTTAGACATATTCTTTGTCACTAGGCGTTGAGTGAGCAACCTTCACTCAATGCCAGAACACTTAGAAAAGTTTTCTGTCGTTAGGCGTTGAGTGAGCAACCTTCACTCAATGCCAAAACACTTAGAAAAGTTTTTTGTCATTAGGCGTTGAGTGAGAAACCTTCACTCAACGCTAAATCCCTTAGACAAGTTTCAGTCACTTGACGTTGAGTGAGTAACCTTCACTCAATGCTTTAAGACTTAGCCAATATTCCTGCTTGGTAAGCGTTGAGAGTTGCTTCTTCACACAATGCTTTCTACATCAATCAATTATTTCTATATGGAGTTGAGTGAGTAGGCTTCAGTCAACGCTTTTATCATAGGGCGTTGAGTGAGTAAGCTACCCTCAACACCTGTGGACTTGGTCAAATATCTATAACGATTTTTTGTGGCTTTGATAGTTTAAGTCTTACTCAACGAATTATGTTATATAACATTGAGTGAGTAGACTTCACTCAACGCCCTTTGGACTTGACCACATTTCTGCCAGTTTCTTCCTAGGCTTTGCCAGACTGATTATTACTCAAAGCTTTCAGCTATATGGCGTTAAGTGAGTTTACTTCACTAAATGCCTGTGGACTTAGCCACATTTCTATCCAGCCAATAGTTAGGCTTAGACTATCCAAGCTATACTCAATGCCTTTTATTATATGGCGTTGAGTGAGCATTCCTCACTCAATGCCTGTACACTTGGACAGATTTTTGTCTCTCCACATCTCTACCTTTTGACCACCTATCACCATCACTTAGGCAATCTATCTAAACATGTTCCAAGGAACATCCTGCACATGATGAGCTTGAACAACATAAAATACAACTATGTGTATACCATTGACTTGTTTGACTTCTTACAAATCTTGAACATTGGGCACAATGGACCCAACACGGAGAGCAGGGCGGGGGGGGGGGGGGGCTTTTATAGGCTTGTGGAGGGTGGCCACCCCTCCCCTCCCCGATATGGGATTAACCTGAGAGAGGAGGTGCTCCTCCTCTCCTCCTCCACTTGCTTAGGCTAAGTGGCACCATCAGAGGATACCTAGGGGGCATCCATACAAGGGGGAAAGATTTGATGGGCTTGGGCCTTGGTTCTTAAGAAGAGGAAGAGGAGGGGAAAAGGGTGGTGGGATTTTTCCAAAGGCCCACCTACCAAGCCCTTGCTTGTTTGGGTGGCCCAAAAGGTGAAGGCAGGCAAGGCCCTACTCAAGCCTTGGAGGGGAGGTGGGCTTCCTAATGGAAAAATTTCCAAAAAGTCTTTTAGGGTGGGGGGGGAGGTTGAACAAACTCAACCCGAGGGTGGGTCCCCCTTACTGATCAAAGTCAAAATAATACCATGACATCGGACGTCAGGTCAAAGTTGAGGTGTCATGTCATAATTTGTGTGCGCACGCTTTTCGGTGCATAACTATGCTTGATTTGACAACGAGTTAATCACCCATCATTGAAATTTATTGGTACGAACTCAGTTGACTTCATATTAACCATATGAATTCTTTGCCACTGACCGGGGTCAAATCAGAGTTTGTTTGCTAAATATCATAAATCTGCGCGTCGCAACGCGCTAAAATTGTCAAAAATGCTCATATTCGTCGTTAAACTTCGAATTGCGACGCAACGAGTTCCAATGCATGTGTATCAACTATACAAAGTCATAAGAACTAACAGGACTCAAATTGGAGTTTCCTAGGTCATTATCAAAAATCTCATTTTTGTGACGTTTTACGAGGAATGACCATATCCACCCTATGACCTCGGAATTTAATGGAACGAGTTCCAATTTGTTTGTATTGGCTATACGAAGCCATAGGAACTGATAGAACTCAAATCAGATTTTTCTAACTCTATATCCCCGTCTAGGGTTACCTCATGTCTGAGTGTGGGCTATGGGTAGAGGTTTGGGCCACTTTTATTGGGCCCGCTAGGGTTCTGGTGGCCTAATAAAAGTCGGGATGTTACAATCCAATAAAAATAAAAGGATTTTTGTCCCACAAAATTTGTTTAAAGTAGGGGAAAAAGTTACATACCTGGGAAAGTGTTCTGGGTGCTTTTCTCGGATGAGTGCTTCAAGTTCCCAAGTATACTCGTCTTGCCCATGATTCGTCCATAATATCTTGACAATCAGAATGGTCTTATTGCACAGATTCTTCACTTTATAATCTACTATTCTAATCAGTTCAAGCTTGACAGATCTATTTGACCACAGCTGCACTGACGATATAGGTAGATGATGTTCTGGTTGCCAGAGAACTTGCCTCAAGGATGAGACATTGAATACATCCTGGAGATTTCCCAATTATGGGGGCAGGGCTAATCGATAGGCAACATGGCCAATACACTCTATCACCTAATAGGGGACCAAATAGCGGGGATCTAGTTTCTTATGCTTCCTCAACCGGGAGACTCCATGCATGGGCTTAGTATTTAAAAATACCATTTCTCCTATGCTAAACTCTATTGCTCGGTGCCGTGCATCATAATAATTTGGCTGTCAGCTCTGTGCTTCCTATATTTTCTCCTGGATTAGCTATATCGCTGTCATAGTTTCATTAATATAAGCCACTCCTAAGTCTTCCAGGTCCTCATCTTTAGCCCAAGTCAACAGAGTTTGGCAATGCATTCCATACATTGCCTTGTACAGTGGCATCTTAATGCTGGCCTTATAGTTAATATTATAAGAAAACTCGACTAACGGTAGTAAATGTTCCCATGGATCGATGTGCTCTACTATATAAAGTCGGAGTAGATACTCCATCGTCTGGTTCGTCCTCACTGTCTATTTATCTAACTGCGTATGGAAGGCGGTGCTAAAGGCTAACTTAGTACCCAAGTATGCTTGCACTCGCCTCCATTCCTTGGATGTGAAATATCCATCACGATCTGACACTATGAACTTCGGCACTTCGTGGAACCGAACTACTTGCTCTATGAATAACCTGGCTAGAATGTCAACTCCATCACCCTGTTGGTTGGGAATGAACCGCGCTACCTTGGTATGTCAGTCAACGATAACCCATATAGAGTCGTTTACAGTACGGGATAGTGGTAAGCCGTGGAAAAAATTCATGGAAATATTTTCAAATTTCCACTCTGGTATCGGAAGGAGCTGTAACAGACATACTGGGTTGCGTCATTCAGCTTTAACCTTTTGACAAGTCTGGCACCGGGAAGTTAGTCACGTCTCTTTTCAGTCCATGCCAGCAAATGATCCTATGCAAATAAACATACATCTTAACCACACCATCGTGAATAGAATACTTTGACTGGTACACTTCTCGAAGGATTTCATCACGGATTCCTCTAGTAGAGGGAATAAATATACGGTGCAAGAACTGCAGGATCCCATCATTTAGGTTGAACTCCTCTTGTGTCCTGTTTTGTAGGGACTGGATGAGCGGAACTACTTCCGAATCAACCTTCTGGGCCTCTCGTATTCGATCACGGATGTCTCACTAAATTTCCATCCAATATAGTTGGGTCTGGTACTCTTCAGGATCCCTACGAACAACAAGAGAAATCTCAAAGTCTATCAAAGACTGAAACCATTCCCTTGGAATCTGGTCCACCTAGCTCCCGAATATCCAGGGTTGGAGGCTCAACGCGTTAGCAACTTTATTAGCCTTCCCGGGGTGATACTAGAGAGCGAAATCATAATCACACAAAAATTCCAACCATCGGCTGTAAGATCCTGTCTCCTCATCCCGAGGCTAACCCGGATCTTATGCCCAGAACCGCCGCCTTACGGTGACACTAACGTACGGGTTAGTCGTCACCGCAAGACGCCGATTCTGCCGGCTAGTACGATCATAACCTGTTGGCCAATATGAGAATAAAATCATAATATCAGAGTAAACGCAGAAAAAGTCCACAGCCACAGTACATATATATATATATCAAAAGAGAATGAAACATCAGTCCGCAATGAGTATAACAAATGTAAGTAAATAGGGCTTATGCCCAGTACATCATGATCACTCTCACTCTCACATACAACAGCGGAATCTATCATCTCAAATCATCGCACCTGAACATGTGCTCCAGTAGTAGTAGCTGGTATCTGCTCCTCAAGTCCTGCCTCCTCGACGTGCTGGTCCACCTCCTCGAGCTCCTAAAATAGTAAGGTCACCGACCATTAGTCAAAAAGACTAAGTCGTATCCTCAACACCTCCTCCTGCAACTCCTAGGCACCGTGCGGGAGGACGAAGTGGAGGACAAACAAGGGGTGACAAAAGCGGAGCAGGTGACAGGAAACTAAGCAAAATATATAATCAAGTAAATAATGAAATGTAACCTACACTTATGCGGGTACGCATAAGTAAGGGGTCTTCTGTAGGGCTCCCATTGTATAAAATGTCCCATACAATTTTATACAAAGGGGTGTCAGGTGTCACAAGCATATATATATAAAAGAAAAGTAACCTCAACCTATAAACATGCCCACTCAGGCTTATAGGCTAAGGGATCGTAAAGCAGGTCCTAATGTATAAGCGTCCCATACCACTTATACATTAGGTGACTTAAGTTGTTATGAAGGTTAATGTTATACAACTATATGGTGGGTATGATATGAACATGCAGTGCAACACACACACGATTCCGTGATCACAGACCTTTAGTTCCCACTTTTCGAGAGCTAGCATCACTCTCAGGTACTACCGTTGTGGCAACGACAGCAGCGGAGCGGGCGTCTCCGCCTTCTAGGCGGGTATACACACTACCAGGCCTAGACCTCTCTTGTACGCCTCTGTACACCGCCAGTGCACTCTAGAGTCTCTGCGTACCACTTTGCTGACGACCCGTCAGTCTTGTTGGGTCGGGTGCGCGTTATTAGGAAAAGTCCTCCAGACTCCAGTATAAACATCCTACTGGTCCTTCTAACCCTCGCACCCGCCTGGTCCACCGTACTGCCGTCGGTGTGACGACCGGCCAGTACCGCATGGCCCGCCACTAGTATATGCACATGCAAGTATAGTGTATTGAGCCTCCAGCTCGATGGACTATCCAGTCCCCAAATCTCTCCAACCCGTCACGGGTGAGTATGTGCTACAAAAACTCCAACCCTGCCTGGGTGAGTGTATATAAACCAATCCCTTTCTCCAACTCTGCACGGGTGAGCAAGTAGTCAAAAGACTCCAAGTCCCTCCAACCCGGCACGAGTGAGCACATGTCCAGTTCACTTAACCTATTAGACTACTCTTGTCTACAGATTATCATACTTAGAGTCTTAAGGTTAATCCCAGGACTGCCCAAGGTATTCCCGGTGAAGGGCTCTCAGGGGCACTAGGAGCTACGATGGGCTGAAACCCAAAGCTCCCTTTCTCAAGGATATTTACTTTAGTTGTTGCCTACCCCGAATCTCTTATTCTCTCTCATGTTACATAGAGTGACCTAGTGACTTAAGGTATGGATTAAGGAGTGACGGTCTTCCGTCAACTCTTCCTAGGCAAGTCTCATGTTGCACTGTTACTCTCGCCTCTAGAATGCAGCTGCCATCCAGGGTTATACTTCCGAACTTAGACTCTAACTCAGTTGTTGATTCATCCCCTGGCGGCCTATAGTCCAGCCTACTTTTACTAAGCGCACCCCATGACCTAACACCACCCTGAGATCGAACTTCTAAATTCTTGGTCCAACTGACCCCAAATATTTACCCTAGGGTGGTATGGACTAATGAAATGAGTGTGTTGATTTTCATAATTTTCCTAGGTCATTAAGGCCTTTAATTAAATCTTTTAGAATTATTCCCTAGGTCATTTTACACATGAAGTATCATCAATTAAAATCTTCTGGCCTATGGGAATTTTCCTGAGTTGCATATGGGTAAAATATTACTGTCTACAAGATTTCATAATTTCCTTTTAATATATCTATTTATCCCATAATTAATAAAATTTCTACACAAGTGTCATTTTCCAAATGAAGTACAAGAAATATATTCACCAAAATTCCAGGAAAATTACTAAGCATTTATATTACTGTTTTATGACTAATGGCAGAGTTTCATTTAATTCCACAGTGTAATGGTCTACCAAAATTCATTCCTAATTATTTACCAAAAATGCCATTATGCTAATAAATAATTTAACAGTGTACCCATAATTCTGATAAAATTCTACAAGACTAGTAAGACAGTCATGCAACTCTAGGATTAATTTCATAATTTTCCAACAAGTATTTATATCAAATCATAAATATTTGCAAAAAGGGTAGAATGGTAAATTCAAGGTATTTGCTCCAATAATTCTCAAACAGAGGTATAAAATTTTCCTATGTCAAATAAAACATCATTCTTTGACTTGACTGAATTTGGGAATCTTGCCTTGATCAAAACCTATTCCTACAATTTATTTTCCAAAAAGGCTTTTATTTTGGAAATACCAAATAATAGGATTTTTTAATCCCAAAAATTCCATAATAAATTCTAGAGGTGAACGTTACTCTAATAAATCCCTGGAATAAATTCCATAATTTTTGGATGCCTCAACTAGGCTAAATACACAAAATATCATTTCTTGCTAAGTGCACCCCAAGGCTATATTTAGCCAACACATGCAAGTGGGTTAACCCAACATGCAGTGGTCCAATTGCTCAAAAATTTCTACCAGGCACCAATAATATCCCTAAGGACATGCCACCAAAATTTGGGGCCATTTGGGTGCATATAATTACATTTATACCCTTAATTTACTTTTTGATATAATGATAAAACCTATAGGAAAATGTTTCCAAAAAATTCCAAATTTTTTAAAGGGTCTATACATACCCTAAATACACGCAGGACCAAAATTTCAGGTCATGATGACACTTGGTTTGGCTTGGGCATCAATTTTAATTTATGCCCTAGTCTAGGAGCAGTCCTAGCAAAACAGCCCTACAGGACAACCTACTGGACCAAAACTTGAATTTAGGGTGGCAGCTTAAAGTTAACACATCCACCTACCATTTTAATTCAGGGGTCAACCTATGGTGAGGTCTCTAGGTACCCTAAAATTGACATGCAAAGTGACTGCTAAAGTGTGACAAAAAATCATCATTATTCTACATATAATAATATCAGGATTTAATAATAGGATTCAATCAGGCCGCACGATTTTTAAAGCAGATCGAACGACATCTGGGTCGTCTTCTCCATGCATGCATGTAGGGCCAACCCGTGCAGGCGGGTTTTGCGGGGCCATTTCCGGCCATCGCCGGCGGCGGAACCTCCGGCCAAGTTCTTCCCCGGCCTCACGGTGGTCGGGGCTTGAGCTGGCCGGCGGCTGGGCGGCGGAGAGCGGCGGACGGCGGCGGCGCAACCAAGCCGAAACTCCAGAAAAACGCCATTTTGACAAGATTTTTCAAGCTTTTGAATCCTACTGTCGAGCTCGTTTGAGCTCGACGTCTAGCCTAGAGGATCTAGGATACTAGCACAGTAAGAGGAGAAGGGATACAGACATGTGGTGGCGGCTGAGGCTGAGGCTGGCGGCGGTTTCCCATAGCATGCAAACTCCGGCGAACTCCTCCTCGGTTGGCCATGGCAGCTGCTGTTCCTCGTTCTCTCTCTCTCTCTCTCTGGGGTAGGGATGAATGGAATGAGGGTGTGGGTCAGTTTGGGTGCTGAGTTAAGAGGGGAGGGCGATTTCACCTATGTGGGGCGATTTCACCAAGGGAGAGCTCGGGTTGGGGGGTTGAGCTGGCTGGCTGCTTGGGAGATGGGCCCCACTACACTTGCTGGGTCAGTTAACCCCTAATGGGTCGGGTTCTAAGGTGGAGCTGGGTTGGTGAGAGGAGAGAAGGGGGAAGTTGGCTCACATATATGGAATGGGCTAGGTAGGCTCGGGTTTGGGCTTGGGCTTGACCCAAGGCTGCATGGTGGGTCCCCTCTCCTCCTAATACCCCTACATAGTCAGCCAACCATTATGGGTTGGTGGGATGAGCCCAAGTGGCCCAAAATAACTCCTTAACATTTTCTCTCTCCTATTCCTCCTCTTTTCTCTCTCCTAGGTAATTTCCCAAAATTACTATTGCATGCCCCTATTTTTCTCTTCCCTAGGGGGTATAGGGTCACTTTAGACCCACCTAATGAGTTTGGGTTGATTTGGGTGGACCCAACCCAGAGAATTTGGCTAGGGCACCATTTTCACTATTTAGGTCAAAGGTGTTGACTTGACTCATCATGGGTCAACTGGCCCCATGGCCTACCTTAGGGTCCACTTAGATTGTATTTAGGGTTAGGGCATCATGGTGGGGTCATGGTGTGGCTAGGGTTCCTGTTTAGGCTAGTTTGACCTAATTTGACTTTGGCCCCATGGTGGGCCCCACATGGCTACAACCCACTATCTAGGGTCAAACCTAGCTTATTACCCTAACACCCACCCCATGCCTAACCCAATCTAAGTTAAGGGGTCTGGAAGTAACATTGGGATGTTACAAATCCTATAAACAAAAGAAATAATTTCATCCCAGAAATTTAAGTTTGGGTCTACGGGTTCCAATTGCTGAACTTTTAAGGAACTTTTAAAAGATAACATAAAGAGTACCTGACGTAAATAGTTCCGAATGGCGCTCCAGCATCAGATCCCTAGGTTCCCAGGTGTGCTCCTCCTTTCCATGGTTGGACCACAACACCTTTACGAGCGGAACCCTCTTTTTCCTCAACACTCGGACGGCTGAATCGTCGATCCGGATCGGCTCCAATCTAACTGAACGGTCAGGATCTACCGGTCCAGCTGCAGTAGTGATATGCTGCTCAGGTTGAAGAAGAGCTCTTCGCAAGGAAGAGACATGGAAAACATCATGTAGGCTGCTCAGCTCCGGAGGTAGCTGCAGTCGGTAAGCCAAGGGGCCCACACGCTCCAAAATCAAGTAGGGTCCCATGTACCGGGGGCTGAGCTTCTTGTGTCTCCGTATACGAGAAACACCATGTACCGGTCGAATTTTCAGAAAAACTCTGTCCCCAACCTGGAACTCCACCTTCCGGTGCCGTGCATCATAATATTTTGCCTGTCTGCTCTGGGCCTCCAAAAGCCGATCCCTGATCAAGCGAATTTGGGCCTCCGTATCTTCCACAAAATCTGACCCGAGGGCTCGAGTATCCACATCCTGAACCCAAGACAACGGAGTCCGGCATTTCCTCCCATAAAGTGCCTCGTATGGAGCCATCCCAATGCTGGCCTGGTGGCTGTTGTTGTAAGAGAATTCGATCAGTGGCAGTAGCCTCTCCCAGGGCTTCCCTGTATCCAGAATACATAACCTGAGCAGGTCCTCCATAGTCCGTATCGTTCGCTCTGTCTGACCGTCGGTCTGCGGGTGGAAGGCAGTGCTAAAAGAAAGCCTGGACCCCAAGTAAGCATGCACTGCCCTCCATTCCCTGGAGGTGAAGCGACCGTCTCTATCTGAAACAATAGACCTGGGTACTCCGTGATACCGGATGAACTGCTCTACAAACAACCTCACCAACACAGCAACTGGGGCATCTTTTCTGACCGGGATAAACCGTGCTACCTTGGTCAACCTGTCCACAATGACCCAGACAGAATCGTGCCCAGAATGGGAGCGAGGGAGTCCGTGTACAAAATCCATGGAAATATCCTCGAACTTCCATTCTGGGACTGGCAGTGGCTGTAATACACCGCCTGGGCTCTTGCATTCGGCCTTCACTCGCTGGCAAGTCTCGCAGTGTGTCACAAGATATATGATCTCCCTCTTCATTCCTAGCCAGTACATGGTCCGTCGTAAGTCAGCCCACATCTTGTTGATGCCGGGATGCACTGAATATCTGGAGTAGTGTGCCTCTCTGAGGATGTCATCCCGGATCCCACCTCCTGCTGGAATGTACACCCGACCACAAAATCGAAGAAGATCGTCCTCCAGCGTGTAGTCCTCATACTTGCCTCCTTCCAAAGCGCCAAATATGGGCTCTAGATCAGTATCCAATCTCTGATGTGTAAGAATACGCTTCTGTATATCATCATCACTGACCAAAGAGTCCAGGTACTCTCGATAGATCACTGGCTCGGCCTCCGAAACCATGGTAATGTGCATATCCTCCATCATGCGTAGCAGCTCCATAGACATCACCCGGGGCTCCGGTCCAGAAGTGTCGGCTCTCCTGCTCAAAGCATCTGCTACAGTATTTGCCTTCCCCGGGTGATAGTGCATCTTCTAGTCGTAATCGCAGAGGAACTCAAGCCACCTCCTCTGTCGCAGGTTCAAAACCTTCTGCGTGTCGATGTACTTGAGATTCTTATGGTCGGAGTATATATCATAATGAATCCCGTAGAGGTAATGTCTCCATGTCTTGAGGGCAAAGACTACGGCCCCGAGCTCGAGATCATGTACTGGATAGTTATGCTCATGCTTCTTCAGCTGTCGCGAAGCATAAGCGATAACATGTCCATGTTGCATCAGGACTGCACCCATCCCCTGATAGGAGGCATCTGTATATATCTGGAATCCTTCGCTCCCAGAGGGAAGTGCAAGGATGGGGGATGAAGTGAGCCGGTCCTTGAGCTCTTGAAATGCTAACTCACACTACTCTGTCCAGTCAAATACGGCATCCTTTTTCGTCAAGGACGTGAGGGGGAGGGCTATCCTCGAGAACCCCTCCACGAACTTGCGATAATAACCTGCTAGGCCCAAGAAGCTACGGATGTCCGACGCTGTCTTTGGCTGTGGCCAATCCCGCACCGCCCCTATCTTAGCCGGATCCACTGCTAATCCAGCTCCACTGATCGTGTGTCCTAGGAAAGTCACTTCCTGAAGCCAGAACTGGCACTTAGAGAACTTCGCATATATCTGGAATTCTCTTAACTTCTGCAATACCAGCGCTAGGTGCTCTGCATGCTCCTCTCGAGACCGTGAGTAAATCAAAATATCGTCAATAAAAACTATGACAAACCGATCTAGATAAGGCTCGAATACACGGTTCATGAGCGTCATAAACGCCGAGGGGGCATTCGTGAGCCCAAATGGCATCACCGTGAATTCATATAGCCCATAGTGTGAGCTGAAAGCCGTCTTCGGTATATCTTCTTCCCTGATGCGGAGCTGATAATAACCCGAGCGCAAATCCAATTTTGAAAACCAGCAAGCTCCTTGAAGCTGATCGAAGAGCTCATCTATCCGTGGCAGTGGATATGTATTCCGAACCGTCAATCGGTTCAGTTCTCTATAATCTATACATAGTCTCAGCGAACCGTCCTTCTTCTTCACAAATAAAACAGGTGCTCCCCAAGGCGAAGAACTCGGTCGTACAAAACCCGATTCCACCAGTTCCTGTAACTGTGTCCTGAATTCTGCCAATTCTCTAGGTGTCATCCTGTAGGGAGCCCGGGACACTGGTCTCGCCCCTGGCACCAACTGAATCCTGAAGTCCAAGTCTCGTGATGGTGGTAGTCCAGGTAACTTTTCCGGAAAGACATCAGCATAATCTCGTGCCACTGGAATATCGGCTAGGGAACTCTCTACTACTGCCATCTCGAAGCAAATGAGGTATACCTCTTCCCCCTGTTCATAGGCCTTGACAGCCTATACTGAAGATAAAGAAAGGCGGGGGATGGAACGGATACCTTCAATGGTGACGTAGGAGTCTACGTGTCTGAGTGTGATCCTCTTCGAGGGGCAATCTATCTGCGCGTAGTTCTAATGAAGCCAGTTCATGCCTAGGATCAGATCAAAATCCGGTAGCCTCAAAACTGTTGCCGGAGCTTCGAACGCTTTGCCTCCTATCTCGACATCCATATTGCAGCAGTCTGTGGTTCGAAGTTCCGTACCATCAGGGAGTCGCACTCTCTTTTCCAAACCGGAAAACTTCTCCACTCCTTCTAATCCTTCAATAAACGAGTCCGACACGAAGGAGTGTGACGCACCCGTGTCGAAGAGGGTATGAGCGGGCTTGCCGCTAATCATCACTATGCCTGGGTTCGTTTGAGTTCAAAGAATAGTATTACTTTTAATGTCCAAGGTACTCTTAAAATTTACAATTTATAAATCCTACAAAATGTTAAGTACCTGTAATCACCTCCTATGGGTCCCTCTGCTCCGTGAGGTCTAGCGCGTATACCTGCTCCCGGTCTCGGCCTCGGCCGTGATATCCTCGGCCTCGGCCTCGGCCTCGGCCTGGTCCTCGTCCTCGGCCTTGGTGAACTGGAGGGGCCACTGGAGGTGGAGGAGGAGGAAGAGGGTGGACCTGAAGCGGGCACTACGTCCTGATGTGCCCAGGTTGGCCGCAACCAAAGCAAGTGATCTGCCTCTGACCTCGATCATCCTGTCTCATCGGTCCGGGAATCTGTATAGGTGGGGGAGCCAATGGTGGAGGGGGCCCCTGATCCTGCCTGTAGTTGGGACGACGACGTCCCCCACCTCTCCTGTATCCAATAGTCTTGCCTCTCTGAGATGATCTGCTGCTTTCCCCAAAAGACTGCCCATCCAGCGATCTCTTCCCTCTGCCTTGCACCATCAGCTGGTCAGCCTCTAGCTTCTTTGCCATCTCGATGATCTGCGCCATGGTACCGTGAGCAATGAACAGCAAGGGCTGCCTCAAAGAATCGCGGAGTTCGTGATAGAATCTCTTCGCATACTTCTGGTCGTCCCAGTCATGGAAGCCTGCAAACCTAGCCAGGTGGGAGAATTCTCTCTGGTACTCGATGACTGATCGGCTCCCCTGCTGGAGGTTCAGAAACCTCGCCTCCAAAGCATCTCGGTCTGTGGAGGATACAAAGTGCTCCAAGAATACGTCACTGAACTCCTCCCAAGATATGTCCATCAGCTCCCTGTCGGCGAACGTAGAGTCTCGCACTGACTTCCACCACCTCTTTGCATGAGCATCTAGTGCCGAGGTGGCAAGAGGAACTGCCTGTCTGACGGGACAGCTGATGCCAGCTAGCAGCTCCTGGATGGTCTCCAACCACTCCTCTGTCTTCACAGCATCTTCTGTCCCGCGATACAATGGCGGAGACAGACTTTTAAAAGCACTCAGCCAGTTCGACCCTGGGTTGGGTAGCTATACCGGGGCTTGCAGATCTCTGAATGCGTCCAGGATCGCCGTCAGCGTTTGCCCCATCTCTGTCTGCATGAACGGAATGGCAGCCGGAGGGGGAGGAACCGCATCCTGTGGAGGCTGCATAAAGGTAAGATAATGTCAAAATTGGCCTAACTCATTGTTTAATGGACTGTTTTATATGGCTTTTACATATGGGCACACCATTGCTTCCGCTGCATAGTTTGTCCGCAAACTAATGCTCGCGCGGGGTGTTCCAGTGTGGTGGACTGTATTCTCATATGATCGTGTGTTCAAGTGATACCAGTTTGTAAGATCCTGTCTCCTCATCCCGAGGCTAACCCGGATCTTATGCCCAGAACCGCCGCCTTACGGTGACACTAACGTACGGGTTAGTCGTCACCGCAAGACGCCGATTCTGCCGGCTAGTACGATCATAACCTGTTGGCCAATATGAGAATAAAATCATAATATCAGAGTAAACGTAGAAAAAGTCCACAGCCACAGTACATATATATATATATCAAAAGAGAATGAAACATCAGTCCGCAATGAGTACAACAAATGTAAGTAAATAGGGCTTATGCCCAGTACATCATGATCACTCTCACTCTCACATACAGCAGCGGAATCTATCATCTCAAATCATCGCACCTGAACATGTGCTCCAGTAGTAGTAGCTGGTATCTGCTCCTCAAGTCCTGCCTCCTCGACGTGCTGGTCCACCTCCTCGAGCTCCTAAAATAGTAAGGTCACCGACCATTAGTCAAAAAGACTAAGTCGTATCCTCAACACCTCCTCCTGCAACTCCTAGGCACCGTGCGGGAGGACGAAGTGGAGGACAAACAAGGGGTGACAAAAGCGGAGCAGGTGACAGGAAACTAAGCAAAATATATAATCAAGTAAATAATGAAATGTAACCTACACTTATGCAGGTACGCATAAGTAAGGGGTCTTCTGTAGGGCTCCCATTGTATAAAATGTCCCATACAATTTTATACAAAGGGGTGTCAGGTGTCACAAGCATATATATATAAAAGAAAAGTAACCTCAACCTATAAACATGCCCACTCAGGCTTATAGGCTAAGGGATCGTAAAGCAGGTCCTAATGTATAAGCGTCCCATACCACTTATACATTAGGTGACTTAAGTTGTTATGAAGGTTAATGTTATACAACTATATGGTGGGTATGATATGAACATGCAGTGCAACACACACACACGACTCCGTGATCACAGACCTTTAGTTCCCACTTTTCGAGAGCTAGCATCACTCTCAGGTACTACCGTTGTGGCAACGACAGCAGCGGAGCGGGCGTCTCCTCCTTCTAGGCGGGTATACACACTACCAGGCCTAGACCTCTCTTGTACGCCTCTGTACACCGCCAGTGCACTCTAGAGTCTCTGCTTACCACTTTGCTGACGACCCGTCAGTCTTGTTGGGTCGGGTGCGCGTTATTAGGAAAAGTCCTCCAGACTCCAATATAAACATCCTACTGGTCCTTCTAACCATCGCACCCGCCTAGTCCACCGTACTGCCGTCTGTGTGACGACCGGCCAGTACCGCATGGCCCGCCACTAGTATATGCACATGCAAGTATAGTGTATTGAGCCTCCAGCTCGATGGACTATCCAGTCCCCAAATCTCTCCAACCCGTCACGGGTGAGTATGTGCTACAAAAACTCCAACCCTGCCTGGGTGAGTGTATATAAACCAATCCCTTTCTCCAACTCTGCACGGGTGAGCAAGTAGTCAAAAGACTCCAAGTCCCTCCAACCCGGCACGAGTGAGCACATGTCCAGTTCACTTAACCTATTAGACTACTCTTGTCTACAGATTATCATACTTAGAGTCTTAAGGTTAATCCCAGGACTGACCAAGGTATTCCCGATGAAGGGCTCTCAGGGGCACTAGGAGCTACGATGGGCTGAAACCCAAAGCTCCCTTTCTCAAGGATATTTACTTTAGTTGTTGCCTACCCCGAATCCCTTATTCTCTCTCCTGTTACATAGAGTGACCTAGTGACTTAAGGTATGGATTAAGGAGCGACGGTCTTCCGTCAACTCTTCCTAGGCAAGTCTCATGTTGCACTGTTACTCTCGCCTCTAGAATGCAGTTGCCATCCAGGGTTATACTTCCGAACTTAGACTCTAACTCAGTTGTTGATTCATCCCCTGGCGGCCTATAGTCCAGCCTACTTTTACTAAGCGCACCCCATGACCTAACACCACCCTGAGATCGAACTTCTAAATTCTTGGTCCAACTGACCCCAAATATTTACCCTAGGGTGGTATGGACTAATGAAATGAGTGTGTTGATTTTCATAATTTTCCTAGGTCATTAAGGCTTTTAATTAAATCTTTTAGAATTATTCACTAGGTCATTTTACACATGAAGTATCATCAATTAAAATCTTCTGACCTATGGGAATTTTCCTGAGTTGCATATGGGTAAAATATTACTGTCTACAAGATTTCATAATTTTCCTTTTAATATATCTATTTATCCCATAATTAATAAAATTTCTACACAAGTGTCATTTTCCAAATGATGTACAAGAAATATATTCACCAAAATTCCAGGAAAATTACTAAGCATTTATATTACTGTATTATGACTAATGGCAGAGTTTCATTTATTTCCACAGTGTAATGGTCTACCAAAATTCATTCCTAATTATTTACCAAAAATGCCATTATGCTAATAAATAATTTAACATTGTACCCATAATTCTGATAAAATTCTACAAGACTAGTAAGACAGTCATGCAACTCTAGGATTAATTTCATAATTTTCTAACAAGTATTTATACCAAATCATAAATATTTGCAAAAAGGGTAGAATGGTAAATTCAAGGTATTTGCTCCAATAATTCTCAAACAGAGGTATAAAATTTTCCTATGTCAAATAAAACATCATTCTTTGACTTGACTGAATTTGGGAATCTTGCCTTGATCAAAACCTATTCCTACAATTTATTTTCCAAAAAGGCTTTTATTTTGGAAATACCAAATAATAGGATTTTTTAATCCCAAAAATTCCATAATAAATTCTAGGGGTGAAATTTACTCTAATTAATCCCTGGAATAAATTCCATAATTTTTGGATGCCTCAACTAGGCTAAATACACAAAATATCATTTCTTGCTAAGTGCACCCCAAGGCTATATTTAGCCAACACATGCAAGTGGGTTAACCCAACATGCAGTGGTCAAATTGCTCTGAAATTTCTACCAGGCACCAATAATGTCCCTAAGGACATGCCACCAAAATTTGGGGCCATTTGGGTGCATATAATTATATTTATACCCTTAATTTACTTTTTGATATAATGATAAACATATAGGAAAATGTTTCCCAAAAATTCCAAATTTTCGGCAGGGTCTAGACATACCCTAAATACACACATGACCAAAATTTCAGGTCATGATGACACTTGGTTTGGCTTGGGCATCAATTTTAATTTATGCCCTAGTCTAGGAGCAGTCCTAGCAAAACAGCCCTACAGGACAATCTACTGGACCAAAACATGAATTTAGGGTGGCAGCTTAAAGTTAACACATCCACCTACCATTTTCATTCAGGGGTCAACCTATGGTGAGGTCTCTAGGTACCCTAAAATTGACATGCAAAGTGACTGCTAAAGTGTGACAAAAAAATCATCATTATTCTACAAATAATAATATCAGGATTTAATAATAGGATTCAATCAGGCCGCACGATTTTTAAAGTAGATCGAACGACATCTGGGTCGTCTTCTCCATGCATGCATGCAGGGCCAACCCGTGCAGGCGGGTTTTGCGGGGCCATTTCCGGCCATCGCCGGCGGCGGAACCTCCGGCCAAGTTCTTCCCCGGCCTCACGGTGGTCGGGGCTTGAGCTGGCCGGCGGCTGGGCGGCGGAGAGCGGCGGACGGCGGCGGCGCAACCAAGCCGAAACTCCAGAAAAATGCCATTTTTACAGGATTTTTCAAGCTTTTGAATCCTACTGTCGAGCTCGTTTGAGCTCGACGTCTAGCCTAGAGGATCTAGGATACTAGCACAGTAAGAGGAGAAGGGATATGGACATGTGGTGGCGGCTGAGGCTGAGGGTGGCGGCGGTTTCCCATAGCATGCAATCTCCGGCGAACTCCTCCTCGGTTGGCCATGGCAGCTGCTGTTCCTCGTTCTCTCTCTCTCTCTCTTTGGGGTAGGGATGAATGGAATGAGGGTGTGGGTCGGTTTGGGGGCTGAGTTAAGAGGGGAGGGCGATTTCACCTATGTGGGGCGATTTCACCAAGGGAGAGCTCGGGTTGGGGGGTTGAGCTGGCTGGCTGCTTGGGAGATGGGCCCCACTGCACTTGCTGGGTCAGTTAACCCCTAATGGGTCGGGTTCTAAGGTGGAGCTGGGTTGGTGAGAGGAGAGAAGGGGGAAGTTGGCTCACATATATGGAATGGGCTAGGTAGGCTCGGGTTTGGGCTTGGGCTTGACCCAAGGCTGCATGGTGGGTCCCCTCTCCTCCTAATACCCCTACATGGTCAGCCAACCCATTATGGGTTGGTGGGATGAGCCCAAGTGGCCCAAAATAACTCCTTAACATTTTCTCTCTCCTATTCCTCCTCTTTTCTCTCTCCTAGGTAATTTCCCAAAATTACTATTGCATGCCCCTATTTTTCTCTTCCCTAGGGGGTATAGGGTCACTTTAGACCCACCTAATGAGTTTGGGTTGATTTGGGTGGACCCAACCCAGAGAATTGGGCTAGGGCACCATTTTCACTATTTAGGTCAAAGGTGTTGACTTGACTCATCATGGGTCAACTGGTTGACCCCATGGCCTACCTTAGGGTCCACTTAGATTGTATTTAGGGTTAGGGCATCATGGTGGGGTCATGGTGTGGCTAGGGTTCCTGTTTAGGCTAGTTTGACCTAATTTGACTTTGGCCCCATGGTGGGCCCCACATGGCTACAACCCACTATCTAGGGTCAAACCTAGCTTATTACCCTAACACCCACCCCATGCCTAACCCAATCTAAGTTAAGGGGTCTGGAAGTAACATTGGGATGTTACATCGGCACTGCCAAAGGTTAACCTCCATTTGAGTAAAGATGTATTTGAGACTTTTATGGTCGAAGAAGATATCGCATCTTACTCTATATAAGTAGTGTCTCTAAATCTTTAGAGAAAAGACGACAACGCTGAACTCTAGATCATGGGCTATGTAATTCAACTCGTGCGCCTTTAATTGGCAAGATGTGTAAGCCACCACATTACTATGCTGCATCAAAATAACTCCTAATCCTTTCAGGGTGGCATCAATATAGATCTTGAATCCCTCCATTCCTAAGTGAATCGTAAGGATCAGAGTAGAAGTTAGTACTTCTTCAACTCGATGAACGTAGTCTCGCATTCTTGCTTCCATCGGAATGCAACATCTTTCCTCATAAGGGCGGTGAGGGGTAATACCCAACAAGACAAAGGAAACTTCGTATATCTCCTGTTGTCTTAAGTGGCGGCAAGCCTTGAATCGCTTGGATCTTGGCCTGATCTATTACTGCTCACTTTTTTTTGATGGTGTGGCCCAAGAATCCGACTTCCTCTAACCAGAATTCACATTTGCACAATTTGGCGAAGAGAGTGTGTTCTCGAAGTTTATGTAACACCATCTGCAGATGTCTAGAATGGTCTGCTCTGGTCTTCGAATAGATCAAAATGTCGTTGATAAGGACAATCACGAAGTGATCTAGTAAGGGTTCAAATACCCTATTCATCAGAGCCAAAAAAGGTAGAGGGAGTGTTAGTGAGTCCAAAAGGAATCACCAGGAACTCGTAAAGACCAAAACGGGAGCTAAAGGCAGTCTTGGGAATATCCTCGTCCCGAATCCGAGGATGATAGTAGCCGGATCTTAGGTCCTTCTCGGAGAATACGGATGCACCTTGCAGTTGGTCGAACAACTCGTTAATCCTTGGAAGTGGATACATATTCCATATTGTAAGCTTGTTTAGTTCCCTTTAATCAATACACAAGCGCAATGTCCCATCCTTCTTTACGAACAGTACAAGGGCTCCCCAGGGAGAGGAACTTGGGCGGACGAATCCAGCATCTATCAATTCCTGAAGATGAATCTTTAACTCGGCCAATTCCTTGGGGGCCATACGATAGGGTGCTCGGGACACTAGTCGAGCTCTAGACATAAGCTTGATCTGGAATTCGACCTCTCTCTGTGTGGGAAAACCTGGATGAGACTCTGGGAAATGATCCGGAAAATCTCGCACCACCGGAATTTTTGCGAGTACTTGAACTTTATTCTCCATTTCAAAATAGATAAGAAATACTTCGTCTTTTTGCCAGACTGACCTTACAGTCTGAGCAGAGGTCAAAATGATGCGAGAGACGGAGGGTATACCTGCCAGCATAACGACCTATTCGTCTGGGTTTTGAAGCTTGACCTCTCTGGTTGAACAATTTATTTGGGCCTTATGCTCGACCAGCCAATCCATTTTTACTATGAGGTTGAACCTTGTTATTACTAGGATTGTCGCGTAAATCTCAAATTCCACATCCCTTAGCATGGCCTGGAATGAGCATTTCTCCGTAGATATCATATCTGATCCATCTGGTAGACGAATCTGTATAGACAGTCCGGACGAGCGGACAATATTTTCCTTAGTTGCAATAAAGTCTTTGGATACAAAGGAGTATGTTGCTCTAGTATCAAAGAGAGTTTTTGCGGGGTGCCCTTCTACCAAAAGTATTCTTAAAGAGGTAAGGAGTATATACATATTATTTAACAAAACATACATCATATGTATACATACATATGCACAAAGTCTAATACATAGGTACCAATATTTGACGTATCTCTAGCGTCTAAGATATATACCTATCACTATATCGAGGGCGGGTCCATGTTGAAGGTCTAATGCATAAGCCTCCAAGGGCACTGCTTAGCCCTGCTGACCTCTCCTACCAGCTCTATATTTACGACCTCTTTGGCCCTGTCCTCGCACTGCTTGTCCTCCTTTGAATGCTCCTAATCCTGGCTTTCCTACCGCCTGCGGGCAGAAAGCTCTCATATGTCCCGTCTACTGGTACAGAAAGTAGTTCCCTGCAAAGGGAACGTCTCGTCGAGCTACTAGCGCGGACTGTGTTACTAGAGCTGGGCTGGGCTCCCACTGCGGTGTTGGGGGTGCTAGTAGGCTCCTATAAGGTTTCATGCGCTATCTTTTTCTTCGCTCTCTCTCCTGTTTGTGGATAGCAGCTCCTCTATCTCATCCCTAATCTCTGGGGACCTCGACCTATCCTCGGCGCTGTTTGGTCACCATCCTCTGGTCTAACTCTAACGTCGCGGCGTAAGTCATGATGGTGTGGAAGGTGTACTGAGAGATCATGATCAAGGCCTGTCTCAAGTCATCTCGCAAGACTTGGTAGAAGCGAGCAACCCTATCTCTGTCTGTGGCAGTTAGGTTCCCAACAAAGCATTCCAAGTGGATGAACTCTCTCTCATAGTCTGGCATCATCCGGTCACCTTACCAGATGTGCAGAAACCTCTCCTGTAGTGCAGCTCGATCGGCATCCGAGATGAAGTGCTCCAAAAAAGCCTCTGAGAATTCCCCACACAGAATTGTACTCAACGACCGTCCTCTGAACGTTTAGCGATTGGCTGCTCTCCACCCATCCTTGGCATACCCCTCCAACAAGGTCACCACTAGTGACACTATAGCTACTGTTGGGCACATCATTCCTACAAACAGCTCCTCTATACGCTCAACCCACTCTTCTGCCTGTATGGAAGTCTCTGTGCCTCTGAAGATGGGAGGTCTCAGCCCCAGAAAATTTGTCTGTAGGTAAGTGGGTACTAAAAACTGCTACGGTGGCTGTGCCAAGGCTGTTAGGAACATCGCCAGGATAGCTGTCAACGTTTGGCCCAAGTCAATGTCGACAAACAGCACAGCTGTAGGGGTAACTGTGTCTTGAGGTGCGGTGACATGGACAAATCCTAGGGAGGAGGATCTCTCATTACTGGACTCCAGTATCGTGAGAAGTAATAAGAAATAAGTGTCAGTATTTTGCAAATGTATAGAAAATTTGCAAGAACTGACAAAGTGGAAACAAAGGTGTGTGGGTGTGTTATCGTATAGTCTAGAATCCATAAGATTATACACAAGGGTATACCAAGCTTCTGCTGCATGGTTCATCCCGAACCAAAGAACGAAGAAAGGGACAGAGGGATCATGAGACTACTCCATAAGGACGAATCGTG
This sequence comes from Platanthera zijinensis, assembly GCA_039513925.1. NCBI lineage: Eukaryota > Viridiplantae > Streptophyta > Magnoliopsida > Asparagales > Orchidaceae > Platanthera > Platanthera zijinensis. The sequence goes on from CM077087.1 coordinate 152,854,535, forward strand.
ATCGCTCTTATCAATTTGTAATCCCCCCAACCAATGCCAAGGTTGGGCCGGAGGGGATCTTACTTGCGCAATACATCCACCTAGTTCTCCTTAAGGAGGCGTAAAGATCCACACTACTAAGCACTAGTTGGCCACCATGCTCGTCTTGAATCACAACATTCACATCACAGAGTATTGCGTAAGCATTAACAGGAAGCTATAACATATATATAACAATATATATTTAAGGAGAACATAAACGAAGTAGCCACTATTTATACATGAAGTCCATAGGCTATAAAAGTATGTCTACTCTAAACTCCTTGCATTCTTAAACCTGCTCTCTAGTACTCACGTCTCAAAACTCTGGAGACGATGGGGGTGCCTCAGCTCGAGTAGTCTTATCACCTAGCGTATTATCCCACGGCAGCTGCTCCCTATGATGCTCCATCTCCTGTGAATGATAATTAAAAGAACAATTATTCATAGAGCTAAGTGGAAACAAATCTCCTCCCCAGATCTAAATCCTGGGGACGAGCTCAAGCACCCAACAAAAGTAGATAGCGGAAGTATGAGAGAGTTAGTACATCATTTCATATATAATCTAGGAACAACCATACAAGGAGGTGCAACATAGTATAACTTGAATAGCAGCAGTAATATACATCAGTCATAATTAAAGTTCCACTAACACATCAACACATCAGGTATTCACAACCTGTGTTCATACAACAGGCATTCATAACCGTGTACACACTACAAGTATTCACATTCATCCACAAGACCCTATGTCGACATAGTATGAATTGCTTCTTTTTAAGCAAGGTACCGAGCCCTACGGGCCTCACCGATGTGGCCTTCGGTGATAGTGGTCATTCCTGACAATCTTGGGGGTGGTCGTATTGCACATCCCAAACCCCATCATACAAACCCATGTAATATTGGATGTGAGCGACATCCAGCGATTCAACATTTTGGCCGACCAGCGGAAGAAACCCAATGAGGAAAAACATAACAGCCAGTCACTCGTGGTACTCAACTCCCTATTACCTTGAGTCGTCGAACTTCCCGCACCGGTACTATCGGTCTGCGGAAATGATTGACCCGCCATATTTTACCGCAAGTAATTTATAAGCAATCAAATTAATTAATTTTGTTAGCATGCACCAGGTCTGTGGCAGCCTGACCAACTATACTTTAAATAATTCGGGCAAGTGACATTCAACTCAACTTTTGACAAGGAGCATGGGAGCACTTGAGTTTTGGACTAATCCAAGAGGAATATCTCAACTCCTATTATTCCCAACTAAGGCTCAACCTAACAGAAGACTGCTCGTCAGAGCAGGACCCATACTTAAAATGGTAAATTGTAGGAATAAAAATACAGTAATAAAAGTTTCTGAGAATATAAGCTGCAGAATTAAAATATTGTAATGAAATAGGACAAGCATGAAACTGGAGTAGTACTGAACTGAAATAAAGGAACTGGACCAGTACGAGACTGAAATAAAACATAATGAAAATGATTAGTAGTCCAATCAATCCATTAGGAGGCTATAGTTCCATCTCTGTTAATAGGAGGAAAGTTCAGTTCCATCTCTATTCTAAAGAGGCAAGTTTAGTTCTATCTCCATTCTCAGAGGCAAGCTCAGTTCCATCTCTGTTCTTAGGAGGCATGTTCAGTTCCATTTCAGCTTTTAGAGGGCTTTTTTGGGTTTCACCTATTAATAAGATCCGATAATAATTCAGTTGCACCCTTTTGAAATCATGGCTTAATCGGATCAGAGGCAACTTATTAAGAGTTACATCTTTAATATTGGTCGATAATAATTAGCAGCTTATTTGCTCGTACTCTCATCTTCCGAGTCTGCCTAAATTACCTGAGTCTTTTTAAATGAAAAACGAGGTGCTCGGCGGTTTTACGAAACCCCAAAACACTCAGAGCTTGGGAACTTTCCTCGATCACTCTCGTCAGTAAAATAGTTGAACATATCATTCAATTTAAAAAGTGGTCACGCGCTCTAATGTTTTTATTTTCGAAGAAATTGAGCGCATCAATTTCCGAGTGCGACCCTTTGCTCCAATAAATCAGGAAAACTTCAATTTTTATCCCCAGGTTCTTATATTTTAATACAACCCTTAGGGGGCCTAAAATGAGTTTAGTAGTTTTTCCAAAATTTTCCGAGAAATTTTGGTCCTTAAATTTGGCAAAAAAAATTTATTTGGACTTTTAAATATACCAAATAAACTTAAAAAAATATCAAAATTTTTGTGAAGGAAGCCCTCATCATGGGGAACAATTTTCATGTTAAACACTTTTTCCTTATAAGCCTAGGTTTTTTTCAAAAAAATCTTCAAATTTCTGTTAGGAGAAAGTTCTGTATATAGCCAGATCAAGCCTCATCCTGCGGACAAGAATGCACCGGACGGGTTAATAGCCAAACTTTTCCCCATAGGGTATCTACAACGGATCTGCTGTGGGGGGCGCTGATGCTGAGGAGAATAGTGGGAATCCAGGAAATCACCGTCGTCCAATGAAAGTCTTTGGTTTCAAGGATAACTAAATTACCTAGAGGGGGTGAATAAGTTATTGGTTCCTAGTGTGATATTTTAAAACTTAATTACCTATGTGAGTAATGTGATTAGTTTAATAATGCTTTCAATGCAATCACATAGACAACATAACAAATTTATAGTGGTTCCCCAAATTATGGGTACATCCACTTTCCCTCCCACCTTTCTAACTTCTAATTAGATAAGGCTGTAATGTCCCTAATTTTTCCAAGATTTATTTAAATTCTTTAGTGACGTATTTTGATGTCAGGGCGTTACTTTGACGCTTGATTAACTGGTGCCGTTGTTTGATCATGGATTTTTTCTCATTAGTACTAAGGGTTTTGACTTAGAATGTTAGCATGGCCAATTTATTGTGTGTTTTTATATTCCCTTATGAGCCGGGGTTCGTTTTGGAACACAGCGGAGCCTTTTTTGGGAATGTTGTGCTTTAACTTTGGGAAATGTTTACCTGAGTTTGGTTTGGCGGATTTTGATTTCGATTTCATCGTTGGATTTGTAGCGTCGGTATTTATCTACAGTGCGATTTTCTTAGAAATCTAAATTAGTGTGAGTTTTGGTCAATCAGACGTTTTAATTATAATAAAAATATATTATATTACTTAGCCACTATAAATAGCCTTGCGATTAGATGTAACCCTATTCATCGACTTCTTCCTGAAACCGTCGACCTATTTGCGAAAGAGCGAGAACAACGGACACTTCTAGGCTTTCGTCCACCGATTGTTGGAGCTTTGGTGCTTAAACTCATTGTCGGAGAGTAGATCTGGATAGCTCTCACCAAGATCTATGTTTTTACGGTGAGTTTTTCCCATTTCGTGATATTTTTTGGTGTTAGGAATTTCATTTTGATCCTCCTTCGTCCTGAAGAGTTTCAGGATATGTTGTTTAGCTGTTCTTGCGGCCAGATCCGTGAAGAGGAGTTGTTGTGTGGGTGGATTTCGGTAAGATCGAGGCAAGTGGTGATTTCTTCCCCTTGCCATGTTTTCCTTTCATGGTGTATTTCCTGCTTCTATATTTTCCTCCTTAGTATTTAGGAGTATTGTCAGGTTCGGCCTTCGCCGACGTGCTAGTCAATGTAGATTTCTTGCCAGGTTTGGCCTAGTTGATTTTGTAGGTAAAAGTCGGGTGAATCCACTGTTTATGTGATTAATTTACGGTATTTCAGTCACACTTAATTGTTAGACTAAGATAATCTATCGGGTAGTGAACTGCTGGCTTAAGCTAAAATTTCGTTGTATAATAGTTAAGTAAAGTCTAAATTCGTCGAATATGGGTAGGAAGAATTCCTCAGATATTTGTTGACATTGGTCCAAGTAAAATTCGGCGAGTATTAGTAGGAGCAGAGTCAAATTTATCGAGTATCCATTGAAATTCTGGTAGGTAATTCTTAGCGTTGAGTGTTGTTGAATTTGTCGAGTATTAGGCATTGACTCGACGAATATCAGTTTGGCATTGTGTTAAGTCCGATTCGTTGAGTATTAGGCATTGAGACCATCGCGTATAAGACTTGGCGTTGAGTGAATTAGACCTAGCGCTGATAGCGTTGATTGATTTTTAAGTCCAAGTCAAAATCATCGAGTAATCTCGACAAATTTGTCGAGTAATGCTACCTTAGCGTTGAGTCTGTCGAGTATAAGCCTTGGCATTGAGTGAGATTTGAGTCTAAGTTAGATTCGTCGAGTTATCTCGACGAAATAAACGAGTAATGCTAGCTTAGCGTTGAGCCCGTCGAGCATAAGCCTTGGCATTGAGTGAGATTTGAGTCTAAGTTAGATTCATTGAGTTATCTCGACAAAATCGTCGAGTAATACTAGTTTGGCATTGAGTGCGTCGAGTGATGTTTTGGCGCTAAGGTAAAAGCATTTAGTGTACTCAACGCGACGTTGAGTGAAGGCAGAATCGTTGAGTTTAGCTGTTCGGTGTCGAGTGCATTGAATGCACTCAACGTGACATCTAGTTGAGTCGCCGCTTTTCGTGGACTTGGGATAATTTCAACGATTAATCATGTTATAAGATAATTGATATTGCAAAGTGAAATTCGTCGTGTATCTACTATATTTGTCTAGTATACACGACGAATCAGTGTGGACTTAGAAAATTTCGCCGAATTGGGTCTAATTCGTCGAGTATGACTTAGGATGGTTTTCGTTAGAGATTTATTGATGTTTATGGGTTTTTAGTTGTGGCCTTTGGGTTTGTAATGGATAAATAACCACAAACCTAGTGCTAAATTGTGAATCAATACACTGCTATAGTAGTTTTTGGACTGTGGGGTTAAGTTGGATGAAGTGGTCATCACCATTGTACCTTGTTTATATGTTTGGACTGATGGGTTGAGTTGGATATTGAGGCCACCACCCTAGTGCTTGTTGAGACAATTGGAATGTCTGGTTGTGCTGGACAATGTTGCCACCACCACAGCACCTTCTTGAAATATTTTGGGCCTGTATGTTCGGGTTGGAGAAGGTGGCAACCGACTCAGGACAATTTCTTGCCAGTGTTAATGATTGACATTAGTAGAATTTATTAAGTCTCTTTCCTCGTATTGTACATGTATATGTCTTTCCACTTACCTTTGCATATACTCTTGAAGCATGGCTTCGTTTCGGACTTGTTGTAACTTTCTTACTTTTGAACTCAATAAGTAATCTTTTACCTTAGTCATATGAATAATTTGCTGAGTTTTGTCAGTTTTCTCATGATGGGTTGGTAACCCTTTCTTTCTTTTGGGTTTATTGTTAACCTCTTTACTCTTGTTCGTGACTTGTATTTTTATTCTTGGTTAGGTGTTATTTTTTTGAATGCCTCGGGTTTGGAGAAGTAGCTAGTTGAGCGGCTAGTGTTGGTTTTGACTGGAGGCTGCAGTTGTCTCTATTCCTCATTGATTGTGAGGTAGTGTGTTGTTTTACTCTTATACAGACATACATATATTTTATTTGGCTCGTGTCAGGTGGTTGACGCCCACTGAATTTTGTTTAATATTAATACTTACTAGCTGTTATGCCTCTTCCATATGATTGTATAGATTTACTATCTCTCTGGGAAGGTTTTATGCTAGGTTCAATGTTAGATATTTTAAATTATAAAAGTATTACTTCTATCTCATGCATATAATTTCTAAAAGCTAAAGTCACTATATCTTTTTGAACGTACAAACTAATATTTATACTTATACTAAATCAAGAGTCTTGTATGTCATGAGTTATCCTAAATGAATGTTTTTGCTCATGTAGGATGTCAAATAATATAAACAAACTATTTTCCACAACGTATAATTATAATTTCACTTGTGGACTAGTTGATCTACTGAGCCGAGAGATACAACCATCCAAAACATAACTTAAAACATGATTTTCTCACATCATAACTTAGTATTTTCATAAACTGTGTAAGGATTGGTGTTTGCCTGAATGTCTGTAGATATTCCCTGCACAGCGTGGCATCACGACATGTCTTTTCTCTTACTCTGATATACATTTAAATTAGGAGAAAATATGGGTTGTGATATTTGGTATCAGAGGGATGGTTGTTTGACAATTGGCCGTGCAACCATCTCAAGTTAGTTTTAGTTTTCTTGTTCTATTGCATACACACACCGATGTTTAATCAGTACGTCTTGGCTGAAGCATGAACACTACACTCATAAGCATGACAAGAAGTATACAGAGTATATTATGTAGTTGTGGATGCATAATATGTGTTTGTATATGGATCCTCATAGTAGGCAACATGTGATTGTTATGTAGTATGAGATGCATAACAATCATCACATGAATGCACATTAGATTTTTCTTTTCGTTGTATGTGAAATTATGTAGTATGAGATGCATAATATTTCATGTGTACGCCACTCATAACATGAGATAAAGCCTATATTAGATTGCATAGCACAATATGCTTGACATATCATTGCATTAGCACACATGTCAAGCTAAAGATTTATATGATGACATATGTACACTCATGGTTTTAAGTAAAAAAAGGGAATAAGAATTCATGCATTCATGATTTAGGCACATTTGATAAGTTGTTAATTGTGTTATTAGAATGTCGAGACGTCCTATGACGTGGTCGACCCCCAATATGAGGGCGATTCGTCTGGAGCTAAGAATGAGGCCGTGATAGAAGGACTGCGATAGAGCAATAAGGCTCTATCTAGGCAAATGTTGGTGATGCAGTCGTAGATCCAGGCTTTATTGTCTGTTGTTTCCGGGAAACCTATTAGAGTGCAAGACCCTACTGTGGGTCAAGCTATTCATGTTCCCCTGCTCCTCTTATGCCCCCAACTGTATCGCCACCAGAGATGAACTTCATCTCGCATTTCAAGCGATTAGGACCTCCTACCTACAATGGTAGACCAGACTTTATGGATTTGGATGACTAGATTATAGCTATCGAGGAGATGTTCTCTTACTCAGGTGTTTCTTTTGATCAGAGAGTGATGCTCGCTGCCTACCAGCTAAAGGGTCTGGCTAAGAGCTGGTGGCTGAGAGAAAAGGAGAACTTGAAGGACGGATTATCGTGGGAAGCCTTTAAGGAGCTATTGGAGAGAAAGTTTCTGCCGCCGGTCGAGCAAGACAGCTTGATGAATAATTTCCTTCATCTGAAGCAAAGGTAACTCACGATGAGTGAGTATGAGATTCAGTTTTGTAAACTGAGCCGATTTGTCCCTTATTTGGTATCCTTGAAATCTAGGAGGGTTAAGCATTTTTTGGATGGCCTGAGGGATGACATCCAGAAGCTGACCAGTGCTTATGGATCCGAAAGTTATGCTGAAGTGGCAGAAGCCGCTCTAAAAGTTGAAGCGATCGACAATGCTAAGAATCGAGGCCAGCAAATGAGGAAAGATAAAAGGAAGTCCGAAGAGGGTAAACACTCTAAATAATCTGGTCCTGCTTCAAGGAAGAGAAGAAAGGATGTTTGTAGTTTCTGTGGTCGGTCGGGGCACCTGTATGAGAAATGTTTCAAGAGAATAGGAGCTCAGAAGAAGGGGTAAGTGCATGCTAGTCAGGGTGCTTCCAAAGGAGATCTGGTATGTACATTGTGCAAGCGAAAGGGGAACGTTGCTTCCCATTGCTTGTTTAAGGATAAGGTTTGATTTCAGTGTGGACAGAAGGGGCATGTTAAGTCAAAGTGCCCGCAGTCTCAGCCCATATTGTAGCCAGTTCCACGTCAGGCTTTGCGGCCGCCGCAGCATTTGGACAAATGGAAGGGAAAGCTTAACGTGGTGACCTTGGAGGAAGTGTAGACGTCTACCCAAGTGATCTCGGGTTAGTTTCTAACCTAATTTTGTTCCTTTATTGCTCTTAGCTGTAGTTTTGATGTTGTTCGATTAGTTATGTATGTGATTTTATAGGGAGGTTTATGGTAAAGAACCGTTGGACGTGCGTTCTTTTTGATTCTGGTGCTACCCACTCGTTTGTGGCTAGGGCCTTTGTAGAGCGTCATCGTTTGACTATTGATCTAGTTGGTGATGCGTTTCATGTCAAGTTTCCCTCTGGTTACTCAGTGGTGTCGTATCAGGGTATCCTGGGTTGTAATATTCTTTTAGGAGATTTCCTAGCTATTGTTGATTTAAAGGTGATTGACCTGGAAGACTTCGATGTGATCTTGGGCATGGACTGGTTGTTCAGATATGATGCGGTCATTCAGTGCAAGGTCAAGCGCTTGGACATCAAGATGGGCAACGGTCACCCCCTGAGTGTTTATGGTTACCTGCGCTAGGATTCCCCGATTGTTTTGGCGGTATGTTCTCAGAAGTTTTAGATTCCGGCTGTTTTGCTTATTTGGTTTCTGTTATGGGAACTGTTAATAGTTTGCCGCGTGTCGAGGATGTTCCGGTGGTGCGTGAGTTTCCTGATTTTTTCCTAGATAATCTTCCCGGTCTTTCACCTGGGAGAGATGTAGAGTTTGTCATAGACCTAGAGCCTGGTACTCGTCCTATTGCTAAGGCACCGTACCGTATGGCCCCTCGTGAGCTAGAGGAGTTGCGTACCCAGCTAGATGAGTTATTGTAGTGTGGTTTTATTAGGCTGAGTTCTTTGCCTTGGGGTGCTCCCGTGTTATTTGTTAAGAAAAAGGATGGATCAATGAGGCTGTGTATTGACTATAAGGAACTGAATAAGGTGACTATCAAGAACAGGTATCGCTTATCGTGAATATATTATTTATTTGATCAGTTGCGTGGTAGTACTGTGTCTTCGAAGATTGATCTTCGTTAAGGCTACCATCAGTTAAGGATTCGTGAGACAAATATTTAACGGACTGCTTTTCGTTCCCAGCATGGACATTTTTAGTTCTTGGTGATGTCCTTTGGTTTGACTAATGCACCCTCTGCCTTCATGGACATGATGAACAAAGTGTTCAAGTATTTTCAGGACCGTTTTATGGTCGTGTTTATAGATGATGTTTTGGTTTATTCCCAGAGTATTGAGGAGCATGCCCAGCACTTGCGATTAGTTTTTTCTATCTTAAGGGAGCATAAGTTTCTTTCCAAGTTAAGCAAGTGTGAGTTTTGGCTTCCTCAGGTTTCCTTCTTGGGTCATGTGATTAATAATGATGGAATTTCTATTGACCAAGAGAAGATTTCTGTCATAATGGATTGGAGCAGACCTACCACACCCAATGAGATAAGAAGTTTCCTAGGGTTGACAGGATATTATAGGAGGTTTGTGGAAGGTTTCTCTCTATTGTCTGCGCCATTGACAAAGCTTACGCAGAAAAACACGGTGGTCATTTGGAGCGATAAGTGCGAAGAAGCTTTTCAGGAATTGAATAGGAGATTGTGCACTGCTCTTTTTTTTGACTCTGCTTACCGAAGGGATAGAGTATGTTATGTATGTGGATGCATCGCATGTTGGACTTGGTTGCGTTTTATTGCAATAAGGAAAAGTGATTGCGTATGGATCGAGGCAGTTAAAGTCTCATGAAAGAAATTACCCTACGCATGACTTAGAGTTTACTGCTGTGATTTATGCTTTGAAACTGTAGAGGAATCTGTTGTATGGCGCCTTGTGCAAGATCTACATGGATCATAAGAGTTTAAAGTACGTCTTCACTTAGAAGGTGTTTAATTTGCGCCAATGGAGATGGTTAGAATATGTCGTTGATTATAATGTTGAGATCTAATACCATCCAGTCAAAGCTATTTGATGTTTTTAGTTATCTTCCGTAATCACCTAGAGGGGGGTGAATATGTGAAGTCTGCGTCTTTTTGCAGAATAAAAACTTGAAAGAGCGGAGTGCAGAAAATAAACAAACAAGCCGCAGAGAACCCAAGATTTATAGTGGTTCCCCAACCATGGGTACGTCCACTCTCCACCTCACCGATCTAGCAACACGCTAGACTCTGCTACTTCACTATTATCTCGGATTGAAAACCAATCCTACAATTCGGAGCAATGCCCTTACAACTCAATCCTCAAAACGAGATCTACACTCGGAATAAAAAGAACTTCCTACTAAACCTGGAGACAAAATCTCCTATAAGAGTTGAAATAGATTTTACAACAACAATAAAATAATCTTCACTTCAAAATTGAGTACTTCAGATTTCTTCCATCTTGAAAGTTGAAACTCTATCAGAAATAGATCAAGGAAGACTATGCCGAAATCTCTGGATCTGAAAAGCTTGAGATCAACACGATGGAGAAAGAGATCTGTAGAAGTTGAATGCCTTGATCTGTTGATCACTCCTTGTTCTGAATTACTTGAATCGGAGAAGAGCGGCAACAAGAATGACGATGAAGAGCAGCGGCTTTCCCGATTTAGAATGAAAAGTGCAATTCAAAAAACTTATTTTCTTGTGTTAGGGTTAGTCAATTTTGATAAAATCTTTTATAGGACAAGTCTAACGGTCATAATCATAATTGACTGTATACGTGGACCAATAAGAATCGAGGTTAATTTTGAAATCGTTTCCGTCTAGACTTAGAGAAAATTTCAGAAAAAAATCTTCATTTCTCGAGTGAATAATATACTACTCGAGAACAATATTTGTTTCTCGAGAAGAGGAAGTATGGTTCTCGAGAACAAGTCCCTAAGGAAAATATGGGAAACGATATTTGGCTTCTCGAGAAGTTACTTTTATTACTCGAGAACTAGATAAAGATTTCTCAAGAACTATCATGACTTTTCGAGAACAAAAAACTTCTCGAAACGTAATTTCTTCTTACTCGAGTACTGGTCTTCTGCTTCTCGAGACAAAGTCTTGAGCTTCTCGAGTAATGACTTCTATTACTCGAGTACTAGACTTAGAAAAATTTTGAAATGATTTTTCTGTAAACTCGAGAAAGAGATAAGTCTTGCTCGAGTACTCCATGGCTTTCTCGAGTACTAAACGAAAACTTCTCGAGAATAGCTTCTGCTGCTAGAAAACTACACAGAGCAGACTCGAGAATTTTATCCAACACTACTCGAGTACAAGATCTCCTACTCGAGTAATGAACTTAGAAAATTTTTGACTTTCTAAAAAAAAAATTCTTCAAGGAATTTCAGTAACTATTCTTTCTCCTATAGCTTCAGTACCTGAGAATGAAGTGTGTCCCAATAGTGAGGCTACACATGAGTCAACACCATGGATCACACAATGAGAGATTACATTGTATGGTGTTGTGTTTGGTGACTCATTTTAGACTGACATGTGTACACACTTGACAATTATAACCTGCAAGCACTCAACATAAAAAAATTATCAAATAAAAACTTAATTCATCTTTGTTCAAGGGTGACTTCATACAAATCTAGGTTATTGTGGATACAATACCCAACACTAATGTGGTAGCCGATGACCGGAGTAGAAATACCGTGCAAATCTTTGGACTTTCAGTGGAATCTTTGGTAGAAGAGTTTTTGTTAATGGATATATCAGTTGGGAGTAGCGACTCGCCAAGTAGATTGGAATTGTTAGAGCCCTCTTGGATTACACTCACAAGGCAGCATCAGAAGGATGATCCTAATTTACAACACCTCCGTAATAGAACTGAGAAAGGGGAGTTACCAGAATTTTCTATTGATGACGCGGGTACCTTGAGGTACCGCGGTAGATATTGTATCCCCGTTGTTGAAGATATTCGAGTAAAGTTGTGCAATGAGGCGCATGGTTCTAGTGTTGCCTACCACCTTGGTTCTACTAAGATGTATAGAGATCTGAAACAGATCATTTGGTGGTATGGTATGAAGAAGGATATAGCCAAGTTCGTGTCTAAGTGCTTCACTTGTAAGCGAGTAAAGGCCAATCATGGAAGGCCTGGTGGCAAGTTTATGTCATTAGAGATTCCAAGTTGGAGATGGAAGAGTATTTCCATGGATTTTATTACTGGTTTGCCGAGATCTCCCAAAGGACATGATTATGTATGGGTTATAGTGGATAGACTGACGAAGTGTGCTCACTTCGTGTCGTTCAAGATAGATTTCTCCATGAAGAAAATAGCAGAGTTATACTTTGATGAGGTTATCAGGTTATATGGAGTACCTGTTAGTATTGTGTCGGATCGATACTCCAGGTTTACGTCTCGTTTTTGGAAAAGTTTACAGGAAGTATTGGGTGCCGATCTGAGGTATTGCACCGCTTATCATCCGCAGACAAATGGTCAAACTAAAAGAATAAATTAGATTTTGGAAGACATGATAAGATGTTATTTTTTGGACCACTGAGGAGCGTGCGACGAGCTTTTGAGGATGATGGAATTTTCATATAATAATAGTTATCAAGAGAGCTTGCAGATGGCCCAGTTTGAGACTTTATATGGGAGACGTTGTAGAACTCCTTTTTTGGGGCCGAAGTTGGTGAAGGTCCATTGTTGTGTCCGGAAGCCTTAGAAGAAATGCATATTTCTGTGCGGCATATTCGAGAGAAGCTTCGTATAGCTCAGGAGCATTATGAAAAGAACGTTAATAGGCGAAGGACTGATTTCGAATTTGTCGTTGGGGACATGGTGTTTCTTAAAGTTTCCCCGTTGTCTGGCATCAAGAGGTTTGGTAAGAACCATAAGTTGGATCCTAGGTATGTGGGACCCTTCGAAATTATTGAACGTATTGGAATATCAGCTTATAGGCTGAATTTGCCTGCAAGTTTTCCTGGTATGCATGATGTGTTTCACGTAAGACCATTACGGAAGTGTGTGCTTAGTGACTGGCGATTTCTTGATTCTGAGCCCTAGTTGGAGCCTAATCTTTCTTATGTCAAAGTGCTTGTTCGCATTCTGGATACTCAAGATCGAGTGTTGCAAAGGAAGACCATACCAATAGATAAATTTTTATGGAGGAACCAAGACGTCGAAAATGCGACTTGGGAGTTAGAGACACCTTTGAGGGAGGCTCATCCTCATCTTTTCTCCTAATTTCTTTCGGTATGTGTTTCTATTCTATAATCTTTGATTATTTTCCTCCCATAGTGGAATCTTTTGTTCGTAAAGTTTCGGGACGAAACTTTCTTTTAGGGGGAGTTGCTGTAACGCCCCTGATTTTTCCAAGATTTATTTAAATTCTTTAGTGACGTATTTTGACGTCAGGGCATTACTTTGATGCTTGATTAATGGGTGTCGTTGTTGGAGCGTGGCTTTTTGCTCATTGGTACCCAGGGTTTTGACTTAGAATGTTAGCATGGCTAATTTATTGTGTGTTTTGATATTCACTTGCGAGTCGGGGTTCGTTTTGGAACACGACAGAGCCTTTTTGGGAATGTTGTGTTTTAACTTCGTGTAATGTTTACCCGAGTTTTGTTTGTCAGATTTCGATTTTGACTTCGTCGTTGGATTCCTAGCGTCGGTATTTAGCTACAGTGCAATTTTCGTAAATATTTGAATTAGTGCGAGTTTTGGTCAAATAGACATTTTAATTTTAATTATAATATATTATATTGCTTAGCCACTATAAATTGTCTTGCGATTAGACGTAACCCTATTCACCGTCTTCTTCCTAAAACCGTCAGCCTGTTTGTGAAAAATCGAGAATGACGGACACTTTTAGGCTTTCGACCGCCGATTGTTGGAGCTTTGGTGCTCAAAATCGTCGTCGGAGAATAGATCCGGATAGCTCTCACCAAGATCTATGTTTCAACAGAGAGTTTTTCCCATTTTGTGAAATTTTTTGGTGTTAAGAATTTTGTTTTGACCCTCCTTCGTCTTGAAGAGTTTCAAGATTTTTTGTTTAGGTGTTCTTGCAATCAGATCTGTGAAGAGGAGTGGTTGTGGCTGGATTTTGGTAAGATCGAGTCAAGTGGTGATTTCTTCCCCTTGCCAAGTTTTCCTTTCATGGTGTATTTCCTGCTTCTATCTTTTCCTCCTTAGTATTTAGGAGTATTTTCAGGTTCGGCCTTCGTACACCTGCTAGTCAATGTAGATTTCCAGCCAGGTTTTGCCTAGTTGATTTTGTAGGTGAAAGTCATGTGAATCCATGGTTTATGGGATTAATCTTTGGTATTTCCGTCACAGTTAGCTGCTAGACTAGGAAAATTTGTCTGGTAGTGAACTGCTTGCTTAAGCCAAAATTTTGTTGTATAACAGTTAAGTCAAGTCTAAATTCATCGAATATGGGTAGGCAAAATTTATCAGATATATGTTGACATTGGTCCAAGCAAAATTCGGCGAGTATCAGTAGGAGCAGAGTCAAATTCGATGAGTATCCATTGAAATTTTGTTGGGTAATGCTTGACGGTTAGTGTTATTTAATTCGTCGAGTATTAGGCGTTGAGTCGACGATTATTAGTTTGGCGTTGAGTTATGTCCAATTCGTCGAGTATTAGGTGTTGAGATCGTCGAGTATAAGACTTGGCGTTGAGTGAATTAGACCTAGTGCTAATAGCGATGACTGATTTTTGAGTCCAAGTCAAATTCGTCGAGTAATCTTGACGAATTCGTCGAGTAATGCTAGCTTAGCATTGAGTCCGTCGAGTATAAGCCTTTGTGTTGAGTGAGATTTGAGTATAAGTTAGATTCGTCGAGTTCTCTCGACGAAATCATCGAGTAATGCTAGCTTTACGTTGAGTCCGTCGAGCATAAGCTTTGGCGTTGAGTGAGATTTTAGTCTAAGTTAGATTCATCGAGTTATCTCGACGAAATCGTCGAATAATGCTAGTTTGGCATTGAGTGTGTCAAGTGAGCTTTTGGCTCTAAGGAAAAAAGCATTGAGTGTACTCAACGCTGCATTGAGTGAAGGCAGAATCATTGAGTTTAGAACGCGTCATCGAGTTGACTCGCCGCTTTTCCGTGGACTTGGGATAATTTCGTCGATTCGTCGTGTAATAAGATAATTGATATTGCTAAGTGAAATTCGTCGTGTATCTACTATATTCGTCGAGTATACTCGACAAATTAGTGTGGACTTATAAAATTTCGCCGAATTGGGTCTAATTCATCGAGTATGGCTTAGGATGGTTTTCTTTCTTCCCTTTTGTTATGGTGAGAGATCTAGTGTTTTGGTTAGAGTTTTATTGAAGTTTATGGGTGTTTAGTTGTGGCCTTTGGATTGGCAATGGATAAAGGACCACCAACCTAGTGCCAAATTGAGAATCAATACCCTGCATGAGTTATTTTTGGACTATGGGGTTAAGTTGGACAAAGTGTTCATCACCACAGTACCTTGATTATATATTTGGACTGATGGGTTTAGTTAGATATTGAGGCCACCACCCTAGTGTCTTGTTAAGACAATTGGACTGCCTGGTCGTGTTGGATAATGTTGCCACCATCACAAAACCTTCTTGAAATATTTTGGGTCTGTAAGTTCGGGTTGGACAAGTTGGCCACCGACTCAGGACAATTTCTTACAAGTGTTAATGATACACATGAGTAGAATTTATTAAGTCCCTTTCCTCGTATTATACATGTATATGTCTTTCTGCTTACTTTTCAGATATTCTCGAAGCATGACTTCATTGCGCACTTAGTGTAACTTTCTTACTTTTGAACTCAATAAGTAATCTTTTACCTTAGTCATATGAATAATTTGCTAAGTTTTGTCAGTTTCCTCATGATGGGTTGGTAACCTTTATTTTTTTTGGGTTTATTGCTAACCTCTTTACTCGTGTTTGCCACTTGTATTTTTATTCTTGTTGAGGTATTCTTTCTTTGAATGCCTCAGGTTTGGAGAAGTAGCAGGTTGAGCGGCTAGTGTTGGTTTTGACTTGTGGCTGCAGTGATCTCTTTTCCTCACTGATTATGAGGTAGTGTGTTGTTTTACTCATGTTCAGACATATATATATTTTAGTTGGTTCGTGTCAGGTTGTTGACGCCCACTGAATTGTGATTAATGTTAAGTAATTGCTACTTGTTAAGCCTCTTCCATATGATTGTGTAGATTTACTTGCTCTCTAGGAAGGTTTTATGCTAGGTTGCATGTTAGATATTTTAAATTATAAAAGTATTACTTCTATCTCATGCATATCATTTTCTAAAAGCTAAAGTCACTATATCTTTTTGAACGTACAAACTAATATTTATACTTATACTAAATCTAGAGTCTTGCATGTCATGAGTAGTCCTAAATGGATGTTTTTGGACATGTAGGATGTCAAATAATATAAACAAATTATTTTCCACAATGTATAATAATAATTTCACTTGTGGACAAGTTGATCCACTGAGCCGAGAGATACAACTATCCAAAACTTAACTTAAAACATGATTTTCTCACATCATAACTTAGTATTTTCATAAACTATGTTAGGATTGGTATTTTCCTTAACGTCTGTAGATATCCCATGCACGGCGTGGCATCACGACACTTGTTTTCTCTTACTCTGATATACATTTAAATTCAGAGAAAATGCGGATTATCACAGTTGATATCAGAGGGATGGTTTATTTGACAATTGGTCGAGCAACAATCTCAAGTTAGTTTTAGTTGTCTTGTTCCATTACATACACACACCGATGTGTCATCAGTACGTCTTGGATGAAGCATGAACACTACTCTCATAAGCATGACAAGAAGTATACGAGGCATATTATATAGTATGTGATGCATAATATGTGTTTATTTATGGATCCTTATAGGAGGCAACATGTGAATGTTATGTAGTATGGGATGCATAACAATCATCACATGAATGCTCATTAGATTTTTCTTTTCGTTGCATGCGATATTATATAGTATGGGATGAATAATATTTCATGTGTACACCGCTCATAACATGCACTAAGGCCTATATTAGATTACGTAGCACAACATGTATGACATAGCATTGCATTAGCACACGTGTCAAGCTAAAGATTTACATGATGACATATGTACACACATGATTTTAAGTCAAAAAAAGAGAATAAGAATTCATGCATTCATGGTTTAGGCACATGAGTCAGTGTTATGACGGTATATCATCCTATGTTTAGGCATGACATCATTAATGAAATTCCCAGAGCAAGTTAGCAGCTTAAGCAAGTATTTGTGCATGTATTGTCTGAGCTAAGTTGTGTGGCTCTAGAGGTAAGCTAAGATTTGATTAGTTGTTAATTGTGTTATTAGAATGTCGAGACGTCCTACGACGAGGTCGAATTCCCAATCTGAGGGAGAGTCCTCTAGAGATCAGAATGAGGCAGTGATAGAAGGACTGTGATAAAGCAATGTGGTTCTATCTAGGAAAAAGTTGGAGATGCAGTTACAGATCCATGCTTTGTTGTTTGTTGATTTTGGGCAACCTATTACAGTGCAAGACCCTGCTGTGGGTCAAGCTATTCTTGTTTCCCCTGCTCCTCTGGTGCCCCCAGCTGTGTTTCCACCAGAGATGAACTTCATCTAGCATTTCTAGCGATTAGGACCTCCTACCAACGATGGTAGAGAAGACTTCATGGATTTGGATGACTAGATTATAGCTATCGAGGAGATGTTCTCTTACTCAAGAGTTTTTGTCGATCAGAGAGTGATGGTCACTGCCTACCAGCTAAAGGGTCTGGCTAAAAGATTACGGTTGAGAAAAAAGGAGAACTTTAAGGACAGATGTTCGTGGGAAGCCTTCAAGGAGCTATTGCTGAGAAAGTTTCTGCCGTCGGTCGAGCAAGACCGCTTGATGAATTATTTCCTTCATCTGAAGTAAAGGTTACTCACGACGAGTGAGTATGAGATTGAGTTTTGCAAACTGAGCCAATTTGCCCCTAATATGGTATCCTGGGAATCTAGTAGGGTAAAGCTTTTTCTAGGTGGTCTAAGAAATAACATCCAGCAGCTGACCAGTGCTTATGGATAAGAAAGTTATGCTGAAGTGGTAGAAGCTGCTCTAAAAGTCAAAGCGATCGATAATGCTAAGAATCAAGGACAGCAAATGAGGAAAGATAAAAGGAAGCCAGTAGAGAGAAAGAACTCTAAAGAATCTGTTCCTACTTCAAGGAAGAGAAGCAAGGAGGTGTGCAGTTTCTGTGGCCGGTCGGGCCACTCGTTTGAGAAATGTTTCAAGAGAATAAGAGCTCAAAAGAAGGAGCAAGTGCATGCTAGTCAGGGCGCTCCCAAAGGAGATTTTGTATGTACTCTGTGCAGGATAAAGGGGCACGTTTCTGCCCATTGCTGGTTTAGGGATAAGGTATGCTTTCAGTGTGGACAGAAGGGGCATGTTAAGTCAAAGTGCCCGCAGTATCAGCCCATGTGGCAACCAGTTCCACTTCAGGCTTTTCCGCCACCGCAGCATTTGGACAAAGGGAAGGGCAAGCTGAATGTGGTGACCTTGGAGGAAGCGCAGACGTCTACCTAAGTGATCTCGGGTTAGTTTATAACCTAGTTTTGTTCCTTTTTAGCTCGTAGATGTAGTTTTGATGTTGTTCAATTAGTTATATATGTGATTTTATAGGGAGGTTTAAGGTAAAGAATCGTTGGGCGCGCGTTCTTTTTGATTCTGGTGCTACCCACTCGTTTGTGGCTAGGGCCTTTGTAGAGCATCATCGTTTGACTCTTGATCAAGTTGGTGATGCATTTCATGTAAAGTTTCCCTCTAGTGACTCAGTGGTTTCGGACCAGGGTATCCTGGGTTATCCGATTCTTTTAGGTGATTTCCTATCTATTGTTGATTTAAAGCTGATAGACCTGGAAGACTTCGATGTGATCTTGGGCATGGACTAGTTGTCCTGATATGATGCGATCATTCAGTGCAAGGTCAAGTGCTTGGACTTCAAGATGGAAAACAGTCACCCCAGGAGTGTTTATAGTTACCCTCCCCAGGATTCCCCGATTTTTTCAGCGGTATGTGCTCGGAATCTTTTAGATTCCAGTTATTTTGCTTATTTGGTTTCTGTTATGGGAACCATTAGTAGTTTGCTGCATGTCGAGGATGTTCCGGTGGTGCCTGAGTTTCCGGATGTTTTCCCAAATAATCTTCCCGGTATTCCACTTGAGAGAGATGTAGAGTTTGTCATAGCCCTGGTGCCGGGTACTCGTCCTATTGCTAAGGCACCGTGCTGTATGGCCCCTCGTGAGCTGGAGGACTTGCGTACCCAGCTGGATGAGTTATTGTAGTGTGGTTTTATTAGGCCGAGTTCTTCTCCTTGGGGTGCTCCTGTATTATTTGTAAAGAAAAAGGATGGATCTATGAGGTTATGTATGTACTATAGGGAACTGAATAAGGTGACTATCAAGAATAGGTATCTCTTGTCGCAAATAGATGATTTATTTGATCAGTTGCATGGTAGTACTTTTTTTCGAAGATTGACCTTCGTTCACGCTACCATCAGTAAAGGATTCGTGAGACAGATATTCCACGGACCGTTTTCCGTTCCCGGCATGGACATTTTGAGTTCTTGGTGATGTCCTTTGGTTTGACTAATGCACCCTCTGCCTTCATGGACTTGATGAACAGAGTGTTCAAGGATTTTCTGGACCATTTTATGGTCGTGTTTATAGATGATGTTTTGGTTTATTCTCAGAGTGTTGAGGAGAATTCCCAACACTTGCGGTTAGTTTTGTCTGCCTTAAAGGAGCCTAAGTTGTTTGTCAAGTTACGCAAGTGAGAGTTTTGGCTTCCTCGAGTTTCCTTCTTGGGTCATGTGGTTAATAAGGACGGAATTTCTGTTGACCAAGAGAAGATTTCTGCTGTAATGGATTTGAGAAGACCTACCACACCCAAAGAGATAAGGAGTTTCCTTGGGTTGGCAGGATATTATAGGAGGTTTGTGGAAGGTTTCTCTTCGTTGTCTGCGTCATTGACTAAGTTTATGCAGAAGAACGTAATGGTCATTTGGAGCGAAAAGTGTGAAGAAGCTTTTCAGGAATTGAAGAGGAGATTGTGCACTGCTCTAGTTTTGACTCTGCCTATCGAATGGATAGAGTGTGATGTGTACGTGGATGCATCGCATGTTGGACTTGGTTGTGTTTTGATGCAAGAAGGCAAAGTGAATGTGTATGGGTCGAGGATATTAAAGACTAATGAAAGAAATTACCCTACGCATAACTTAGAGTTTGCTGCTATGATTTATGCTTTGAAGCTGTGGAGGCATCTGTTGTATGGCACCGTGTGCAAGATCTACACGAATCATGAGAGTATAAAGTACGTATTCACTCAGAAGGAGTTGAATTTGTGCTAACGGAGATGGTTAGAATATGTCGTGGATAATGATGTTGAGATCCAATTACATCCAGGCAAAGCTAATGTGGTAGCCGACGCCCTGAGTAGGAAGACCGCACAAATCTTTGGACTTTCAGTGGAATCCTTGGTAGAGGAGTTTTTGTTAATAGATATATCAGTTGGGAGTAACGAATCGCCAAGTAGATTGGAAGTGTTAGAGCCCTCTTGAATTACACTCATAAGGATGTATTGAAGGATGATCCTGATTTACAGCACCTCCGTAATAGAACTGAGAAAGGGGAGTTAACAAACTTTTCTATTGATGACGCGGGTACCTTGAGGTACCGCGGTAGATATTGTATCCCCGCTTTTGAAGATATTTGAGTTAAGTTGTGCAATGAGGCGCATGGTTCTAGTGTTGCCTACCACCCTAGTTCTACTAAGATGTATAGAGATCTGAAGCAGATTGTTTAATGGTATGGTATGAAGAAGAATATAGCCAAATTTGTGTCTGAGTGCTTCACTTGTAAGCGAGTTAAGGCCGATCATGGAAGGCCTGGTGGCAAGTTGATGCCATTAGAGATTCCAAGTTGGAAATGAGAGAGTATTTCCATGGATTTTATTATTAGTTTGTCGAGATCTCCCAAGGGACATGATTTTGTATGGGTTATAGTGGATAGACTAACGAAGTGTACTCACTTCTTGTCGTTCAAGATAGATTACTCCATGAAGAAAATAGCAGAGTTATACTTGCATGAGGTTATCAGGTTACATGGAGTACATGTTAGTATTGTGTCGGATCGAGACTCCAGGTTTACGTCTCGTTTTTGGAAAAGTTTACAGGAAGGATTGAGTACCGATCTGAGGTATTCCACAGCTTATCATCCGCAGATAAATGGTCAAACGGAAAGGGAAAATAAGATTTTGGAAGACATGATAAGATGTTATATTTTTGACCACAGAGGAGCGTGGGAAGAGTGTTTGAGGCTGATGGAATTTACATATAATAACAGTTATAAAGAGAGCTTGCAGATGGCCCCGTTTGAGGCTTTATATGAGAGACGTTATAGAACTCCTTTGTTTTGGGCTGAAGTTGGTGAAGGGCTATTGTTGGGTCCAGAAGCCTTATAAGAAATGGATATTTCTGTGTGGCATATTCGAGAGAAGCTAGCTCAGGAGCGTTATGAAAAGAACGTTAATCGGCGAAGGACTGATTTTGAATTTGTTGTTGGGTACATGGTGTTTCTTAAAGTTTCCCCAATGTCTGGCATCAAGAGGTTTGGTAAGAACCATAAGTTGGATCCTAGGTATGTGGTACCCTTCGAAATTGTTAACGTATTGGAATTTCAGCTTATAGGCTGAATTTGCCTGCAAGTTTTCCTGGTATGCACGATGTGTTTCACGTAAGCCAATTTCGGAAGTGTGTGCTTAACGACTGGAAGGTTCTTGATTTAGTGCCCCAGTTGGAGCCTTATCTTTCTTATGTCAAAGTGCTTGTTCGCATTCTGGATTCTTAAGATCGAGTGTTGCGAAGGAAGATCATACCAATGGTTAATGTTTTGTGACGGAACCAAGACGTGAAAAGCGCGACATGCGAGTTGGAGTCAGGTATAAGAGAGGTTCATCCTCATCTGTTCTCCTAATTTCTTTTGGTATGTGTTTTTATTCTTTAATGTTTGATTATTTTCCTTCCATAGTGGTATCTTTTGTGCGTAAAGTTTCGAAACGAAACTTTCTTTTAGGGGGAGTGGCTGTAACGCCCCTGATTTTTCCAAGATTTATTTAAATTCTTTAGTGACGTATTTTGACGTCAGGATGTTACTTTGATGCTTGATTAATGGGTGTCATTGTTGGTGCGTGGCTTTTTGCTCATTGGTACCCAGGGTTTTGACTTAAAATGTTAGCATGGATAATTTCTTGTGTGTTTTGATATTCTCTTGCGAGTCGGGGTTCGTTTTGGAACACGGTGGAGCCTTTTTGGGAATGTTGTGTTTTAACTTCGGAGAATGCTTACCCGAGTTTGGTTTGTCGGATTTCAATTTTGACTTCATTGTTGGATTCATCGCATCATTATTTAGCTATGGTGTGATTTTCGTAGAAATCTGAATTAGTGCGAGTTTTGATCAATCAGACGTTTTAATTATAATAATAATATATTATATTGCTTAGCCACTATAAATAGCCTTGCGATTAGACATAACCCTATTCATCGTCTTCTTCCCGAAAGCGTCGGCCTATTTGCAAAAGAGCGAGAACAGCAGACACTTCTAGGCTTTTGACCGCCGATTGATGGAGCTTTGGTGCTCAAAATCATCGTCGGAGAGTAAATCCGGATTGCTCTCACCAAAATCTACGTTTGTACGATGAGTTTTCTCGTTTCGTGAAATTTTTTGGTGTTAGGAATTTAGTTTTGACCCTCCTTCATCCTGAAAAGTTTCAGGATTTGTTGTTTAGGTGTTCTTGTGGAAAGATCTGTGAAGAAGAGTGATTATGCGGCTGGATTTCAGCAAGATCGAGGCATGTGGTGAGTTCTTCCCCTTGCCAAGTTTTCCTTTCATAGTGTATTTCCTGCTTCTATCTTTTCCTCCTTAGTATTTAGGAGTATTGTCAGGTTTGGCCTTCGCCGACCTACTAGTCAATGTAGATTTCTGGCCAGGTTTGGCCTAGTTGATTTTGTAGGTGAAAGTCAGGTGAATCCATGGTTTATGAGATTAATCTACGGTATTTCTGTCACACTTAACTGTTACAATAAGATAATCTGTCGGGTAGTGAACTGCTGGCTTAAGCAAAAATTTCGTTGTATAATAGTTAAGACAAGTCTAAATTCGTCGAATATGGGAAGACATAATTCGTCAGATATAGGTTGAGATTGGTCCAAGTAAAATTCGGCGAATATCAGTATGAGCAGAGTCAAATTAGTCGAGTATCCGTTGAAATTTTGGAGGGTAATGTTTGGCGTTGAGTGTTGGTGAATTCGTCGAGTATTAGGCGTTGAGTCGATTAATATCAGTTTGGCGTTGAGTTAAGTCAAATTCGTCGAGTATTAGGCGTTGATATCATCGAGTATAAGACTTGGCGTTGAGTGAATTCGACCTGGCACTAATAGCGTTGAGTGATTTTTGAGTCCAAGTCAAATTTGTCGAGTAATCTTGACGAATTCGCCGAGAAATGCTAGCATAGCGTTGAGTCCGTCGAGTATAAGCCTTGGCGTTGAGTGAGATTTGAGTCTAAGTTAGATTCGTCGAGTTATCTCGATGAAATCATCGAGTAATGCTAGCTTAGCATTGAGTCTGTCGAGTATAAGTCATGGCGTTAAGTAAGATTTGAGTCTAAGTTAGATTCGTCGAGTTGTCTCGACGAAATCGTCGAGTAATGCTTGTTTGGCGTTGAGTGCGTTGAGTGATGTTTTGGCGCTAAGGCAAAAGTGTTGAGTGTACTTGGGATTAGCTATTTGGCGTCGAGTGCATTGAATACACTCAACGCGGCGTCGAGTTGACTTGCCGATTTTCCGTGGACTTTTGATAATTTCGCTGATTCATTGTATTATAAGATAATTGATATTGCTAAGTGAAATTCGTCGTGTATCTACTATATTCGTCGAGTATACTCGACGAATCAGTGTGGACTTAGAAAATTTCGTCGAATTAGGTCTAATTTGTCGAGTATGGCTTAGGATGGTTTTCTTTCTTCCCTTTTGTTATGGGGAGAGATCCAGTGTTTTGGTTAGAATTTTATTGATGTTTATGGGTGTTTAGTTGTGGCCTTTGGGTAAGCAATGGATAAAGGACCACCAACCTAGTGCCAAATTGTGAATCAATACACTGCTACAGTTATTTTTGGACAGTGAGGTTAAGTTGGACAAAGTGGTCGTCACCATAGTACCTTGTTTATATGTTTGGACTGATGGGTTGAGTTGGATATTGAGGCCACCACCCTAGTGTCTTGTTGAGACAATTGGACTGCTTGGTTATGTCGGATAATGTTGCCACCACCACAGCACTTTCTTGAAATATTTTCGGTCTGTAAGTTCGGGTTTGACAAGGTGGCCACCAACTCAGGACCATTTCTTACCAGTGTTAATGATTCACATTAGTATAATTTATTAAGTCTCTTTCTCGTATTGTACAGGTATATGTCTTTCTGCTTACTTTTGCAGATATTCTCGAAGCATGACTTCGTTTCGCACTTGGTGCAACTTTCTTACTTTTGAACTCAATAAGTAATCTTTTACCTTAGTCATATGAATAATTTGATGAGTTTTGTCAGTTTCCTAATGATGGGTTGGTAACTCTTTATTTCTTTTAGGTTTATTGCTAACCTCTTTACTCTTGTTCTCAACTTGTATTTTTATTCTTGCTGAGGTTTTCTTTCTTTGAATGCCTCAGGTTTGGAGAACTAGCCGGTTAAGCGGCTAGTGTTGGTTTTGACTGGTGGCTGCAGTGGTCTCTTTTCCACACCGATTGTTAGGTAGTGTGTGGTTTTACTCTTGTTGAGACATACATATGTTTTAGTGGGTTCTTGTTAGGTTATTGATGCCCACTAGATTTGGTTTAATGTTAAGTAATTGCTAGCTATTAAGCCTCTTCCATATGATTGTATGGATTTACTTGCTCTCTGGGAAGGTTTTATGCTAGGTTGCATGTTAGATATTTTAAATTATAAAAGTATTACTTCTATCTCATGCATATCATTTTCTAAAAGCTAAAGTCACTATATCTTTTTGAACGTACAAACTAATATTTATACTTATACTAAATCAAAAGTCTTGCATGCCATGAGTTGTCCTAAATGGACTTTTTTGCTCATGTAGGATGTCAAATAATATAAACAAACTATTTTCTGCAGCGTATAATTATAATTTAACATGTGGACTAGTTGATCCACTAAGCCGAGAGATACGATCATCTAAAACTTAACTTAAAACATTATTTTCTCACATCATAACTTAGTATTTTCTTAAACTGTGTAAGGACTGGTGTTTGCCTGAACGTCTGCAGATATCCCCTACATGGCGTGGCAACATGGAACGTGTTTTCTCTAACTCTGATATACATTTAAATTCGGAGAAAATGCTGGTTGTGACAAAGGCACTTCTCTAATTTCAGCTCCTAAGAGTTTACAAATCAGATCCCTCAGGATCTCTATGTTTCCTCCAAGACCTATAGATCAGGCACATGGCCCTACAACTCAGTGATCCAAAGATCACCTACCTCAAGACAAAGGCCCAACCACTCAGGTTTGGAGGACAGCCCTACCTCAGAACCACAAAGGATCCTACCTCAGAGAGAATGACTCTCCTACAGCTTGGGCACAAAGGCCCTACCTCAGATCCAAAGGATCCTACAACTCAGGCACAAGTGCCTTGCCACTCAGAGAGAATGACTCTCCTACCTCAGGCTCAAAAGCCCTACAGCTCAGTGATCAACTAATCACCTACCTCAGATCCAATATGGATCATACAGCTAAGATTCACACTTGAATCCTACTACTCAGGACAAAGCCCTACTCTCAAATTCTCAATAGAATCCTATCGCAGATCAACTAGTGATTCTACACTCAGATCCACTCTTGAATCCTACACACAGCCTTTATATGTTCAGGCTTACAGCTCGGATCTAATAAGATCCAATAGTGTGTGAGTGTGGGTGGTTTGACTATGGCAACAAAGAAATTTCTCGGATCCTTCTTCTTCTTCCTAAGCTAAGATATCCTCAGCCCTAACTTCTTCACAGTAACAAAAGTCTTGAGTTGGAAGCAACTTTGCAGATCTGCTGCTCCTGAACTAGACCAGAAGCTCAGGTCTCTCTTCTACATAGCCTCAAAAATTTATCTTCAGGAAATGTTCTGCTAGATTTGTGAAGTAACTGTTGCTGGGGTTTTTTCCCTTAACATCTTCTTAAGCCAAGACAAACTCTGCTCTCTCTTTCTGACTGCTGAATCCAGATGATTCAGCTATTTCTTCTTTCTCAAAAAGTGGACTTTCTGATCTTTCTGTTGAAGATGTTTTGATTCTTCAGTCAATAGCTTCTTCAATAGCTAATTGTCCATGAGTCACAGACAAACTTTGTTTTTCTCTTAGATCAGCACTTGAACTTGATCTCTAAGCTCTGCAATAATGGCCGACAGGAAGATGAAGTCCAGAAGAGTTTTTCAAAAGCTACTTCTTTTTCCTCGATCTCCACCTTTTATTATTAGCCCATCAACGACTCTTTGAGCAGTATGACCTACCTTGGATTTTTTTGTTTGCAAAAACTTTTGCAATAATGGCTGTACAAAAGGCACGCGGCGACATTTGTCACGTACTATAGCTTTCCCGCAACGAATTCAAATTCTGTTGACTTCTTGACTTTGCTGACGTCACCATCTGTGGACTTAGCCAAAATAAAACATCTTTAGTATAGGCATTAAGTGAGTAAGCTTCACTCAACACCAAAACACTTAGACAAATATTCTGTCTCTAGGCATTGAGTGAGTAAGCTTCACTCAACGCCAAAACACTTGGAAAAGATTTTTGTTTCTCTGGCATTGAGCGCGTTGAGTGTGTCTTCATCACTCAACGCTTTTTGCTAGGCGTTGCGTGAGCTATTATCACTCAATGTCATATTACTTTGATAGATTTTCTCACTTGGCATTGAGTGAGCAAGCTTCACTCAACGCCAAACAACTTAACAGTTTTTATTCTGTTATCTAGCGTTTAGTAAGTTACACTCAACGCATTTGGACTTAGCCAATTTACTGTGTTAAAATACAGTGGCTCTGACTGACTAAGATTCATTCAATGTTTTTTATCACATGGCTTTGAGCGAGTAATCTTCACTCAATTCATGGTGACTTAGTCAAATATTGACACATATTTTCTGTGGCTTTAACTATCTGAGCTATACTCAACGAATATGAAGTTATGGTGTTGAGTGAATGGACTTCACACAACTCCTGTGTACTTAGCCACATTTCTGCCTGTTTCTTCTTAGGCTTTTACTACCTTAGCCTATCTCACATCTTTTTGCTATATGGCATTGAGTGAGTAGAATTCACTAAATGCTTGTGGAATTAGCCACATCTTCAGCTTGCAAATTGTTTGGTTTTGACAATACAAGCTGAACTCATCGCTATTAGCCATCTGACATTGAGTGAATAGACTTCACTCAACGCCTTCTGCCACCGCCATCCAGCCACTGCTGGATGATGGCGCTGCCCCCAATTAACTCGTCGGGGGCCAGCGACCTCCTGGGTGGAGATCCGGCGACCTGCCGCCTCCAGCCACCGCTGGGAATTATAAAACTGAGAGCAGGGTGGCTCTGCTTCCTGCGCCATTGCGCCTCTCCGGTGACTACCCGGCCACAAAACCACCCTCGTCCAATGCATCGGGGGTTAATATTTTCTCCAGTGGTGCTCCAGCGGCCTGGCACCGCCGACCGCCACCGAAGAAAATCAATAGAGTTTTACTTTGTTTTCGGGTGCCGTCGGGGCGGCAATTTATGGAGGCACCTCGGCCTACCACCACCAGGGATGATTTTCCCTGGTGGTGTAGCACTTCCCTAATTCCACCACCGATGCTAGGCAAGGCTCACCACCCGCAGCCACCACCCGACCTAGAGCTTGGCTCGGGTGGTGCCGGCGGCGCTCCGACCGCTGGGAGGCCATGCAGGACGTTCAGAAGATGAGGAAGGGAGAGGAGAGATGTTTCCACCTGGAGTGGGGGAGGTTTGGAAGGCCCTGGCGGAGCCACCATGGGAGGTGGTGGTGGAGCTCAGCACTTTTTCGTCGAGCTGGAGCTCCGGGGAGGGTGCTCTTGGTTCGGTAAGACTTGTGAGGAGGAGAGTAGGGGGAAGGGCCTTTTATAGGCATGGGGATGGTGGCCACCCCTGCCCTCCCCAATGTGGGATAAACCCGAGAGAGGAGGTGCTTCTCCACTCCTTCTCCACTTGCTCAGGTCAGGTGGCACCATCAGAGGATACCTAGGTGGCAGCCATCCAAGGGGGAAAGATTTGGTGGGCTTGGGCCTTTTTTCTTAAGAAGAGGAAAAAGGATGGGGGAAGGGGTTGTAGATTTTTTCCAAAGGCCCACCTACCAAGCCCTTGCTGGTTTGGGTGGCCCAAAAGGTTAAGGGAGGCAAGGCCCTACTCAAGCTTAAAGGGGAGGTGGGAGTCCTTATGGAAAAATTTCGAAAAACACTTTTTTTGGCGGGGGGGGGGTCTGACCAAATTCAATCCTAGGGTGGGTCCCCCTTACTGGTCAAAGTCAAAATAGGTCCATGACATCAGGATTCTGGTCAAAATTGGGGTGTCATATCATAATTTGTGTGCGCACGCTTTTCGGTGCAAAACTGTGCTTGATTTGACCGTAGGTTTACCACCCGTCATTTAAATTGACCGGGACAAACTCAGTTGACTTCATATTAACCATACGAATCCAAAGCCACTGACTAGTGTCAAATCGGAGTTTAATTGCTAAATATCCAAAATATGTGCGTCGTAGTGCGCTAAAGCGGTCAAAATGCTCATATTAAACGTTAAACATCGAATTGCGATGCAACGAGTTCCAATGCATTTGTATCGACTATACGAAGCCATAGGAACTGACATGACTCAAATCAAATTTTCCTTGGTCATTATCCAAAAATCTCGTTTTCGTGATGTTTTACGAGGAATGACCATATCCACCTTATGACCTCGAAATTTAACGGAATGAGTTCCAATGCATTCGTATCGGCTATATGAAGCCATAGGATCTGACAGAACTCAAACCGCAGTTTGCTAGCTCTATATCCTCATCTAGGGTTACCTCTTGTCCTAGTATGGGACATAGGACGAGGTCCGGGTAACTTTTATTGGGCCCACTAGGGTTCTGGTGGCCCAAAAAGACAGGATGTTATAATCACACTCTACCTCAACCATCTGGACATGAATTAATTTGATATGTCCACTGGTGTGCAAATTCATCACCTGAATAACATAGGCGCATCACTTTTTGTTAGATAGGAAAGGAGAATTCCCAGGCATGGGGCAGAGAGATATGAGTGAAGGTTCTGGATTGCAGGAAAGACCTCACACTACAGCCATGGAGAAGAATGTGCCTTCACCAACCACAAAGCAACTGAGACTGTTGGTGCAGTTGTCGAGGGGGAGAACATAAAAGTTTTAGTTGATGAGATTGCTGAGACACCTGTTGTTCAACAAGCCTCCTTGCTGAAGAGGAAGTTCTTGTTGAGAAAGAACTACTAGCAGAGACTGAGGGGGAGCTAGTATTAAAAGGCTCTTTCCAAGAGGACCTCAGTACTATTAGAGCTTCTGGTGAGGGGAAGGTTGCTAAAGAGCCTGCTATCGGATAGTAGCTGCAGCCAAATCTTGCACTTGCTCTGGTTAAAGAAAAACAAGTTGATATGGAGCCAGAGAGCGTAGTTTTCAGTGCTGCTCCATCTCCATAGACAATTGTCTCCTCTAGTAACTTTGAATCAAGCCCTTTTTGATCTCAGGAGACAGGGTCTCAAGGTGAGAATTCCCCTTCTTCAAATGATTCTTTGTTAAAAATTATAGAAATAATACTAGTAAAGCAAAATGACCATTTGATTTCTCACTGAAACAAGTCTATTGTAAAGTGGGTCAGGTTGAAAAGGATCTGAATGATGGATTGGCATAGGTCAATCATAATATGGAAAAGTTGAAGACCTTCCTGACTGAATGGGTGACTCAAGGTGGTACGGTCATAGATCATTCAATTCAAGGAATTGGTCATGTCTATAACGAGGCATTTCGCCTATCTATATCACATGATGCTATGATACATCCTCATGATGTGAGCATGTATCATATTGATAGGCAAATGGTAATATACAATGAGAAGATTATCCAAACCCTTATTACAGAAGTCAGAAAGGGGGAGGAAAAATTACAGAGAAGAATGAATGAGCCGAATCGTTGTGTGCACAACAAAATGCATGGTGCGAATGTTTACTATTATTAGAATATTAAGTGGTTGTATGGAGAGCTAATAGGGTCTTCTCCAGCTGAGTTTCCATCCTTTTCACCTTCAGAGCACCCTGTGGTAGGTTCAAAACATGCAGAGCAATCTGTTGAAAGCACAGATCCTTATGACTCTCCAATACAATACACTCAAGTATGGTTTGATGCTACTGAGGAAGAGGAAGAATTCATTGAAGAATCTTCCAAACCTCCTCTAAAGAGAAGAAGATATGGGGAAGGCCCATCAGCAAGAAAATTAGATCCAAATAGAGAAAAAAGAGAATATGCTGAAGTTTGGAGTCCTATCTCCAAAGGAATTATTCTGAACACCTTCACTTTAGTTGATTTATCAAATGAGGAACTAATGAAATATTACCACATAGAAGTGTGGAATACACATGAAATGTCAAATGTGAAGAGGAGGCTCCATTTCAAAAAGCATGGCAGAACTAATCCTGATTCTCCTACTCCTACTCCTCCTCCTCCAAGATATTATCCCAAGCCTAATGCATACTTTGACAAACAGCATGAGAAGATCAAGGGAAAGGAGCATTCTTGAGACTATCATTTCTTTATATTCTGTTATGCTGTAAATGTCTTGGAATGCCCTAAGAAACACTATATTAATATTGATATTTTGTTGATCTCAGTTATTTTTTTGTCATCTCAGTGTTTCTTGTATGCTTTATTCTCTATGCAATTTAGCTTAGTAAATGGGATTTTGACTTCTTCAAAAAGGGGGAGATTGTTGGGTACTGTATTCATAATAGCCCTGATTTGAAGAAGTGTCACTTAAATAAAGTTGAATTGAGTTTGTATTTGACGTTAGTTTTAGTTGTGTATGGTACAGGTCTTTATTGCCAATTACAAACCATTGTCAGGTTACAATGAATCTCTAAACACAGTTTGACGCAATCTCATTGTGTAGAACATTGTGTTGACACATATGTAATCTCACTAATGGGGTGTACTTCATCTAGCATAACAAAGGAAGTTAATATTCAGAGGTTGCAGATTTTAGCTAAGGCAATTCATCGAGTGATCTCGTGTACTCTCGTTAAATTCATTGATAACTCGCATAAGCACTCGTAGAATTCGTCGAGTGATCTCAGGAGTACTTGAGAGATCACTGAGAACTGTTGTGCAGAACGAGTAAGTAAAAAAAGCCTAGACTTCTCGTATATACACGACGAATTCATCGAGTACTTACGTGAGTATTCGTGAAATTCATCGAGTACTCCCGAGAAGTCAAGTGAACTACTTTAATGTTATAGAGAAAGTTAGTGTTAGGCAGTTCAAGTAAAATTCATCGTGTACTCAAATAGATTTGTTGAGTACTCTCGAGAGCTTTCAGCTAATTCGTCAAAAGGTCTCGTGAAGTCCAAACATCTCACGCAAGCTCTCTCCCAAGTTGTTTCAACATGTTTGTCGAGTGGTCTGGAGAGTTCACGTGATGTATCGATTAATTTGGACTTAAGCAAATTTTCGTTCAGTTTCTTTCTCGTTTTTACGGCTTTCCAAAATTAAGGCTTCTTCCATGTAAAGTACACTTGGATAGTAGAACTAAGTTCGAAATCAAGCTGTTAGTGAGGAATCATCTTTAAATAGTCAAGGGTTATTTCAGAAAAAATCAATCGTGATCTTATTGAAAATTGTCATAAACGATCGAATATTCAAAATCATTTTCACAAAGATCACTGTCGCCGACAAATCTTTTAATTCGTGATTCCTCCTGCAAAGAAAGACTCGATCGATCTCAAGATTTCAGATTCACATTCGTTCAGAGATCAGTCGTTTCTCAGATCAGATCTATGCTATTAATTTCAAATTCTTCTTCAAGATTTCAGTCAGAGCTTTTAAGCAACCAAAAAGGACTATTTTTTCAGATCTGAGAAAAGGAGTTTTTTCATATAAAATTTTTCTTATTGCTTTGTAGGAAGTTTGTTTTTCCGAGTCATTGTAGATCCTTGTTGAAGGGTCGAGTGTAGGGAAAGTTGTTCTCCGAGATTGTAGGAGTTGTATACTCCGAGTGTAAGATTATATAGTCTGAGTGTAAGATTATTTAATCTGAGATTTGGAGAAGTAGCCAAGTCTAGCACGAAGTGTTAGATAGGCGAGGCGGGACAGTGGACGTACATATTTTGGGGAACCACTATAAATCCTTCTGTTTGTGCTATGCTTATTGTTGGAACACCCTAGTTTGGATTTGGGTCAGGATCACTATGTCTTTAGGACAATTAAATTGGCCCATCCATATATAGCTAAGGTTCATAGGATGTGCTAAGTCAGAAACTCTCAGAGATTGAAGAAATCAGCCAAGAGAAATCAGTCAGAGAAGAAATCAGAATTCAACCTTGGCGTCGAGCTCAGATCGACGAGATGAGTTCAGGCGTCGAGCTGAGATTGACGATATCTGAGCTCAGGTCCACGAGGCGTCAAATTCCGTTCAACGATCTCTGAGCTCAGATCGACGTTTTCTGTCCCAGACCAGCTCAAATATCTCTGAGCTCAGATCGACGATAGTTGAGCTTAGATCGACGATCATCTTGTTGAGATCGAAGATTTCTAGCATAACACTGAACACAAGTTCCCAGGAAGATTTTCAGGATATTCTTGGTCCAATCAAAGTGAGATGTTCATATTCCAACACAGCTTTATTACAGGACAGTTACAAGAATGCAGTTATGGAGATTATAGCCGTTGGAGTAACTAAGAGGTAGAAGTAATAAATGCAAGAATTCAAATGACCAATTGCCTCCTATCAGAATATATATACAGAGATACAAAGAAGAAAAGTAGTGGAAAAGAACAAGGAGGAGAGGAGAAAGAGATACATGAATCAGAGTTCCAGGAAGAACTCAACATCACCTGTATAGCCAGTGCTCTTCTCAGATCTACTGTTCCAGGAAGCCTGAAGAGACAACTACTCTACATAAGTCTGAAGGCTTACTGGAAGATCAACATCATCAAGGCTTCATCATTCAAGACTCCAGACACAACACATTTCAGCCTTTGCTGAAATCATCATTTGCTTGAGATCTCAATCATTGAAGACCTATCACCCTATGCAAAGCTCTTCTTCCTGAACCATTGCAGATCTCAGGGGGATCTTTGATAACATCATCAAAATCCACTTGTGCTTCTCTTTGATTGTTGAATAAAGAAGACAACATCAACTCTCCCTTCCCCACTGTACAAAGGGTTCTTGAACTCCCTTCAAAAGTTCTGCTTGGTTTCTGAGACCTTATCAAAACTCAGTGGTGGCAAGACACCTTACCAAAAAATCTAGTTTTGGTTTTTGAGCACCTTATCAAAAGCTCATTGGTTCCAAGGACACCTGATCAACTATTCCTGCAGTGGATTCCTACCTAGGGTGGTAGAAGAGTGGACTACCCAAGTTTAGGGGAACCACTATAAAATTCTTGTGTCGTCTGGTTTGCCTTTATTACTTTTCTTTATTATTCTTGTTGTGTCTTTTAATCTCTAGGATAGATCTCTCTTTCACTTATTCTCTTGTTCTGTTCACTTTAATTCTTTCTAGATGTTTATTCTGCTATAAGATGTAGGATTCAACTATTCACGCCCCCCCTCTAGGTGATTTAGTTTGACAATTAGATACTTTAAAATTCTAACGCTCAAATTCTGATTTAACAAATGAACCCTTCAAGTTTTTTACTTTTTCCACTTCCAATTTTTCATATTTTGAGAAGTATTGGGCATTTGCTCTGCCACTAGCCTTGGAGCGGAGCACACAAGCATTGACATCTTGAGTGTTGACAAAAGAATCTTTCCTAGATTGACTTCTTCAGTGCTGACTGCATTAAGTTGTGATCTTAAAGAGTAACAAGTCAGCTACATCATCAATATAAGTGTTAAAGAACTTTATCGATTAAAGCAGCTAGAGTTTTACTAACAACATTTTGTCGTCCTGAAGAGTGTCCTAATGGCCTTCTGCTGAGCTAAAGCCACAAATTACGTGTTTATTCAAATTGATTTAAATTCGGTAAACTGTTGCAATAATTAAGGTCCTTTAATAGGGAAAGAATAATACACATTGATTTCAAATTCTAGCCACTGAAAGAACTTTCCTTAAGCATAATTTGTAGCTGTTGAAGATTTCCTTTTCAAGTAGCAAGGTCTCTACTGATCTTGTCTTCTATATAAAGGGCATTGAAAATTGAACAAGCAACCTAAACCCCTCTCATTTGAGAGATTCGGTTCAAAATGCATATAACAAAGGACATTAATCAAAGGGATGTCATGAACGCATCTTAAGACCGGGAGGATTGATGTCATTACCTTACAAAATCTCTTCCTCGCCATAAAAATCATGAATAACACAGATGGAAATGTGCACCTTCACACCCGCTACGCGGTGTCAGTCTTAGATTGTTAATCAGTGCTTCAAAGCTCCATTAATGGTGGGTGAGAGCTCCTCAGCCTTTTTCAGTAAGAAAGAGAAATGTAAAATAGAAAAAGGTTGAAACCCTCCCCCCAATTGACCAGGTTGGACACCCACCATCAAATTTATAAAGATTGGATCGAATGATTCAAAAAATGAGCTTGAAAAATGATTCTGGGTCCCGGACACGGCTCATGACACGCCGGTGTTCTAGGTCGTATACCTGCACTTACAGAAATCAACCTTCCAGGTCCTAAAATAGAAGCTCTATACGGCTTTATACACTATCGTGTGCCATATAGCTCTTTGATTCAAAACTGTTTAGAGAAATTGGAATGCGACAATGCACACATCCATGTGCCAGGTCGTGTACTTCCTTAAAGGTTCTAAAAGGGCATCAAAGCACCCCCCCCAAACATCCCCAATCTCAACGAGACTTATTTGAGGATCTTAGGCTACTCACGACATACTCGTATTTTGGTTTTGGGGCGTTACACATCATCCAATCTACTACCGTCGTAAGGTTCACACCAACAACAAGACCAGATAACTGGCGGTAGACAAGATGGCTCTGGCTCTTATTTTCTCGGCAATAAAACTTCGGCCCTACTTTCTAGCAAGTCTCTCTCTATCCCCAAAGTTGTAACAATGAGCCGCCTGTCGTGCTCGATTTCTCCAAAAACCATGTAAACAACAACGAATCGTGAAGTTTGGCTGGCACCAAACCAGTCGTGTAGTTTTTTACCCTATTCATGGATTTTTCACGCTAAAAATCTTCTCGTCCCTTTATTTACTTTTTGTGGTTTTTTGCACGCTCGACTGCTTTGCGGGCTAAGGTAGCGATATTTAGTTCGGTCTACAGAGAGCCTCTTGTGACCCGAAACAACTATAAAAAAAATAGTATCAGTTTGTTCTTAATGGAGAGGGTCTCCGTCCCTTGTGAGCGAGTGCATGAGAGAAGATTTTTAATAAATCTCTTGAATGTACTAAAATTGTTAGGGCTTAGGGGAGAAAAGGGTGAATAGGTGAGAGGGTGTATTTAGTTTTTTTATATTTTATAAATCTTTATTTTTTCTCTAAAATAATTTTAAAACTTTTTTCAAATTTTCAAAATTTCAAATTTGTTGCAAGGGTGGAACCCATTAGTATTCAAGGGCGTCAGCCCGTGACACGCTCCGCTCTTGTGCACTCAAAGCTTCCATAAAAGGGGAATTCTATTCGCAAGAGCAGTCTTGCACGTACATAGACCCGTGAATGACTACTAATATATATGCTTATATATATGTATATACTAACATCTTTGCACGGCCTACCGGCATGCTTGATGCTACTGGTGGCCTTGGGTGCTCATGGGCTTTCCCCATTCGCACCCAAGGAGAATTTGTTGGTTTGTGTTTGATGCTGTCGGGCGGCCTTCGGCCACCCCCACCTAGGCTCTGCCTGCATAAAACCTATGCTCCGGCCATTCTCTCAGTTTCCTCATGTGTTCACGGGCTTCGCCCGTTCGCACCCAAGATGGATCTGTCAGGTTTGTGCTGACATACTCTTAGTTTCGAACGTATTAGTTTCGAATGTATTAGTTTCGAATGTATTAGTTTCGAATGTATTAGTTTTGAACATTTTCATTTAGAACGTATTCGTTTCGAATGTATCACATTCAACATAAACTTGTATAGCAATGAGGCTACGATTTACCTGTTTAAAAAAATAAGGGCAGAACAATAATGTTCATGTATATCATTCAACGTAAAATAAAATTATTATGCACTAAGCTACGATTTACCTGCTTAAAATCGTTAGGCTTGAATCCTTAAAAGAAAATCTTTATGTATAGCATTCAGTAACACATAATAGACAATAGCAAGAATTTTAAAATGGAATAGAATGCTTTACCTGCACTTATGAATGTGCTAACTTTGGTAGATGTTGTATTCTGAAATGAAATTTTCTATAATTAGAGAACAAATATGATAGGGTAGCACCAATGTGCCATTGATTTAGAATGTGATATAGAATGATATAGAACGTTTGACTCAGGTTCCATTGAGCTCTATACCTCAAAATATCAACAAACATGATATTACATCTTCTTCCAGTTTCATGAAATCAACATTTTCTTTGCAGCTCAGTTTCAAGGACATCCTGAAATAGCAGCTTCATATAATTAGAGAACTATACCTTCCTCTAAATTCAAAGAGCCTGTGAAAATGTGCAAAGAGCTCATGCAAAGAATGTCTGGAGGCCGGCTTGAGAAGTTCAGCAATTTGTAATGCGAAGGATAAACTGTTTCATCTTCTTCTTGCAGGTTTTTGGGCTTTCATCTGATGCTCATCTCACATTTGGTATCAGAGGTTAGGAGTAGCGCCATCAGTCAATCCGTGTAGCTTGTTCTCCTGATCCTCAGTTTGATCAGTCGTTCTATTTGATCTTCCTCATATGGCGAGCTCGTCATCTACCTCTCAAGCTTTCACATACACGCAATCTGGAATCCCCATCTTTGAAGGGGAATCGTATGACTATTGGAGCAAACAGATGAAAATTCTTTTCTTGTCCAAGGGTCTGTGGGATCTTGTTCAGGATGGTTGTCCAATTCCCTTGGCAGCGCAATCGAAGGATAAAGAGGACAAAGCGATCATACAACTCCAGCTGGAAAACCAAAAGAGGGATGCCAAAGCAATCCTGTGTATCCAACAAGGAGTAGGGCGATCGATTCTGCCTTTAATCATCGATGCTGAAACAACTAAGGATGCTTGGGACATTCTAAAAACAGAGTTCAGAGGTAATGAAAGAGTTGTCTCCATTAGACTAACTATCATCTGGAGAGATTTTGAAAACATCAACATGCTTGATAATGAATCCATCCAAAGTTTCTTTACCAGAATCACTATGATAGTGAATCAGATACGAACTTATGGTGATGAACTGCCTGAAAAACGAATTGTGTCAAAGATACTTACCATCTTAACCATGAAATATGAGCATATTGTAGCTGCTATTGAAGAAGCCCGTGACATAACAAAAATGATAACTTCAGAGCTTATGAGCTCGTTGCTCGGTCATGAGGCCAGAATGAAGAGGAAAGAAACACAACTAGAGCATGCATTTCAAAGTAAAGTTTTCTTGGATTCCAACAAGCCAAATTCCTCTCAATCTGTTGCTGGAAATAGGCAACATTATCCTCAAGAGAAGCAGTCAGAAGGAAGAGGGCACTCCACCAGCACACAGTACTGCAAACTGTGCAATAAAAACACGCATAATACCAGGGATTGTATGTCAAAGTGCAAAAGATGCAGAAGACAAAATCACTTGCAGAAAGACTGCTGGTACCGTGATAGTAAACTAAAAGAGGAAGCCAATTTTACTAATAGTTCATAATCCCTATTCTATATTTCCAATGCCACTACACACACAGAGAGTGAGGTTTGGTTCCTCGGCAGTGGTTGTTCCAATCATATGTCAAATAATAGGGAATCATTCACTCATCTTAGTGAAGAAATGCAATCAGAAGTTATTATGGGTGATGGTAATGCTGTGAGAATCAAGGGAAATGGCACTGTTGTTGTTACTATGTTGAATGGGCTTACCAGCCTCATTCATGAAGTGCAATATGTACCTGACTTGTCTCAAAACTTGCTCAACGTGGGGCAACTCTTGAAGAAAGGGTATAAACTCATTTTTGATCAAAATGAATGTACTATTGTTGATAAAAATTCAAACAAGCTGATTGCTATTGTAAAAATGACTGATAACAAAATATTCCCCTTATCGATGCCACTGGGATTATCTGAAGAACAAAATTGTGCCAACTTCACCTACTCACCAGAGGATGCCATGCTATGGCACTGCAGATGTGGTCATCTAAACTATCATGATCTTAATAGACTACCAAAGCTAGCTAATGGACTGAAAGGTTCAGTGAATGTGAAAGGCATATGTGAAACATGTGCTGAGAATAAAATCCACAGAGCCCCCTTCCCATAGAAGTCAGGATGGAGAGCGTCTAGCCCTCTTGAGCTGGTGCACGCTGATATATAGGGACCAGCCATCAATCCAACTATGTCTGGGAATAGGTATTACCTTCTATTTGTGGATGATTATAGCAGATGGATGTGGATCTATTTTTTAAGTTAGAAATCTGAGGCCTTTAGCAAGTTACCTGAGTTCAAGAAATTGGTAAAGAAGCAGTCCAACAAAGAGATCAAATGCCTTAGGACTGATAGAGGGGGGGGGGGAGTTCCTTAGCTCAGAGTTTGACACATATTGCAAGACAAACGGCATTGGTCGTCAGCTAACTGCTCCCTATAGCCCACAACAAAACGGGGTGGTAGAAAGAAGAAATAGGACCATTGTTGAAATGGGTATGAGCTTGCTGCAGCACAAAGGCGTTCCTAAAGAGTTTTGGGGTGAAGCCATGCACACTGCAGTACATATATTGAATCGATCACCTTCAAAAGCTTTACCAGATACTACTCCTTTTGAATTGTGGCACCAAAGAAAGCCATCCATTCATCACTTTAAAGTTTTTTGTTCAATACCTTATGCTCTCACAACCGAGGATCACCAAGATAAGCTTTAGAAGAAAGGAGAAAAATGTATTATGGTTGGGTACAACCAAGAGTCTAAAGCATATAGACTGTATAATCCTCAGACTAAGAAACTCATAGTAAGCAGAAATTCAATCTTTGATGAGGCAGGAAGTTGGTGCTGGGAGAGTCAGGTGGATCAGAGTCAATATCTGGTAGAGTTCTTGGAGGATGTTGATGTTACTTCACAGGGCCATGAAGACATTCCATTGCCCAGTCCAGTAAAGCCAGTAGAAGTGGCAGGATCATACAGAGGATTTACCTGCTGATCATGGGTATGACTCATCCTCTCCAAAGAAATATAAGAGTATAATAGATATCTATAGTTGTTGCAGTGTAGTATTGTTGTGTAAGGAACCTACTTCATTTGTTGATGCCGCATCTGAACCTGAGTGGGTTGAAGCTATGAACTTGGAAATGGAAATGATACAGAAGAACAATACCTGGGAGCTGGTAGATAAACCATCGCACCAAGATACTATAGGCCTCAAGTGGGTGTTCAAAGTCAAACTAGATCAGAGTGGATATATTCAAAAACACAAAGCACGACTTGTGGCGAATGATATTCTCAAAAACCAGGCAGGGATTACACTGAGACGTATGCTCCAGTAGCAAGGATGGAGACAATACGTTCTCTTCTTGCTCTCGGTGTACAATTTAATCTCACAATTCATCAAATGGATGTAAAATCGGCCTTTCTAAATGGAGAAATCACTAAAGATATCTATGTCAAACAACCAGAAGGATATGTGAAGAAAGGAGAAGAAGATAAAGTTTACAAACTCAAGAAGGCTTTATATGGTCTTCGACAGGCTCCTAGAGCATGGAATGACCGCATCGACTACTTTCTCTGTGGGCAGGATTACACCCGGAGTCCTTATGAAGCTTCCTTGTATTATAAACACTATCCAAATGGCAACATGGTGATTGTGTGCATCTATGTTGATGATCTGTTGATAACAGGTACAGAATCCAAATTGATAGAAGAGTTCAAAAATAGCATGAAATCAGAGTTTGAAATGAGTGATCTTGGACTCATGAGCTACTTTCTAGGACTCCAAATTTACAAAAGTTAAGATGTTATATTTATTCACCAACATAAATACATATGTGAACTATTAAGTAAATTTGGAATGGAAGAATGTAAGCCCACTGCCACACCTCTGGCAACAGAAGAAAGTCTTGTCAAAAATGATTGAGGAGGCAAGGTGAATGAGGAGAATTACAGATGTATTGTTGGGTCATTAATCGACTTGACCAACAACAGACCTGATATAGAGCAGGCAGTAAGTTATGTATCTCGCTTTGTTAATCAACCCAGCAACATTAATCTAATGGCTGTAAAACGCATTCTGCATTATCTTCAAGGGACAAGAATATATGGCCTGAAGTTCACAAAAAGAGAAACAGATAATGAAGAACTGATTGGATTCTCGGATAGTGATTGGGCAGGGAGTGTTGATGATAGAAAGAGCACCAGCGGATTCTTAATACAATTTGGTGGTAATACCGTTTCCTGGAGCTCCAAAAAACAAAAAAGCATCGCGTTATCTACAGCAGAGGCTGAGTATATGGTCATCGGTGACGCCACTAAAGAACTTATTTGGCTAAATCGTCTCATCGGAGATCTAAAGAATAAGAAAATGGAAGCAGTAACCCTGAAAGTGGACAGCACTTCAGCAATCTCAATCTGCAAGAATCCAGTTTTTCAGAACAGGACAAAACACTTCCAAATACGACATCACTTCGTGAGGGAACTGGTCGAAGAAAAGGAGATATTGCTGCAATATTGCAGCACCACCGAGCAGCTCGCCGATAGAATGACAAAAGCCCTCTCCGCTGAGAAGTTCATCTCATTTTGTCGCGGTCTCGGAGTCGGCGGTGCACCAGAGCCCTAGATCAAGAGGGGGAAATGTTAGATAATTGATCTAGTGTGTGTTGTTTTATGTGCTTCTATTTAAGTTTGAACTTGATGCACCGTACCATATGGGTCCAATATATATATTGACCCGTATGTGTCTATCTTCTTTGTTTTTTTGCCCTAATTGCGTTATCGCTGCTCATGCTATTCTCCCCTGTTCTTTGTTCCTGTTTATCATCTTCTTGCAGGTTTCTGGGCTTTCATCTGATGCTCATCTCACATAAACAATATGCAGTGAGAAGGAATTTGATTTTACTCCAGCGAAGCAGATGCGATGAGGATTTTTTGACCGGCGAAGCAGAGGTGGTGGTAATGTTAAGTTAAAAAGGGAGGCTGCAAAAAGGCCGATCTTAGGGAAAATCACAAAGAAGCAGACCTTAGGGAGAAGAATGGGATGAACGCACACCTTAGAGAAGAACGCACTATGTGGGGGGTGCGCAGAGGATGTTCGGATGAGCGCGGAGACCTGGCCGGTGGACCAAGCAGAGCTTTGCCAGAGGGGGGCGCAGAGCCTGGGAGGAGGAGTGATATTGGCCTGGGCGATCTTAGGGAAAATTGTATAGATGGACACAGAGCTTAGGAAAAAAATGCAGAGGAAGCAGCGTGTGGGTGTGGAGAGGATGTCTAGAGGAGCGCGGGGATCAGGGTGGAGGAGAAAGCAGAGCCTGTCCGGAGGAGCGCACAGAGCTTGGCCTGAGGAGCGATATAGGTCGGGCGATTAAGGTTAGGGAAGCGAGGGTAGTAAAAAAAATTTTTGTGTCGGGGTAGCCGGAGAAATAAAGGAGCGGAATTTTCAAATGTGGGATAATGAGCCTGGATGTCTGCTTGCTGATTTTTGGCGTGTGATTTTTTTTATGGTACGACATATGTCCATCATAAGAATTTATTCAAGTAATGTAGACAAACATTGATTTGGGAGTGTATTCCAAAGTTCCCGCAACTCCGAACATAATTGTACACCGTGTTTCTGCAACTAATCTTTGAAAAGATGCAACGTTAATCTCAAACTACATTCTCAAAAGAAGACTATCAGCCCCATAATACACGTTCTTGCGTGAGGGAAAAGTGAGACGTGACACCCCGCAATACTTCAGGATCTCAACCACCTCCTCACATGGTGGCAACCAAAACCCAGTTCTTAGCAATGATTCACACGTCATCCACCCCACTAGAGGATTCTACACCCGCTCCTCAGCACACAAAATTTTTATCTCAAACTCGGTAGGAATATTGTATTGCCCCTCTAAGTGGCGATTTGTTCCAAAGTAAGTGCATAATGCACCTATATTGGTCGACCTTGTGCAACAGGTCTTGGAGCTTGAACTAAAAAATACATGTCAAAATTCGTAAATTTCACGCAAGACAGTGCGGGGCGACGCTAATTTTGACATACATAGGCAAAGGTGCGAGACTTGCACGCAAGAAGACGTCATTCACACGCAAGCACCCAGAGCGTCCAGATAGGCACAGCGTGCCCGGCACGAGCACTCGTGCACTACACAGGCATGCGCCCCATATGTTTGTGCATTCCTGTTTAAGTATGAGATCGAGCGGTCTAGCGGTTTGAGCCTGGTGGGTTGTAGACCGCGTGGTCTAGCGGTTACTCTCCAGCGGGTTGATTTCCAGGCTATTGAGGTTTGTTTCTGGCAGTCTGGCAGCTTGTCTCCGGTGTCTTGGAGACCGGGCAGTCTAGCGGTCTCCTACAGCATCTCGCTCTATTTCTCTGGTATTGTCGAGTGGTTAGCCCATTGTCTAACCGCGCGGCTTGTTTGGTCTGCTTGTTTCTAACCTCACAGTCTCTGTACATTTTTTAGTCCCACATTGTTAGTTTGTACTCTCTCTCATATCCTCCATTCTATAAAATGGAGGCCATACCTTTGTAAATGATATCTTTTTGGATAATAAAACTTTCATTATTCAAAGTTCCGGCTTGTTTTCTAGTCGTTTTTCGCTACTTTCACATGACATAAGAGGACTCGATTTTCTCCTCCTGATTCTGTGCCCCTCTCTGACCGCGCGACCTGTCCGCACGGCTTACTTCTCGCAACCTGTTTTCGCGGCTTGTTTCTTCTGCCTGTTTGCTTGCGCCCTGTTCGCGCGGCCTGTTTCTTTTGCTTGCTCCTTGCTTGCGACCTGTTCTAATTGTCGCGCCCTCCTCCAATTCTTAGTCGCCGTGACCTGTCATCGCGACCTGTTTTTGCCTTGTTCGCCTTTCTCCTCCTAGCAACCCCCTCTTCTATTCGCGCGGTCTGTCTTCTAGCCGCCCGACTTCTTTCCCTCTGCTTGGTTCTGCGGCATGGTCGTGGCTTTTCTGGCCACTGGTGTCTGACATCGTGACCACTGTAGCTCTCCTTCTTCTTTCCCGCGGCTTGTTTCCTAACTACGCGGCCTCCTGTTACTTTCTTCTATGGCGGTTTCCGAGAATTCAACTGCCACCACTCCTGTAGCCAATCCGGCTCTGCCTCCTCCTTCTACTTCTTTCGGAAACCTTGGCACAATTTCTAAACAAGTTTGTTCCAACTATCCGGATTATAGCGTTTATTTCACCTTTCTTCTTCGCTCTCAGCGCAAACGTCATCACCTCATCGATGACCCTCCTCCTCCAAACTCTGCTGAATTTGATGACTGGGATGCCAGTGATGCGCTTGTCCGCACTTGGTTGGCTAACAGCCTCTCCGATTAATGCCTTCCTGTCATATGCCATGATGAGACGGTCAAGACTGCATGGCTTCACCTTGCTGCTCTCTACTCGAAGGGGGCCAGACATCTCGCATTTATACTCTTTATGCAGATCTCTTCGCTCGTCCTTCCATGTCTCTTGCTGGCGCTTATCAGCAAGTTCAGGCTCTTGGCGCTGAAATCCTCCAGAATCGCCCCTTCTCCGCGACTTGGCCGAGCAGCAAAAACACTTCGGGGAACTCCTGGTTGTTTGTTATCTTCTGCGACTCCCCGAGTATTTTGATATGATCTGCCAGAAGATCTTGGGAGAAGAAGAGTCTCCCACTTTGGATTCCACCGCGGCTCGCATCGCCGCTGTTACTTCGCTGCTATAGTGTCCTCTGTTGTCCTCCCCTCCTCTACAGGACACTTATGCTCACCAAGTTCAGCGGGATGGCACTAGTGGCTACAGTCAGTGAGGCACGCGCGGTCCGTTAAGGTTCCTCTGCTCTAACTGTGGTCGTACCGGCCACTCTGTTGACCGCTGCTGGCAGAAACATCCTCATCTTCGTCCCTCTGGTGATACTTCTTCCCAACCTCTGCTTCCTCTCGGCCATCTGCTATGGCCACGACCTCAGGTAGTGCACACGTTGTTACCGAAGGTAAATGGCTGATTGGATCTGGTGCTACAAATAACAAGACCGGAAACCCTCAATGCTTCTCTCTCCTAGAAAAACATGATCGGTTACCCCCGATTCTTGTTGCGGATGGTTCACCATCCCCGGTTCATAGGATGGGCATGGTTCAAGTCACCCCGTCGCTTCGCTTAGTGGACACTCTCTATGTCCCGAAGTTCCCTTGCAATTTGTTATCTGTTACTACTTTATGCAAGCAACTTCAGTGCTCTGTCTTATTTACTCCTACTTCTTGTTGTTTTCAGGACCCGAGGACCCAACCGACGATTGCTATTGGGACTGAGAGTGGCGGCCTCTACTTCCTTGATAATGTTTCTGCTCTGTCCGCCTTCTCTTCCTCGTCTACCAATCTGCTTCAATGGCATCTTTTCCTTAGACATCCTCCTCCTCGG
The DNA here is from genome assembly GCA_039513925.1 of Platanthera zijinensis. Taxonomy (NCBI): domain Eukaryota; kingdom Viridiplantae; phylum Streptophyta; class Magnoliopsida; order Asparagales; family Orchidaceae; genus Platanthera; species Platanthera zijinensis. The sequence continues at coordinate 152,899,186 of CM077087.1, forward strand.
ATTCTTCGTCAGCTTCTTCCCCACTTACCTCAGAACAGTCCTCCGCTCAACTGTGATGCGTGTTAGCTTGGCAAACATCACCGCTCCTCCTTCCTGCCGAAGCAAGGCCGTGGTTCCTCTCGCCCTTTTGATCTCATTCATTCTGATGTCTGGGGTCCTGCTCCTACTCTCACCGTTGGTCGGGGTAGTTCTTACTTTGTAACTTTTATTGATGATTTCTCTAGATGTACCTGAGTGTATCTATTAAAAGATCGCTCCGAACTCTTATCTGTATGACAATCCTTTTATAATATGATTAAAACTAAGTTTGCTATTTCTATTAAAGTACTACGCTCTAATAATGCTAAAGAATATCTCAGTCATGAGTTTTCGTCTTTTTGTATGCAACATGGTCTTATTCATCAGACCAGCTGTGTTTACACCTCCCAGCAAAATGGGGTGGCAGATCATAAAAACCGTCATCTCCTCGATATCACTCGCACTCTCATGACCAAGATGCAGGTGCCTCGCTCCTACTAGGGCTATGCTATTCTCCTCACCTGCTATCTCATCAATCGCATTCCCTGTTCGGTTCTCCACGACAAAACCCCCGTCTCCATTCTCTACCCGAGCAAGGAACCCTTTCCTCTTCCTCTCCGTATCTTTGGGTGTACGACTTTTGTGCATGCTCCGTCTGCTACCCGTGACAAGCTTTCCCCCCGTTCCACAAAATGTGTCTTTTTGGGGTACTCAACAACTAAAAAAGGCTATTGTTGCTTTGACCCCGTTCTGCGCAAACAGTTTGTTTCCGCGGATGTCACCTTCTTCGAAAATGCATCCTACTTCTCTTCTCAATCCCCGCTTCCTCCTGCTGTGTCTGACTCTCCACCATCTCTCTGTGTTCCTTCCACGTATATCGACGTCTCCCCTCCTATATCATCTCCTCCTCCTCCGTCTCCTCCTCTCTCCATTATACCCTCTCCCTCTTCTCCGCAGCCGTCTCTCTAGTCCCGAGCAAGCTTTCTCCGCCATAGACACTCCGGTCCCTGAGGCACGAGACGACCTAGATCTTCCCATTGCTCTTCGCAAAGGGGTGCGGGCGTGTACCCAACACCCGCTTGCGGCTGTGGTTTCCTGTGATCGGCTTACTCCTTCTCGTAGGTGCTTTGCTTTGGTTATTGATGGAAAAGATCACGACAATGAACTGGTCGCACAAGTAATATAAAATGGGCGAGTTTTCCCAAGTATCGATCTCACAAGGAACACAGTAAGGTGGAGTTAATTTTGAGGAGGACTTGAGATTGAAGTCCTTAGGTCGGAGGTAATGAAATGGGGGGTTTTGGTGGTTGCGATAAAAGAAAATAAAACACTATCAACTACTCCTTTGCAATGTTGCTATGCGAAGCTTCGCCAGGCGGGATGGAAGACATGTCGGGCCGCTATGCACCAAATCGCTAGGCGGATGGGCGAGTAGGCTAGCGGATGAGGTGGAGAGAACGGTGGAAATCCTACTATGCAGGCCGCTATGCACTGCTTCACGAAGCACGCCACTAGCAATTGCTAGTGCGACACAAAACACATCCACACCACACAAGCACACCTTAAATAGATAAGAAGGAATACTAAATCACATAGACATGATTAACTAAACATGCTAACAGTCAAAATACACTTCAACAATACACAGAAATCTACTATGCTATCAATACAAGAGGAGGTGAGTGTGCGAAATCAACCGGCTCCGAAGTCTTATTGAGGATTCACGGAAGGAATCACCGGGTTATCAATACGCATCCAAGCTCGGTCCTCAACTGCTTCCGTGGTAGAGAAGGGTTGTCACCACCTTCCAATGGCCCGTCTTCTTCGTGTCACAACCTGGTGGAGAATGGCACAAACTGCTCCAAGCTTGGTGAAAGCTAGGTTGAGATCTTCTTGAAGCTTGTGGATGAAGGAGGAGGCTAAGAGGATGCTCCGACGTTGATTTGGTGTTGTAAGCTTGCCTGGAGACCCTCCCTATAGTGGGCGGTGGAGAAGGAGGCGAGCCCTGTTGAAAATTGCAGAATACAGCGCTCCCAAAAATCGCCCCCTGACCTAAAATCGCGAGCGGTATTTATAGGTGCAAAACAGAATTGAGCGCACATGATCAGTGGCGCACGACCACTAGTCGCGCGCGCTGTTCGGTCGATGATCGTGCGCAGCATAATTGGAAACCTGCCGCTTGCCGAAGAAGTCACAGAAATAAGCGCACGAGCAAATGCGCATGATCGGTGATCGTACGAGGCATGGTCAGTGCTCGTGCGATAGCGGAGACAGGGATGGCATAAAATAGGTCGTGAATGTGCACGATCGGCAGCACACGAGCAGTGATCGTGAGCAGTATAGCTGGTGACCGTTCGATATGGCGGGACAGAACTTTTACAAGAGAAGCCAGATTGCGCACGACCGATGATCGTGCGCCAAAGAGGTCGATGGTCGTGCGTGGAAAAAACGCACGACCATTGACTCCTTTGCCAAAAAATGGTTAAAGCCCTATCCCGGACGCCCACACAATACCCGAACTTGCAGGAAAACTAGACGAGTTGTCGATCATGGCAGTCACAGATATTAATAAAATGCATAGCGAGAGGGAAATACACACACGCATAAAAATAGGCTAATAAAGTGCACAAGACGTGGAATGTCGCAGCGAACCTAAATGAGTGCAAATGGCGCTAAATGGTAGCGCAAAGACATGCAAATGAGCCCAGATGAGTCCGGAATTAAGTATAAAATTTGGACTCATCACACCCCCAGACTTAACTGTTTGCGCGTCCCGAGGAAACACAATCTAAGCAGGTAGGGAAAAAAATCTAGCTGACATAGAAATTGAAATACAGAGTACCATGCGAAGTCGCATGCTCGCATGCATAAAAATACAATAGAAGAAATTCCTAAGTATGCAAAATAGTTTATATTTTTCATAATGCGTAATAACATTTTATTACTACTCAAACATAGAATCACGGTGAATCAACCGGTCACGCATAGGAATAAAGTAGACTGGCCACTAAGGTGAGCTTTGCCAAAGATCGGGGCTAAGGAACACCTCCAAAGGAATCCACCAATGTCGGGGACCATACCCTTGCCCGTTCACACTCTCTCCACGACACTAGTTAGACTCAAGCGCAAATCTGTAGGACTTTAGGATAATCACGGGGCTTGGGTTACGGTGAGGTAAACAATGATAAAAAAAATGCTATGCACCTAACCCAAATGAGCTAGCCTAAAAGAATCCCTCAACAAACCACAATATAACCAGGTGCACCACACCCCCAGACTTGATTTTTGCAACATGGGTGTGTGCACCGCCTACTCCAAATCAAAATCATCTCCAAAAAGATTTTCAATCAAACTTTTTCTTTTCACTTTTCATTTTCACTTTTTTTAAATCATTTTCTTTTCTTTTTCATCTTTTTATTTTCATAATTTCAGCAGATATAACTTGGAAGCACTTCTATATTTTCACAAATAATAACACCACATCACAACCCAACATGAAAATATAAAACACTAAGCTCGACTTGGGTGTGCGACTAGGATCGGCTATGAGGCTTTGGTTAAATAATGGTGGAGCTGAATCAAAAGAAGGGTAGGCACAACGGGGCTTAGCGAGGATATGACATTAGGAACGGTACAAAGCTCAACCGGGCCAAAATGATGGCCTACATCACGCTCACGCTAGAAAAACCATGTACCAATGCTTCGAGAGTGGCTTGGGGCAATTTCTTAGCCACCGAAAAAGGTAATCCTTCCTCCCGACTCGAGCAAAACGAGTCTAGTGATGGCTACACACATCCCTACACTACCGTTTGATTCACACCGGATTCACAACTTTTAAGTAGAATAAAAAGATCTTCACGCAAGTAGAAAAAAAATGTAAAGCTATAAGCATAAAGAAAAAATAATTATACACGAATTTCTACACAAGACAGAGCAGTTGACAAGAAACACAGCAAGGTCAACATTTTACTCTGTCTCACAATCCTAAGCCAGCACCATAATTTTTCCAAATCAAACAAAAAAACAAGTTTAACTCGCGGCACGGTAACATCTAAGCACGCGCTCATGTGGGTGCAGTGGTGTGCAATGCAGTGAACTAATCAAAATAAAACTATAAAAGCTTCTAGTATGCACATGAAATGTGCACGTGCAAAAGGTAACAAACAATAGCTCTCCCCCAGACTTAAACTAAGCAGCATAGCATACGATATAGAAATTTAAATCAAAAAGAGCTAAGGGAAGAGGTTACCTAATGCTCAGCTAGTGAGCATACCAGAAGACGCATGAAAAGTAGAAGCAGGCTCGCCAAACGAAGAATCACAACCCCGCCAATACGTAGTTTCCATGAATACCTGCAGGGGTGAGCTCCGCAAAAACAAAAGAAAAATATACAAAAAGAAATACTAAAACTAAAACGAGACATGAAAAATAAAATGCAGAAAATATAAGATAACTACTGGGGTTACTGTCATCCCAGCACGACTTATTAAATTCTATACAGTTCTAGCTAATGGGCCTATGAAAAGAAAAATGAACATGCAACTGTCCTAATATCTGTGTCGGTAACGGGTTCCGATACAGTGATAGAACAGAAACCCCTCTACCTGAATAATAATACTTGCAAACTGCAAGTAGAGGAAACAGAATATAAGATGAGGAGGAGGCCTAGTCCTCACTCAACTCACACAAAAAATCCTTGCCCTGCAAGGTATCATCCACTACAGGGAGACGGCAGGAGGAGCAAGCAGTGAATGGAGCTTCCTCAATAGAGGAGGAATCACCCTCCTCGTGAAAGAAGATGCTAACATCCACGACCCGAGAAAAAAATCTCCAAGTCCGCTTGAGGCACCTGCGAAGACTCAACTCGTACGGGCTCAGATATAGAAAGGGGATCAAGAAGAACTTAAGGAACTAATCGGGGGAGTGGTCCCGGTCTCACTCCCAGCAGGATCCGAACAATGATCATCGTCAGCGTCATATGAGTCATGACGATGGGGATCTGAGAATAGGAGGTCCTCGGTGGTGGTTTGGATCCCCTCATCCAACAAGGAAGTTGAAACTTCCTCATCAGAAAGGATCTCCTCATCAACACACCTTGGTGCGGCATTATGTTCCAAGACGTAATACTCACCATTAATGAGAATAATGTCCTCGTCATACCATGACGTAACCTCAGACTCAACATCACCATCAAGCACAACAACATAAGCCAACTAACAAGAAAATGGAGTAGATAATTCTTGCAAAGAAGACAGAGGAACAACAGCATCAGAGAAAACATGTTCGGGTTCCTCCGGTGGTGACACAAAAAGTGGGGAAGAAGGCATAGGGGGAGACAGTACCATAATGTCATCACACCGATCTATAGCACTGCCAAAATAACATGGTGGTACTGCGAAATCATCGTCCGAATCAGCAGGAGCAACCGATTGAGAGGTGGATGGAACGATTCAGATATCCGGCTCGTCATCCTCCTCCAATTGGCGCTGAAATTCTGCACAATCCTTCAACACATGATCGGTGCTGTGACAACACAAACATCGTTTTCCAGTACTCCTCAGTCTAGGTGGAACCGGAGAGGAATAAGAAAAAGGTTAATACGTAGAAGAGGAGCGACCATAATACCTGGGTTGGGTGTATGAAGTATCATAGGAAGATGGTGCTCCATACACAGAACCACGAGAATTATGCTCCCAATCTTCAGTGGGGAACTCATCACTACCATGTCTATAATCCCCGCACAATCGGCAACGGATATTCAAATAAGAATACATGATGCAGCAAGAAAGAATTCACCACAAGAATTTTCTAAGCAAAGAATTAACTACACACTAGCAAATAAAAGGAAAGGAATGCCTGCTACTGAAAAATTAAAACTAGAAGAGGAACAAAGAAAAATAAATAGTAAATTTTTTTAAAAAAATAAAACAAAGAAATAGAAAACATGGAAAGAACAAATGGAAAAAGGGCTTCGATCTACTATCTCCCTCTCCAAAAAATCACACGACTGTGTTCCCCGGCTACAGCGCCAAAAACTTGATGCGTGTAAATACGGCAAGCGCACCGGTCGCACAAGTAATAAAGTTTTGGGAATGAATCCCCGAGTGTCGGTCTCTTGGGGAATGCAATTAGCGTAGAACAACGAACGATCCGAATTTATTGTTATGAGAGTTAATTATATAAAGGAATAATAAAGGGCTTTGAAGGTGGTTTTGCAAAAAAATAAACTAAAGCGAAATATGCGAGTCGCAATCACCGCTTCACAAGGTGAGATGGATGTAACGGCCGCGATGCCGTACTTCGGTAAGGCGAATGGATGGTGAGCCAGTGAGTGAGGTGTTTAGTGCGGAGTGCAATCGGATATAACGAAGGAACGGAGTGAAGTGAGATGGGGCGAGGCACATCAAATCACAAATCTCACGAGCAAGATTAAACAACAATAATCTAATTAAAACAACTAGAAATCGAAGTTCATTACAAGCTTAAGTCATTTCATACAACAAGAGAGATGGAGAAAGACTAAACCAAGAAAGTGAAGATCCACCGCGGTTGTTGGTCGGAGGTGCGGGTTGTCAATCCGCTTCAACGCGTAGTCCGAGGAGGCTTCCGATACCGACAAGCTGTCACCTCGAGGGCCTTTAAGTCCGTTCTCTAGGTTATCTTCATCATCTTCTTCGGTGGAAAGCTCGGAGAAGAGGTCTTTAATGGCCGGGAGGATCACCGGAGGATGCAGAACGCTTTAGAATCGCCGGAAAATGACCTCCCGATGGTAGGGATGAAGGTGGAGTTTGATGGAACTCCTCGGATGTGGAACGGCGAAGTGGCGGCAAAGATTGATCCAGGGTCCGTACCCTAATTCGTAGAACAGGCCGATTTATAGAAGCAGAGTTAAATAACGCGCACGACCACTGGCGCACGACCAGTGGTCGTGCGCGAACAAAGTCTGCGCCCGTGCGGCAACAACCTGTAGAACCTGCACCAGGAAATCAAAGCTCGTGCACGATCAGCAGCGCACGATCAGTGATCGTGCGAAATGGCGAGACAGGACTTTTCAAAAGAGGGCATGACTGCGCACGACCGGCAATGCACGAGCAGTGATCGTGCACGGTATAGCTGGTGACCGTGCGATATGGCGGGGATGAACTTTCACAAGAGAAGCCAGACTGCGTACGACCGATGATCGTGCGCCAAAGAGGTCGATGGTCGTGCGTGGGAAAAAACGCACGACCATTGACTCCTTTGCCAAAAAATGGTGAAAGCCCTATCACGAACGCCCACACGATACCCGAACCTTCAGGAAAACTGGACGAGTTGTCGATCATGGCAGTCACAGATATTAATAAAATGCATAGCAAGAGGGAAATACACACACGCACAGAAATCGGCTAATAAAGTGCACAAGACATGGAATGTCGCAGCGAACCAAAAGGAGTGCAAATGGCGCTAAATGGTAGCGCAAAGACAAATGAGCCCAGATGAGTCCGGAATTAAGTATAAAATATGGACTCATCAGTTATCTCGGCTATTACCACTCCCCGCACTTACCAGGAGGCTCTTGTTATTCCTCATTGGAAATTTGCCATGGATGAGGAAATGGCCACTCTTACTGAAAGGGGTACCTGGACCCTTGTTCCTCCACCGGTAAGTACTGATGTGGTTGGCTGTCGCTGGGTGTTTGTTGTGAAGTTTCGCCCAGACGACACTATGGATCGTTACAAAGCCCAGCTGGTGGCCAAAGGCTTTACTCAGACTTATGGAGTTGACTATTTTGATACTTTCTCCCTGGTTGCTCGCCTCAGCACTATTCGGGTTCTTCTCTCTGTGGCCGTCAACAGGGATTGGGCTATTTCCCAGCTTGATGTTAAGAATGCCTTTCTCTATGGGGATCTTCAGGAGGACGTCTACATGGAGCAACCTCCTGGGTATGTTTCTCAGGGGGAGACACGAGTATGTCAGGTGAAGAAGGCCATCTACGGCCTAAAACAGAGCCCTCGGGCATGGCTACACAAGTTTAGTGGCATTGTGGCTGCCATTGGCTTTACAAGAAGTTCAGCCGATCACGCTTTGTTTATTCGCAAAACAGCATCGGGCCTTGTGGTTTTGGCGGTGTATGTTGATGATATTCTTCTTACCGGAGATGAATAGGCTGGGGTGGACTTGACAAAGAACACCTCCGTCAACACCTAGTCACGAAGGATATGGTCTCCCCGAAATATTTCTTGGGGATAGAAATCTCTCGGAAGCCCGACTCGTTGGTTCTCTCCCAACGGAAGTATGCTCTTGATCTTCTACAAGAGGCATGATTGACCGGTTCCAAACCGGCCCGGTATCCCATGGCTACTGGATAGGACAAAACATGGACAGATGACTCACCTCTTATATCCGATGCAACGAGGTATAGATGTCTGGTGGGAAAACTCATTTATCTCACGGTGACCAGACCTGATATTGCCTATGTTGTAGGTAAGGTCAGTCAGTTCATGCAAGCTCCTAAGGAATGTCATCTTCAATCCGCCATGAAGATACTAGAGTATGTCAAAGAAGCACCGGGAAAAGGGCTAGTCTTTCAGAAGCATGGTAATTTTAGAGTTGAAGCCTACTCAGACTCAAGCTATGCGGATGATAAAGGTTACCGTAAATCTACATCAGGATTTTGCACATTTGTTGGAGGTAATCTTGTGTGCTGGAAGAGCAAGAAGCAGTCTGTTGTCTCAAGGTCCAGTGCAGAAGCCAAATACCGGAGTATGGCGTCAACCACATGTTTGTTAAAATGGTTGCGGGCTCTCATGGTTGACCTAGGAGAGGTCTATGACTATCCTCTGCCTATGTTCTGTGACAACAAGGCCGCTATATACATATCCAAAAATCCGGTCTTCCATGAGAGAATGAAACATATAGAAGTCGACTGTCATTTCATCTGAGAAAAGGTCTTGAAGAGACAGATTTGCACTCCGTTCGTCACCTTCGACAAAGAGTTGGCAGATATCTTCACCAAACCAGTTTCTACTTCCTTCTTCCACATTTGTGACAACCTGGGCATGATTGATATCTATGCTCCAGCTTGAGGGGGAGTGTTGAATTATGAGACCGAGCGGTCTGGCAGTTTGAGCCTGGCGGGTTGTAGACCGCGCAGTCTAGCGGTTACTCTCCAGCAGGTTTATTTCCAGGATGTTGCGGTTTGTTGTCCGGCGGTCCGGCGGCTTTTCTCTGGTGGCTTGGAGACCGGGCGGTCTAGTGGTCTGAAAGAAAAGGGGATAGATACTACTCTAGAGGGGGGGTGAATAGAGTAATCAAAAATTGCACTAGCAAAGTTGACTATCTACTCAACTCCCTTGGATTTGATTTGCGGAATGAAGGTTATAGATATTTGAGATGAAAACCCTAAAGCCTAACACAAGTGTTGTACACAAAAGGCAGCCAACTGTAATTACAGTTAAGGCTTGTAATCCTAAACAGCAACTAGCAAACCTAGTTAAAATCTAATCACAGCCACAATGCAAGTAATTAATTAAAGTAATCCAGAAGACACAAGGAATTTATAGTGGTTCCCCAAACAAATTGGGTACGTCCACTCTTCTACCAACAAGGTAGGAATCCACTCCGGTTTTTGATCAGGTTCCCTGCCACCAACAAGATCTGCTTCAGGTAGATCCAGAAACCCTTTATACTTTTGATCAGGTGTCTAAAAACCAACACAAGTTTTTGATCAGGTGCCCTGCCACCAAGGGATACTTTTGAAGGGAGTAATAACCCTTTATAGGAGGGGGAAAGGAGGTTAAGGTGTCTTCTCTATTTTACAATAGATTAGAGAAGCACAATAACTTGCACTGAGCTAGAAAGCTCTAAAAGAATCAAGGCTCCCCCTGGCTAAAAGAACGTCCAGGTGAAGTCTTGCTTCAGTGCAGAAACACTTCAGAAAATACTGAAGGAAAAAGCTACAAGAAGATAAATAATATGAAATAAAATTTCTTCTTCAGGCAGCTATCTTCTTCTTCTTCTTCAAAAAGCTCTGAGTGAAGATCTTCCTGGAGGCAGGAAAACTCAGGTTGAAGAAGAGTGAAGAACTAAAACTTCTTCTCAGTTAGATGTGAACGAGCTGAGAGCAGTTGGAAACTATAAGTTCTTAAGCTTGAATGCTGCTGATAGCTTTTTTTATATGTGAGAACTAGTTGATTTCTTTCTTCAAAGAAGACTTTATATAGCAACAGCAGCAACGGCTCTTACTTGAGTTTGAATCTTGTCTTCTACTGAACTCTGCAAGCTGGGCTGCAAAAAGCATAAAGCAAAACAAAAAATACTGCAGACAGATATCCTATAAGAGGATAAAGCTTTCTAAGAAGCTGCAAATAACTCTTATGAAATAATACAAGAGAAAGTCACATCAGAAGAGATTCTTTACAGCCAAGGAAGACTTTTTGAGTCTAACGGCTATAAAGGACAGCCTGGCAGATAAAGCAGAAATCATATCTCAGCTAATAAGACAAACAACTTTGTCAGAAAAAGATTAGCTCATGCATTAGGAATAGAACAGATATTGCATGGAAATAATATCACAATTTATTCAAATAATCTTTTATAAAATGTGCCAAAATAAATATGAAATTAATCATATCATAGAAGACGACAAAACTACTCAAGACATACAGCAAAACGTCGAGCGACCCTCGGAGATCATCGACCTAAGCACAGAGATCGTCGACCTATCGGACAGATAGCCGAACGATCCAGATAGTCGAACTATCAAAAAAGATAGTCGAACTACCTCAGCAGATACTCGACCTATCAGAACAGATAGTCGAGCTATCAGATAGTCGATCTATCCGGACAGATAGTCGAACTACCAAAGCAAAACAGATAGTCGACCTATCAAACAGATAGTCGACCTATCACAGAAAATAGATAGTCGACCTATCAACAGATAGTCGACCTATCAAAACAAAACAGATAGTCGACCTATCATCAGATAGTCGAACTATCAGATAGTTGAACTATCCAAGCAGATAGTCGAACTATCAAAGAAGAGCAGATAGTCGACCTATCAACAGATAGTCGAGCTATCACAGAAAGCAGATAGTCGACCTATCAACAGATAGTCGAACTATCAGATAGTTGAACTATCCAAGCAGATAGTTGAACTATCAAAGAAGAGCAGATAGTCGACCTATCAACAGATAGTCGAACTATCAGATAGTTGAACTATCCAAGCAGATAGTCGAACTATCAAGCAACACAGATAGTCGACCTATCAACAAATAGTCGAACTATCAACACAGACAGAACGTCGACCAACTGATAGACGATCGTCGATCAGACGATAGACGATAGTCGAGCGGCATTCGACCATTGTCGAACGAAAAACAACTTAACCAAATTTACATCTGGAAAAGTGATGCCTCTAAAACTAGAGCAACAAACTAAACATCTAACCTTTTACCATAGATAAATCTTGGGTCAAGAGACTAAAAGAGAAGACTAAACTCAAATCAAAACCTAGGGTACCAACAATCTCCCCCTATTTGAGTTAAGTCTCTCAACAACTAAAACATACAAAACTAATTACTGAAAGTAAATAAAAAGCATGAAAAGAGATAACTAAGCAGATAACATCAATCAAACAGATAAACAATTAACTGTCAATTAATGAAATATTAAGATGCTTCAGAGTTAGGCTTGGGATCAGAAGAGCTAGAAACAAAAGTAATCTTTCTAGAGGGATCTAGAGCTTCTTTTCTCGACAACTTCAGATCTTGTTCTCCAATGATTTTCAATTCTGTTGTTCTTGGGACAACTGCCTCAGGATGCTTTTCCATGTACTTTGAAGGATCAAATATCTCAGGTCTAACCTGGAATTTATCAAGCTTCTTCATTCTGAATTTCGACATTGTGGTCAATCCTGCAGTGTCTTTTCCTTCTGCTTTTGCTTTCTTAATTTGAGCTGCTCCAACAAGTTCAAGAAAACGAGCCATCCTAAAATTAGGATCAAGCTCTGGGCTTTCATAAACATTCTCAGAAGATGTATCAACTGGTTCTTTATCCTGAATAACTAGATAAGAAGGAGGAGCAGACTTAGCAAATGTCTTGCTAGAATTTTTAGATAAAATAAATTACTTACCTTTTGAAACAGCCTTCTTAGTATGATCTGGCTTAGGAGAGGTTGAGCTTTTGAGTTATTTAGAATGAGGAGGAGAAAATGTTGGTCTTTGATACACTACCTCCTTTACTTGTTCCTTAACAGCATCAGGTCTTTGATAGCCAGTTTGACTTTTACCTTGGTATCCTTGTGAACTTCTCCTTTGAGCTGACTGAGATGACTTGAATCTTTCAGACTGAGCAGCAGGGTTTGCAGATAAGTTTCCTGAGGCTCCTATACTGGGAGGTGGAGGAGGAGGACCTCTAGGAGTCCATCTTGGGACAGGAGAGTCATACCTCTTTGACTTCTTCCTTTGCTTCTGCTGATTCTTAGAGAAAGCCATCCAGTGCTGGAAATCTTTTGATTTAGGATCAATCCCTTTCAGGATATAATAAGGAGTATCATTATCTGGATTAGGAGGGGGAGGAGCTACAGCTTTCCTTTTCTTTTTAGCAATTCTTTTTCTTTTTGACTCAGCAGACTCATCAGAATCAATTTCGTCTTCAGAATTTGAAGAAATGGACAGATCATATGGGTCAATTGCATCTTGCATAGCTCTTTCCTTTTCCTTTAGAGCAGCTTTTTCTAATTCTTCTTCCATGGCATCCTGTGTCAGGAGAGCATCTAAATCCAAACCCGGGGAATCATCCCATACAGTAGACTTTTCAATTTGGGCATCTACAGCTTTTTTTGATGATCAAAAACTGTCATGTGACCAGTTCTGCTTGCACTTCTGGCTGAACAACCTCAGAAACTTGAGCAACTTGTTTTGGTTCATATTGAGCTTCTGTAGCTGGTAGGAGATCAGGCTCTTGAACATCTAGAACTTCTTCCATTTTATCTGTAGTATTATGAATAAAATTTTTCTAAATGACATCTAATCATCCCTTCCAGGTATTCCCATACAAGCATATCAGTTATCAAGTCTAAAAAGTAAGTAAAAGGGATACCTTCAGAATTGACCTCTGCGTGTCCTAACTCCCATAATTCATCTAGAAAGGAAGTGATAATTCCTTCTAGGTACAGGGCGACCAAGGGAGTAGAACATTCTTCTAAGCAAGCTTTGACAATAAATTCAGATTTCAATAGTGCATCAGAAATTTCTTTTTCAGATAAACTTTGAAGAGGAGCTGAATCTTCTAATTCTTTCTCTGCCACTGCAGGAGGATCTGCTGGAGGGGAGGCCAAAGGCTGCTCAGAGACATCTTCATCAAGCATCTCCCCCTATCTGATTTCAGTAGATACTGAAACCAGGCCCCTAGAGGAAGAGGGCTCAGCATACTTTGAGAGTGCCCGGATAGCAGCAGTCAAAGACGAGATAGAGGAAGCAAGGGGAGCAATCGCCTCTTCAATCATGATTTTGATTGAGGGGGTAATTAACTCCACAATGCTAGAAATAAATGCTGGAGTTATTTCAAAGGATGATGATGATGATGGAATCTCAGAAGATGGGTGATCAGCAGGGATGGTGTATTCATGATGATCTGGAGAGTGAACTGGAGAGGGAGCTGGAGATGGAGAGTAAGCCGGAGAAGGATGAGAGGATGCAGGGAGATCAATGTGATCAGAAGAAGGAATTGGAGACTGAGGAGGAGTAGAAATCTCAGAAACCAACAAATCAAAGCTAGGATGAGATATCCTAGCAAGATGAGAGGGTAGAGGAGATACAGGAGGAGATGCAAGGTGAGAAGTAGAAGGTCGTACTTCAATTGAAGTTGATGGAACTTCAACTGAAGTAGACGACAAAGCAGATGAAGAAGATGGAAGGGAGAGGTTTGCTGAGCCAGCTTCTTATAGGGGAGGAGTGACTGAGGCAGTCCTGGTGCTCTAAGATGTAACTGGAGCAACCCCTGCTGGAGCGGGCTTCAGGAAGGTCCTTTTCCACTGGGCGAACAGGGATGGATCCATCTTCTTGCTGGCGTTTATGGAGGTGACAGCTGAAACTAACAGATGGGGATACTTTTCCTTCAGAAAAATCCCAACTACCCTACCCAGGGTAACTTCTTTCTTGCCATTCTTTTTCCTGATCAAATCAAATAGAACTCCTGCCCAATTGATCTATTTCTTATTCACAATTGCACACATCAGTACAAACTGCTGCCTTGTAATATTGTCGTGGGCAGAGTGCTTTCCCAGTAGCACTTTTCCGACTATTTCAGCAAGAAACTTAATCTTAAACGGAAAATTTACTTTAAGCAGCTTAGAGGGAATGCCATCGGCATGTCCCAGCTCTGTCAACATCCTCCCAAACTCAGGGGCATCTTGCTCGTACTCTTCTTCCCCATTTATCAATCCAAATATTTCAGTTAAAATGGCTGGAGTCAATGTTACCACTTCTCCGCCAATGGTTCCGGTCATCGAATCATCATTTGAAGACGAAGTGAATGCCCATTCTTTGATCTCTTGAAAATTTATCTTTATCCTAGAGGACATGGGCTTCTCTAACCCTTGATCTTTGCACAGATTAAGAATTTCCACAATTCCAGATTCGCAACAGCTGAAGGCGTCGAAATCTACACTGAATCCTACATCGAACTTTACTACTGCCAGGAGCGCTGGAGAAATCGCCATCAAGAGGGCTGGAGAAGACAAAGGAGAGACGGCGAGGACGGAGCGGCGGAAATCGCAAGACAAAGAGCAAGCGGGAAGACGGAATGCGAAAAGACGCTCTTCGTCGACGATAAAAGCAACTATCTCTTAACCTAGGTCGACCATCGACTTTATATTAAAACAACGATCGTCGATCTATTTAAAAGATACTGGAGACGATGGTCGAACGGTCGTTCGACGATCGGTCCTAAAGCAGAGTAGTCGATTAATCGTTCGACTATTTCTGTCTTCACAAACAGCAAGCTGTCGTCAACCATAGATCGACGATAAGCTCGACCTGTTCGACTATCTTCGAACGCCGGTCGACGATCTTCAAGCAGATAATCTATCTTCAACCATAGGTCGATGATAGGCTTGATCCGACCGACTATCTTCGAACGTCGTTCGACTATCTTCGAATAAGTTTCAACAAGGCAGACGTCACACTTAGTCTCTTCCATTAATCATGCCTAGTTGAACTAAAAAGAACAGACGCTTCTGTTCATCTAAGGGCTTGGTGAATATATCACCTCTCTGAAGGTCTGTGGATATGAACTCAAGGCTGATCTTGTTCTTTTCCACACAATCTCTCAGGAAATGGTGCCGGATCTCAATGTGTTTCGTTCTAGAGTGGTGCACTGGATTTTGTGTAATAGAGATAGCACTGGTACTATCACACATGATTTTTGTGTTCTTGTGTGAGTACCCATAATCCAAAAGTTGGTTTTGTATCCACAGGATCTGTGAACAACAACTAGCAACTGCTATATATTCAATTTCTGCAGTTGAGGTTGAGACAGAGGCCTGCTTCTTACAGAACCAAGAGACCAATCTCTCTCCCAGGAACTGACAAGTTCCTGAGGTACTTTTCCTGTCAACTCGACAACCAGCATAATTAGAATCAGAATATCCAATTAATTCAAATTCTGACTCAGCTGGGTACCAAAGTCCTAGATTTGGACATCCCTTCAGGTATCTCAAGATTCTCTTGAGAAGAATCAGATGAGATTCCTTGGGGTTGACCTGGAATCTAGCACAAAGGCATGTAGCAAACATTATGTCTGGCCTACTTGCAGTTAAATACAATAGGCAACCAACAATGGCCCTATAATTCTTTTGATCAACAGGCTTTCCCTGATCATCAGAATATATAACTACATTAGTAGCCATAGGTGTATGCATTGCTGAAGCATCAGCCATCCCAAACTTCTTTACCAATTCCTTGGCATATTTGGATTGGGAGATGAAGATGCCATCAACATCTTGCTTTACTTGGAGACCAAGAAAGTAAGACAGCTCACCCATACTACTCATCTCAAACTTGGAATGCATCAAGTTGGAGAACTTTTTGCATAGTTTGGGATCAGTGGAACCAAAAATAATGCCATCCACATACACTTGAACTAACAGGATTGTGTCCTTGTGGTGCTTGACGAAAAGGGTTCTATCAACTACTCCCCTAACAAAGTTGTTCTCTAACAAGAAACTAGCTAGAGTCTCATACCAGGCTCTTGGTGCTTGTTTGAGTCCGTAAAGAGCTTTCTGCAACTTAAATACATGTGAGGGCTGAGTTGAAGAAACAAACCCAGGTGGTTGTTCAACAAATACCTCTTCCTTTAGCTCACCATTTAGAAAGGCACTCTTGACATCCATCTGAAAAACTATAAACTTCATATAGGCTGCATTGGCAAAGAAGATCCTTATTGCCTCTAGCCTTGCAACAGGAGCAAAGGTTTGGTCATAATCTATACCTTCCTCCTGTCTGTAGCCCTGAGCTACAAGCCTAGCTTTGTTCCTTACAATGATTCCATTTGCATCCAACTTGTTTCTATACACCCACTTGGTTCCTATGATCAGTTGGCCTTTAGGTCTAGGAACCAAAGTCCATACTTTACATCTTTCAAACTGATTGAGTTCCTCTTGCATAGCAATGATCCAGTGGGGATCTAGCTCAGCATCTTTAATGGTGAGGGGCTCAATCTGTGAAAGCAAACAAGCATGCATCACATCCTGTCTTAACTGATGTCTTGTTTGAACACCAGCTGATATGTCTCCAATCACTTGAGATGTAGGATGATCTCTATGTGTGACAACATCAGCAGGTGGGTTGTGATCTTCAGCAATAGTTGGGATTAATTCCTCAGGAGGAATTTGTTCTACTATTGGTGGAACAACAACAACCTCTGCCAGGTCTTCATCACTGTCTGATTCAGTGATATGAAGAGTTGAAAGATGGAGAATCTCTTGAGTGACATCTTTGGTAGATTCTTCTACCTGCACTGAACTTGAGGAAGGGGAAGTTTCCTTCTCCTTATAAAACATTTTAGATTCATCAAAGGACACATGAACAGACTCTTCAATTTTAGAAGAAGATTTATTAAATACCCTATAAGCTTTGCTTACTTGGGAATATCCAAGAAAAATTCCCATTGAAGCTTTTGCTTCAAATTTTCTAAGGTATTCTTTATTATTATTATGAATATAAACTACACAACCAAATACTCTAAAATTATTTATTTTAGGTTTCTTTCCTTTAAGCAACTCATTTGGAGTTTTACACTTAAGCTTGTGTATCAGACTTCTATTCAAGACATAGTTGGCTGTACTAACAGCTTCTGCCCAATAGGAAAGAGGCATATTAGCATCTGCCAACAATGTGCCAGCAGCTTCAATCAGGGTTCGATTCTTCCTTTCAACTACCCCATTTTGTTGGGGAGTTCTAGGAGCTGAGAAGCTATGTTTGATACCTTCTCTCTCACAGAATTCTTGCATGAGAAGAGAGTCAAACTCAGTACCATGATCACTTCTTATCAAGGCCACATGAGTAGAGTACTCAGTCTGCACACATAATAGAAAATCTATAAGGGCTTTGAAGTTATCAGCCTTAGTTCTCAAAAAGAACACCCAAGTGAACCTAGAGAAGTCATCTACAATGACTAGGGTGTAATACTTCCCTCCTAAACTCTGTACATTTATTGGGCTAAATAGGTCCAAATGTAATAAATACAGGATTCTAGGAGAATCACTTTTATTTACTGATTTAAATGAATTCTTGGTTTGCTTGCATAATTGACAAGCCTTGCAAAGGCTCTCCTTCTTGTAGGGGCAAGAAGGTAAACCTCTAACAAGGTTGTGTTTAGATAACCTAGATATATTCTTGAGGTTAACATGGCTAAGCCTTTTATGCCATAAAGTATTGTTTTTTGGTTACTTCATTAAATAAGCAGATTTCAGAGTGAGTTGAGTTAAAATCTACTAAGTAAATGTTACCTTGTCTAAAACCTACTAATACAACATTATTATTTAAAGTAATATTACAAAGGGAGTTAGAAAATGATACATGGTATCCAGCATCACATAACTGACTTACTGAAATTAGATTATGCTTCAGTCCAGTTACATAAGCAACTCTCTTGAATATTACAGCTCTAATTGTCATCCTGCCAAAGCCTTCAGTTTGACCACAGCTTGAATCTCCAAAGATTACCTTTGGGCCAAGCTTGGCCTTGAACCTTGACAGATGTTCTGTATTTCCTTTCATATGCTTGGAGCAACCACTATCCAAATACCACTTATTTTGAGTGATAGGATTGGTCTTCACCTGCAAATAAATCAATTAAACATTGTGGACCCAGGTAACCTTGGGTCCCTTATTTTTCATATAAGAAAAATTGGAAATAAATGAATAAGCAGGTTGAGGGTGATAACTTAAAGGGTAAGATCTCCTACGTGGGATTCTCCATGCAGATGATGGGTCAATGAACCTAGGGTTTCTATTTTCATTCTGGTTTCTAAAGTTCTGGTTGGAGTTTTGAAATTCATATTGAAAACGTTGATCAGCATTCGACGATGGGTGCCCAGATCGTCGATCTCCGTTCGACCATTGGGCCTGCGATCGTCGAGCAGCGTTCGACGCTCTTTGTATTTCCTTAAATTTTTGTTTTCTTTTCTCTCTCTTAGCTTTATTTAACGCTTTATTAACTTGATTAACATGCTCAGTGTTCTTTATTCTACTAGATGAAATAAAATTCACTGGAGTTGAAAGTTGGTTTTTAAGAATGATTGGGGATTCACTAGAAGATGCTCCTAAGCCTAATTTGTTATTGCCTGACCTAGTGTTAGACATGCTGGTTATTTCAAGCAACTTAAGGCTTCTACCATTCAAAGATTCTTTTAACCTTTTTGACTTAGCTAATTCATTCTTAAGAAATTTTATTTCTTCACTAGAAGTAGTGAGTTCTGCTGTTAACTAATGTTTTCATTAGAAATTGATTCAGATTCAGCTAGTTTAATTCTAAGCTCTTTTATTTCCTTTTCAGAGCTAATTAAATCTAAACATAAAGATTTAAACTCTGATTTAAATTCATCAGATGTAAAATCATAAGATGACAATACCTCATCTTCAGTTGGCATTTCTTCATCAGAATCTGAACTCTCTGCAGCTGAGTGATTGCTGCAGGCATCAATTGCCATCAGGCAAACTTCCTTTGCCTTCTTTTCTTCTTCATCCTCACTGGAGCTTGAGGAAGAAGATTCCTCATCAGAATCGCTCCAGGTTTCAGCAACAAAGCCTCTCTCCTTCTTTTTGTTCTTGTAGGAGGATGGCTTGGAATGCTTCCTGTGCTGATCCTTGTCTTTCCTTTTATCTTTATTCTTTTCCTCTGGACAATCTGGAAGAATATGTCCAGGCTTCTTGCAACCATAGCAGATTATTTCTTTAGAAGGAGTACGATCATACCTTGGTTTTTCTTCATACTTTGAAGACTTCTTTCTGAAGTCTTTCCTTCCCATCTTGAGAAACCCTTTGGCAAATAATGTCATCAGTTCCTCATTGGACTGGCTTCCTTCAGAAGTGTCAGCAGCTTTGAGAGCAAGGGTTTGCTCTTTTCTTGTAGGAGTTGGGGTCTTTGCTTCAGCCTCAGCTTCCCTGGACTTCAGCACTTGCTCAAAAGACTTGAGCTTGATGTGAAGGGCTTCTATTGAGATTTCTGTTGTGCTTCTAGCCTCCTTGATAGGCCAGATCCTCAGATACCATGTGCTAGGGAAGCACATAAGAATCTTATCATTGACCTCTGTCAATGAAATATCCTTGTCAAGAGTCCTTAGCTCATTGATGATTGAGCTGAGCCTTGTGTACATTGCTTCAACTGATTCAGCATCAGTTTTCTTGAAATTCTCATACTATGAGATAAGGTTGGACCTTCTGTCCTTCCTTTCATCAGCTGAACCAGCTACAACTGGTTCAGTGTATCCCACATTGCTTTTGCTGAGGAGCAGTCAGCAACCTTCTGGAATACTTCATCAGACATTGTCTGAGCCAGAATGTTCATTTCCTTAGCATCTGCTATCTTTGCCTTTTTGTATTCATCATTGTAATCTGGAGGAGGCACTGCACTCATATCAGTTGATGATGAGGCAGTAGCTGCAGCAGGTGCTCTTGGTGGTCCTGACAAAATAGAAGCAAAAATACTCTCATCAATAGAGTTCATATATAATTTAATCCTTGTCTTCCAGATGCTGAACTTGGCTAAGTTGCATGCTGGAGGTCTGGTGCTAGAGTAATCCTTGAACTGGGCCATGATTGTGAAAGTGAATATCTATAAACTTTGGTATCTATCAGGATCTTATGACTTAGGTGTTAGCCTATTCAGTCAGACAACCTCCCTCTAATACCAATTGAAAGAAAAAGGGATAGATACTACTCTAGCGGGGGGGTGAATAGAGTAATCAAAAATTGCACTAGCAAAGTTTTCTATCTACTCAACTCCCTTGGAGTTGATTTGCGGAATGAGGGTTATAGATATTTGAGATGAAAACCCTAAAGCCTAACACAAGTGTTGTGCACAAAAGGCAGCCAACTGTAATTACAGTTAAGGCTTGTAATCCTAAACAGCAACTAGCAAACCTAGTTAAAATCTAATCACAGCCACAATGCAAGTAATTAATTAAAGCAATCCAGACGACACAAGGAATTTATAGTGGTTCCCCAAATAACTTGGGTACGTCCACTCCTCTACCAACAAGCTAGGAATCTACTCAGGTTTTTGATCAGGTGCCCTGCCACCAACAAGATCTGCTTCAGGTAGATCCAGAAACCCTTTAGTCTTTTGATCAGGTGTCTAAAAACCAACACAGGTTTTTGATCAGGTGCCCTGCCACCAAGGGATACTTTTGAAGGGAGTAATAACCCTTTACAGGAGGGGGAAAGGAGGTTAAGGTGTCTTCTCTATTTTACAATAGATTAGAGAAGCACAATAAATTGCACTGAGCTAGAAAGCTCTAAAAGAATCAAGGCTCCCCCTGGCTAAAAGAACGTCCAGGTGAAGTCTTGCTTCAGTGCAGAAACACTTCAGAAAATACTGAAGGAAAAAGCTACAAGAAGATAAATAATATGAAATAAAATTTCTTCTTCAGGCAGCTTTCACATCTAACTGAGAAGAAGTTTTAGTTCTTCACTCTTCTTCAACCTGAGTTCTCCTGCCTCAAGGAAGATCTTCACTCAGAGCTTTTTGAAGAAGAAGAACTAAAACTTCTTCTCAGTTAGATGTGAACGAGCTGAGAGCAGTTGGAAACTGTAAGTTCATAAGCTTGAATGCTGCTGATAGTTTTTTTTTGTATGTGAGAACTAGTTGATTTCTTTCTTCAAAGAAGTCTTTATATAGAAGCAGCAGCAGCAACGGCTCTTACTTGAGTTTGAATCTTGTCTTCTACTGAACTCTAAAAGCTGGGCTGCAAAAAGAATAAAGCAAAACAAAAAATACTGCAGACAGATATTCTATAAGAGGATAAAGCTTTCTAAGAAGCTGCAAATAACTCTGATGAAATAATACAAGAGAAAGTCACATCAGAAGAGACTCTTTACAGCTAAGGAAGTCTTTTTGAGTCTAAGGCTATAAAGGACAGCCTGGCAGATAAAGCAGAAATCATATCTCAGCTAATGAGACAAACAACTTTGTCAGAAAAAGATTAGCTCATGCATAAGGAATAGAACAGATATTGCATGGAAATAATATCACAATTTATTCAAATAATCATTTATAAAATGTGCCAAAATAAATATGAAATTAATCACATCATAGAAGACGACAAAACTACTCAAGACATACAGCAAAACGTTGAGCGACCCTCGGAGATCGTCGACCTAAGCACAGAGATCGTCGACCTATCGGACAGATAGTCGAACGATCCAGATAGTCGAACTATCAAAGAAGATAGTCGAACTACCTCAGCAGATAGTCGACCTATCAGAACAGATAGTCGAGCTATCAGATAGTCGATCTATCCGGACAGATAGTCGAACTACCAAAGTAAAACAGATAGTCGACCTATCAAACAGATAGTCGACCTATCACAGAAAACAGATAGTCGACCTATCAACAGATAGTCGAACTATCAAAGCAAAATAGATAGTCGACCTATCAACAGATAGTCGAACTATCAGATAGTTGAACTATCCAAGCAGATAGTCGAACTATCAAAGAAGAGCAGATAGTCGACCTATCAACAGATAGTCGAGCTATCACAGAAAGCAGATAGTCTACCTATCAACAGATAGTCGAACTATCAGATAGTTGAACTATCCAAGCAGATAGTTGATTTATCAAAGAAGAACAGATAGTCGCCCTATCAACAGATAGTCGAACTATCAGATAGTTGAACTATCCAAGCAGATAGTCGAACTATCAAGCAACACAGATAGTCGACCTATCAACAGATAGTCAAACTATCAACGCAGACAGAACGTCGACCAACTGATAGACGATCGTCGATCAGACGATAGACGATAGTCGAGCGGCGTTCGACCATAGTCGAACGAAAAACAACTTAACCAAATTTATATATGGAAAAGTGACGCCTCTAAAACTAGAGCAACAAACTAAACAACTAACCTTTGACCATAGATAAATCTTGGGTCAAGAGACTAAAAGAGAAGACTAAACTCAATTCAAAACATAGGGTACCAACACGGTCTCCTACAATGTCTCGCTCTCTTTCTCTGGTATTGCCGAGCAGTTATCCCATTGTCTAACCGCCCGGCTTGTTCGGTCTGCTTATTTCTAACCACACAGTCACTGTACATTTTTAGTCCCACATTGTTAGTTTGTACTCTCTCCCATCTCCTCCATTCTATAAAAGGGAGGCCATACCTTTGTAAATAATATTTTTTTGGATAATAAAACTTTCATTATTCAAAGTTCCGGCTTGTTTTCTAGTCATTTTTTGCTACTTTCACAATATTGCGTGTGCGCGCTCGTATACGTGCGAGTGTGCATCCCGCGTGTGCTCCCACAACGCGTGAGCATACCACTACACGTGCTATACATAATGGTGCAAGCTCGTTTCCCGGGCATGCACCCCCGCGCACGCGTGTCCGGGCAGCCCTCCTCTATGTTCCTCCTGCCTCGCTTCCCGTTGTAACTTCTCAACTTAACTCGCTTCGTCCTGCTCCCCTTCATTCGCTCCCTCCATAGGACCCAAAATATACTTGAGAACAAAAGTCCCTGTACTCCTTTTGCTCCAACTCTAAGATCCAAGGACTTCGGGGGGCAAATGATGGGGAAGACCCGAATTTACAGGAATTTTAGGCTGCACATAGTCAGAATTCGCTTGCCCCCACTAACAAAGTGGGGAGTTATAAATGAAACTGCCGTGCACACTTGATCTATGTTGTAACTCCCCTGGTTTTTCAAGATTTATTTAAATTCTTATTGACGTCTTTTTACGTCAGGGTGTTACTTTGACGCATGTTTAACTGGTGTCGTTGATGGAACGTGGCTTTTTGCTCATTGGTACTCGGGTTTTTGACTTAGAATGTTAGCATGACTAATTTCAAAGAAGTTTTGATATTCCCTTGCGAGTCGAGGTTTGTTTTTGAACACGACAGAGCCTTTTGTGTTTTGACTTTTTGAGATTTTTACCCAAGTTTTGTTTTTCAGATCTTAGTTCCGAGTTTGTCATCGGATTCGTAGCATCGATATTTAGCTACAGTGCGATTTTCATAGAAATCCGAGTTAGTGCGAGTTTTAGTCATTTAGACGTTTTAATTATAATAATAATATATTATTATATTATATTATATATTCCATATAAATAGCCTCTTATTATACGCAAACCCTATTCATCATTTTCTTTATGAAACCGCCGACTATTTTGCGAAAGAGAGAAAGAGGTAGTCTTTGGAGAGCCTTTGGCCGTCGATTTTAGGAGCTCCGGTTCACGAAACCGTTGATGGAGGGTAGATTTGGATTGCTCTCACCGCGATCTACGTTTCTACTGTAACGTCCCAATTCGCGCTAGTTCCCTCGCACGAGTTTTGAGTAAAGAGACTTGACTCGATCTCGGGACGCACTGGCAAAAGGTGTCAAGTGCGTTGAATGGAGTGTAGGGTTGAGTGATATCCAACGAATCGAAAGGAAATAGCCCAAGGGAAAATCGACGAGAATGGAAGTTGATACTCGCCGATCGACGGGTATCGGGAGTGATACTCACCGATTCGACGGGTATCGATGGTCGATACCCGCCAGATTCAGAACTGAAGATTGGGAATTAGGTTAAGTGAAAGTCGACGAGAATGCCCGGCGATTCTCACCAATCGACGAGAATGCCCGGCGATTCTCACAGATCGTCGAGAATGCCCAGTGATACCCATCGATCGTCGAGTATTGCTGACAGATACTCAATGCACTCAACGCCAAAATTTCCGATAAGTGGGCTAAGTGAAATTCGTCGGGTATCATTATTGATACCCGATGAATTCGTCGAGAATGCCCGACGATTCTCGCCGATCATCGAGAATGCCCGGTGATACCCACCGATCGTCGAGTATCGCTGACTGATACTCAACGCACTCAACGCCAGGAATTTTCGATAAGTGGGTTAAGTGAAATTCGCCGGGTATCATTGTCGATACCCGACGAATTCATCGAGAATGCTCGCCGATTCTCGCCGATCGTCGAGAATGACGGTTGATTCCCGTCGAATTTGACTTGTGCATTTTCTTTGCCCAGGAAGATTTGCCGGCTTGTACAGGCGGACCAAACAGGACTTCAGGATTCATACTGATGATGATTCCTTGGACCGGGTCACTTCAATATGACCCATTAGGGGCGGTCCAATGGGGCGTTGACACATGGAGGAAGGATTTAACCTAATACATCGGTTTATAAGAGGAGATAAAGCCGAACCCTAGCCGATTGTTCTTGCTGTCATCGTGGACCTCGCGAATCCGACAGAGCCGCGGGAAGCAGTCAGAGTTCCTGGAGGCGGCCTTCTCTCTCTCTCTCTCCTTCCATTGCCGTGAAGAACAACTGCACCAAGCAAGAGATGCCGCAAAGAAGAATGACTAGATCCATGGTCGGAAATGGTGTTACCGCTAGAAACGAGGTGAGCTTCCTCCACTCTCCCTTGGTGCTAGATCTATATTTAATATTCTAGGAGAGATATCGACTCTTTAGAGTCTTGATGGTGAGGAGGAGATTTCTTAGGGAAAAGCAATGCCTAGGTCGTTTTCTAGGCTTAGTCCCCTCCAACCTCTTCATTCTTCAAAGTGAAGATGAGAGAGTGATTCGTGGAGAAATATGGCTTCGTGAGGGTGAATAAGGGTGGACGATTTTTGGAGGAGTTTTTGGGAGATTTGTGCAAGGAGGAAGATGAACGGATGCCGTTCATCTCGCCTTAAGATGCGTGCAGAAATCTGTTTTCTTCATGCAGCGACCTTCGTGTCCAATTTCGGGGGTGTTATGGTCATATCAGGGTTTTCGACTAAACACGAAAGTCGTAGCCCTCGAAATTATCTTTCAAATGAGTGGTTGCACGTTTCCAGGCGATACCTGTAGACACAGGAAAGTCAGTTCGAATCTGCTGTGATTGGGGAAAAATCATGTACACAGTAGGCTTCAAGAGAATATCTGGTGTGATGCGATCAAATATGGGATTTCGAATAAACACGAAAGTTGTAGCCCTTTAAATTATATTTCCAACGAGTGGTTACATGCACTCGTCGGATTTTTTTAGCCTCGGGAATCCTTGGTCGAAGTTCCTGGCCGGATTAAGGTTGCACCTAAATTCTGGGCTGTGTAATGTGGAATTCGATTCGGTGGAATTTAATGTGGTGATCCAACTCGAGGCTTGGATGAACTCTTTTGACATGGTCATCATAGTAATATGATAAGTTGAGGTTATAGATCTGAATTCGTATAATGAGTTGTGGACAAGCCTAATTGAAGGAAAGGGCCTGACATAATTGGGTAGATATAATTGGATAAATGTATAAATGATTTAACTATGGCCATGATGTATGTTGAATGGAAAAAAGGGAATAAGTAATCCAATGATTAGAGTGTCATCTCCCTATGGGTAGCATTGTGGAAGTAACAAGTGCGGTGTTGACCGTCACTAGTTGGAATGAGATTGAGATGAGTAAAGTTGGACGGTTGGGCTTGGCCCTCGGTGTTCACGTCCCGAGGCTTCTCCCGTATTTTATGGATGGTTGTGGCTTGGTCCTCGGTGTTCACGTCCCGAGGCTCCTTCCATGCCACGATATTGTGGAATTGCATGTGGTGTGAGTCGACACGTTGTGTCGTAATCCCGGGTTAAGGATAGTATGGCAGGTCTACGGGCTCGCCAATTGTCACACCGATGGGAGTTGACAGCTAGAACTTGGACGGTTGGGCATGGTCCTCGGTGTTCACGTCCCGAGGCTCCTTCCGTGCCAAGTGAACTGTTGGGCTCAGCGGGTTCTCTTGGGTAAATGAGCACCAAGATCCTAGCCCCGAACTGGCCTATGCAGCAGGCTATGCAAACTCCGCGGACCAAGCCCAACCATCCATCAAATACGACACCACGTGTCACTTGAGGTTTTGTATGGTTGGGTTGGCATTTATATGTTGATATTGGTTGAAGCCGGCAGGATAGGTGTCTTGTGGTACAGGCTGACCTGAGTGTTAGTGTTACTGCAAGGTGGCTGTTCTGGGCATAAGACCCCTCTCGTGCTGTGTCTTGTGTTCCGAGAGGGGGGTCTTACATCTACGGTGAGTTTTTTCCCGTTTCTTGGATTTTTAGGAATTAATGTGTGCGGTTGAGCTTCTTTCTTCTCGAAAAGTTTCATTTTTCCTACTTAGGTGTTTTTGCGGTCAGATCCGTGAGGAGGAGCGTTGCTTGGCCAGATTTCTGGAGGTTCAGACAAGTGGTGTTTTCTAACCCTTGCCAAGTTTGTTTTTTGTGTTCTTTGTAGCTTTTTCTTCCCTTTTCTCCTTAGATTTTAGGAGTGGTGTAGGGTTTGACCAAGGACGGCCTGCTGCATGTGTAGGATTTCCAGTAAGGTTAAGGTAAGTTTCGTCGAATTTGATAGTTAGCCTAAGTAAAATTCATTTTAAATGACAGCTAGTCTAGACAAAATCATCGAGTATAAGTCTGTTAATCTATTTAAACTCATCTTATATGGTCGTCAGTCTAAGTTAGAATTAGACATCTATGACAGTTGGGTAATTCGTCGTATATAGTGGGTCAAAAATCATCGAATATCCTCTAAATTCATCCGGTGAAGTTGTATTTGGTCCAAGTAAAATTCGGTGAGTATCAGTTCGAGCAGAGTCAAATTCATAGAGTATCCGTTGAAATTTCGGCGGGTAATGCTTGTCGTGTAGTGTTGTTATATTTGTTGAGTATTGGGAATTGAGATCGTCGAGTATAAGACTTGGCGTTGAGTCAATTAGACCTGGCGCTGATAGCGTTGAGTGATATTTGAGTTTAAGTCAAATTCGTAGAGTTATCTCGACGAATTCATCAAGTAATGCTAGCTTAGCGTTGAGTCCGTTGAGTATAAGCCTTGGTGTTGAGTGAGATTTGAGTTTAAGTAAAATTCGTCGAGTTATCTCGATGAATTTGTCGAGTAATGTCAGTGGCAATGAGTGTATAACCCTTGGCGTTGAGTGTCAGTGAGACTAAGTATAAGGCATTGAGGGTGTTTGAAAGTGAGGATAGATACAACTCTAGAGGGGGGGGGGGGTTAATAGAGTATTGAAAAATTATGACAATCTACTCAACTCCCTTAGAGTTAGTTTGCGGAATGAGTTTATAGAATTTGAAACCCTAGAGCCTAACACAAACTGTGGTGCACAAGAGAAAGCTAACTATAATTATAGTTTCAGCTTTAGTCCTATCACAGCAACTAGCAGTCCTAGTTAGTTCTACTCATAGCCACAGTGCAATAATTAAACTCAGCAACACAGAAAACACAAGAGGTTTATAGTGGTTCCCTCTAAATAGGTACATCCACTCTTCTACCACCCTGGTAGAAATCCACTACAGGTTTTTGTTCAGGTGCCCTGCCACCAACTGATCTGGTTCAGGTAGATCAAGTAGACCCTTTGAGCTTTTGATCAGGAGCTCAAAATCAAACACAGGTTTTTGCTAAGGTGCCCTGCCACCAAGGTTCACTTTTGAAGGGAGTAATAACCCTTTGTACAGGAGGGTGAGAGAGTTAGAATGTCTTCTCTATTGTAAAACAAGATTAGAGAAGCTAGTGGATTGCACAGAGCTAGAAAGCTCTAAGGAATCAAGGCTCCCCTTGCTTAGAGAATATCCAGGAAGAAGTCTTGCTTCAGGGTGCAGGAACTCTTCTGAACTCTTGACAGATAAAATCTGTTGTCTTGAAATTCTTTGATGGAGCAGCTTGAAGAAGACTCTTGATGTAGAATGTTTGTTCTTCTTCAATCAGCTTTTCTTTCTTCTTTTTCTTCTTCTTGAGGCACTGAGTGTGAATGTTCCTGGAAGCAGGATGAACTCAGGATTTGAAGAAGAATGCTGAAGAAAGTAGTTCTTCTTAGTTGAATGTGAAATGATCTGAGAGCTGTATCTTCTTCTTTTGAATTTGTATATGAATTTGTGTGTCTGTCTGTATCTTTCTATATGTATATTTATGTATATTCAAACTTCTTTAAAAAGAGCTCTTTATATATTAGCCTTTGTAACGGCTCTAATTGTTTGTCTTCTTCTGAGATCTGCAATCTGGGCTGCAAATAGCACAATACAAAAATATATCCTGCAGAAAGACATCCTATAAAGGGATAAAGCTTTCTGAGAAGCTGCATATCCAATCTGATAAAAGAATACTTGAGAAAGTCACATCAGACAAAACTCTTTACGGCCAAAGAAGACTTTTGTGTCTAACGGCTATAAAGGACAGCATGACAGATAAAGCATAAAGATATGTCAACTAATAAGACACAAGACTTTGTCAGAGTGGAGCTTGACTTATGCAAAAAGAATGGGGCAAAGATTTCCTGAGATGTAAGCATAAAATCAATGAAACAATCTATAATAAAATATGCCAGATAAATAAGAAATAGATCATAGAAGAAAAGGAATATAATATTACTAAAAGCAGACAAACGAACGTCGAACGATCCTCGGAGATCGTCGATCGAACCACAGAGATCGTCGACCTAACTACAGAGATCGTCGACCTAACTACAGAGATCGTCGACCTAACTACAGAGATTGTCGACCAAACTACAGAGATCGTCGACCTAACAATAGAGGAGATAGTCGACCTATCAGAACAGATAGTCGAGCTATAAGATTGTTTAGCTATCAAGACAGATAGTCGAATTATCAAAATAGATAGATGATCTGCTGACTGACGATAGTCGACCAACTGATAGACGATAGTCGATCGGTTGATAGACGAAAGTCAAGCGTCGTTCGACTATAGTCGAGAATAAAATAACTTAGCCAGATTTTCATATGGATAAGCGACAACTCTACAACTGAGGGAATCTAACATAAAAACTAACCTTTGACCATAGATAAATCTTGGGTCAAGAAACTAATAGAGAGGTACTTAACATAAATCCAAACTATGGTACCAACAATCTCCCCCTATTTGGGTCAAGTCTCTCAAAACAACAAACAACAACAAATGCTATAAAATAAGATATAAACACAACATTAACCTGTTAGGATCAAAGTGTATCATATCATAAATAAGCATCAATTATACCAAACAAATAATAAAACAGATAGTCAATAAAAAATAAATAACTCAAACAGCATCAGAATCTTGATTTAGACACAGAAGAACCAGGAAGAAAAGAAATTTTCCTGAAGGGATCTGGAGCATCTTTCTTTGATGTCTTCAAGTCTTGTTCTCCAATGATCTTGGATTCTCCTGCTCTTGGCACAACAGCTTCTGGATGCTTTTGCATATACTTTGAAGCATCAAAAACCTCAGGTCTCACCTAGAACCTGTCTAGTTCCTTCTTCCTGAACTTTGACATTGTAGTTAAGCCTGTTGCATCTTTGCCTTCAGCTCTAGCTTGTCTGATCTGGGCTGATCCAACTAATTCGAGAAATATGGCCATCCTGAAATCAGTATTAAGCTCTTGTCTTTCATATTCACTATCATCGGCTGGATCAAGAGGTTTTATGGTCTTGAATTGAGTAGAGAGGTTTAACAAGCTTGTAGCTAGCTCTTTGTTTTCTTGAATAACAAGAGAAGATGGAGGAGCAAATTCTGCATATTTCTTACTGGATTTTTCAGAGTAGATTATCCTTTTTCTTTTTGAATCTGTTTGCTTTTTCTGAATTGGTTTTCTGAATGGTATACTTTTCTTTTCCTTGGGAGGTGAAGCTTTTCTCTTGGGTGAAGGAGGAGGAGAAAATGTTGGTCTATGATGAACACTTTCCTTCACTTGTTCTTTTGATTCAGCCTCTTGTCCTTGTTAGCCTGACTGGGATTTGCCTTGGAAACCTGGATTACTTCTTCTCTGATGAGCTTTAGAGGGATTGAATCTTGCCAGAAGGAGCTGAGGGATTGGCAGAAAAATTTCCTGAGGCTCTTGCACTAGGAGGAGGAGGACCTCTAGGATTCAACTTTGGAACTGGAGAGTCAAATCTTTTGCTTTTCTTTCTCTTCTTCTGTTGGTTCCTGGTATAGTCCCATCAATGTTGGTATTCTTTTTATTTGGGTTCAATCCCTTTCAATATGTAGTATGGGATATCATGATTTGGATTTGGTGGAGGAGGAGCAACAACCTTCCTCTTCCTTTTAGCAATTTTCTTCTTCTTTGAACCTTCTGAATCATCAGAATCATCCTCATCATCAGAGTGAGATGACTGAGGTTGGTCATAAGGGTCTAAGGCATCTTGATCAACCATTTCTTTTGCTTTTAGGGAAGCTTTCTCTCTTTCTTCTTCTAAGGCATCCTGTGCCAAAAGAGTATCAAGGTCTAGTCCTGGGGTGTAATCCCAGACTATAGATCTTTCTTCTTGTTCATCTGTAACTTTCTCTTACTCAACTGTAACTGTCTTGAGGACCAGTTCTTCTAGAGCTTTCTCAGCTTCAGGTTCTTCTATTGCAGCAGGTTCTTGAGCTAGATCTGTAGCCAAAGGGAGGCAAAAATGTTCTAAATGGGCTAGAAACATTCCTTCAAGATACTCACAGGTTAACATGTCAGTTAACAGGTCAGTAAATTGAGATAAAGAAATACCTGCAGGATTTCCTAACTCCCATAAGTTATCTAGAAAGGAGGTAATGACTCCTTCCAGGTATAGGGCAATAATGGGAGTGGAGGATTCTTCAAGACAGGCTTTACAAGCAAATTCTGCTTCCATGATAACATCAAGCTGGCCTCTGTCCTGAGACTTGAGTTACATGAACAACTGCTGGAGGAGAGACTAGGGGAAGTCCTGAGACATCTTCCTGGAACATCTCCCCCTGCCTGATTTCAGTGGGTACTGAACTCAGGCCCCTAAGTGAAGAGGGCTCAGCAGAGTTGGAGAGGGCATTGATGGATGATGTAAGGGAAGAAATGGAAGAGACAAGTGGGGGAATTGCTGCTTCAATCATGGATTTGATTGAAGGAGTAATTAGCTCCAAGATGCTGGCTATGAATGCTGGTGTGATTTAAAAAGTGGTGGATGGGGGAATCACAATAGATGGAAGATCATCAGGGATAATGTTCTCCTGATGAGATGCAAATGCATGAGCTGGTGATGGAGATACAGATGTATGAAGATCAATATTATCTTGATGTGAAATTTGTGACTGAGGTGGAGTTGGTAGAGTCTCAGAAGCCAACAGATCAAAAATAGGATATGAAATCCAAGCAAGATGAGAAGGGGGGAGATGCTGGTGGTGATGCATGGAGAATAGTTGAAGAATCTACTGGAAGAGAGGCAGTGGATGTAGATGGCACTTCAGTAGAAGTGGATGGTAAGGCAGTAGATGTGGATGGCAATGCAGATGAAGGTGGAATGGGTGGAATGGAGGAGCCTTCTTCAGGTAGGTGGGGAGTGACTGGTACAGTCCTGGTGCTCTCAGATGTAACAGGAGCAACCCCAGCAGGTGAGGGCTTCTAAATATTCCTTCTCCACTTTATGAACAAAGTGGGGTCCATCTTCTTCGTTGCATTTATAGAAGTAGAATTTGTTCCCAATAGTTGGGGATACTTCTCCCTTAGAAATATTCCAATTACCCTTCCAAGGGTTACCTCTTTCTTAGATTTCTTCTTCCTGATCAAATCAAAAACTATTCCTACCCAATTGATTTCTTTTTTGTTGACAAGGGCACATATCAAGGCAAACTGCTGCCTGGTAATATTGTCATGAGCAGAGTGCTTACCCAATAGCACTTTTCCAACCAGTTCTGCTAAGAACTTAATCCTCATCGGAAACTTTACTTTTAGTAAATTGGAAGGAATGCCTTCGGCATGACCTAGCTCGACAAGCATCCTTCCATACTCTTGAGTATCTTAGTCATACTCCTCTTGACCATTAATCAAATCAAAAATCTCAGTCAAGACGGCAGGAGTCAAAGTTATCTCCTCGCTGCTGATGGTCCCGGTCATCAATTCGTCACTGTACGACGAAGTGTAGACCCATTCTTTAATCTCTGGAATATTAATCTTAATCCTTGTGGACATCAGCTTCTCTATTCCTTGATCCTTGTACAGCTGGAGTATCTCTAGAATCTCAGCATCGCAGGCCGCTTAACGAATCAAAGTCCACGCTGAACCCGGCGTCAAACTTCATCACTGTCAGAAGAGCTAGAGCAATCGCCATCAATTTTGTCTGAGAAGACGAGAGAAACAAAGAGCAAAGAGCGTGGGGCCGAGCTCAAGTCAAACCTTACAAGCAGGAATGAAGAATACGAAAAGACGAGCTCTGTCGACTATAAAAAGAACGATCTATTAACCTAGGTTGACCATCGTTTTTATATTAAAACGACAATCGTCGACCTGTTTTAACAGATAGTAGAAGCGATAGTCGAACGGTCGTTCGACGATCGTTTCCTGAAGCAGAGTAGTCGAGCAATCGTTCGACTATTTATGTCTTCACAAGCAAATGAGTCGGCGTCAACCATAGGTCGACGATAGGCTCAACCTGTTCGACTATCGTCGAACGTCATTCGACGATCTTCAAATAGATTTCAACAAAGACAGAAGTCACAACTTAGTCTTTTCCATTTATCATGCCTAGTTGAACCAAAAAGAACAGATGCTTCTTTTCATCTAAGGGCTTGGTGAAAATATCACCTCTCGGATGGTCAGTGGATATGAACTCAAGGACTGATCTTGTTCTTTTCCACACAATCTCTTAGAAAATAGTGCCTGATCTCAATGTGCTTGGTCCTAGAGTGGTGCATAGGATTTTGTGCTATGGAAATAGCACTGGTACTATCACACATGATTTTTATGTTCTTTTGTGTGTACCCATAATCCAAAAGCTGGTTTTGAATCCACAGGATCTATGAACAACAACTAGCAGCTGCTATATATTCAGCCTCTGTAGTTGAAGTTGAGACAAAAGCTTGTTTCTTACAGAACAAAGAGATAAATCTCTCTCCCAGGAACTGAAATGTTCCTGAGGTACTTTTCCTGTCAACTCTACAACCAGCATAGTCAGAATCAGAGTATCCAATTAACTCAAATTCCGATTCAGCTGGGTACCATAGTCCTAAATTTGGACATCCCTTCAGGTATCTCAAAATTCTCTTGAGAAGAATTAAATGAGATTCCTTGGGGTTGACCTGGAATCTAGCACATAGGCATGTGGCAAACATTATATCTGGTCTACTTGCAGTTAAATACAATAGGGAACCAGCAATGGCCCTATAGTTTTTCTGATCAACTGGCTTACCCTGATCATCAGAATCTATAACTACATTAGTAACCATATGTGTATGCATTGCTGAAGCATCAGCCATCCCAAACTTCTTTACCAATTCCTTGGCATATTTGGATTGGGAGATGAAGATGCCATCAGCATCTTGCTTTACTTGGAGACAAAGAAAGTAAGACAGCTCACCCATACTACTCATCTCAAACTTAGAATGCATCAGGTCTGAGAACTTTTTGCAAAGTTTGGGAACAGTGGAGCCAAAAATAATATCATCCACATAACTTGAACTAACAGTATGGTGTCCTTGTGATGCTTGACAAACAGGGTTCTATCAACTACTCCCATAATAAAGTTGTGCTCTAACAGGAAACTAGCTAGAGTCTCATACCAGGCTCTGGGTGCTTGCTTAAGTCCAGAAAGAGCTTTTTTCAACTTGTAAACAAATGAGGGTTGAGTTGAAGAGACAAACCCAGGAGGTTTGTTCAACAAACACCTCTTCCTTTAGATTACCATTTAGGAATGCACTCTTGACATCCATCTGAAAAACCTTAAACTTAATATAGGCTGCATAGGCTAGAAAGATACTTATTGCCTCTAGCCTTGCAATAGGGGAAAGGTTTGGTCATAGTCTATACCTTTCTCCTGTCTGTAGCCCTGAGCTACAAGCCTAGCTTTGTTTCCTTACAATAATTCCTTTGGCATCCAACTTGTTTCTAAACACCCACTTGGTGCCTATGATCAGTTGGCCTTTAGGTCTTGGAACCAAAGTTATACTTTACATCTTTCAAATTGATTAAGCTCCTCTTGAATAGCAATGATCCAGTGGGGATCTAGCTCAGCATCTTTTATAGTGAGGGCTCAATCTGTGAAAGGAAACAAGCATGCATCACATCCTGTCTTAATTGATGTCTTGTTTGCACATTAGCTGATATGTCACCAATCACTTGAGATGTAGGATGATCTCTAAGTATGACAATATCAGCAGGTGGGATGTGATCTTCAACAATAGTTTGAATTAATTCCTCTTGAGGAATTGGATCAACTGTTGGTGGTACAGCAACTGCTTCCACAGTGTCTCCATCACTGTCTGAATCAGTGATATGAAGAGTTGAAATATGGAGAATCTCTTGAGTGACATCTTTGCATGACTCAGGTACTACAATGAGCTTGAAGGAAGGAGAAGTTTCCTCTCCTTGTAAAACATCTTTGACTCATCAAAAGAAAATGCACAGACTCCTCTATTTTTAGAGTTGATTTGTTAAACACCCTATAAGCTTTGCCTACTTTGGAATATCCAAGAAAAATTCCCATTGAAGATTTGGCTTCAACTTTCTAAGGCATTCTTTGTTTTTATTGTGAATATACACTACACAGCCAAAGACTCTAAAATAATTAATTTTATGTTTCTTTCCTTTAAGCAACTCATGAGGAGTTTTACTCTTAAGCTTGTGTATAAGACATCTGTTCAAAACATAATTAGCTGTGCTAACAGCTTCTGCCCAATAAGAGAGAGGCATGTTAGCATCTTCTAACAATGTTCCTGCAACTTCAATTAGGGTTCTATTCTTCCTTTCCACTACCCCATTTTGTTAGGGAGTTCTAGGAGCAGAGAAGCTATGTTTGATACCTTCTTTCTCACAGAATTCTTGCATAAGAAGAGACTCAAACTCAGTACCATGATCACTTCTGATCAAGGCCACATGAGTAGAATACTCAGTCTGCACACATAGCAGAAAGTCTGTAAGAACTTTGAAGTTATCAGCCATAGTTCTCAAAAGAACACCCAAGTGAACCTAGAGAAGTCATCTACAATCACTAAAGTGTAAAACTTCCCTCCTAGACTCTGTACATTTATTGGGCCAAAAAGGTCCAATTGTAATAAATACAGGATTCTAGGTGAATCACTTTTATTCACAGATTTAAAGGAATTTTTGGTTTGCTTGCCTAATTGACAAGCCTTGCATAGGCTTTCCTTATTGTAGGGGCAAGAAGGTAAACCTCTAACAAGGTTGTATTTAGATAACCTAGATATGTTCTTGAGGTTAACATTGCTAAGCCTCCAATGCCATAAGGTGTAATTATTTATTACTTCATTAAACAGGCAGATTTCATATTGAGTTGAGTTAAAATCTACTAAATAAATATTACCCTGTCTAATACCTAATAACACTACATTACTATTTAAAGTAATATTGCAAAGAGTGTCAGTGAAAGATACCTGATAACCTGCATCACATAACTGGCTTACTGAGGTTAGGTTGTGCTTCAGACCAGTTACATATGCAACCCTTTTGAATGTTACTGCTCAAATGGTAAACCTACCATATCCTTCTATTTGACCACAGCTGGAATCCCCAAAGATCACCTTTTGTCCAAGCTTGGCCTTGTATCTTGACAGATTTTCTTTGTTTCCTGTCATGTGTTTGGAACAGCTACTATCCAAATACCATTTATCTTTAATAATTGGATAGGTATTCACCTGCAAATTAAACAATTAGACATTGTGGACCAAGACAACCTTGGGTCCATTATTATTCACATAATGAAAGCTTGAAATAAAATAATAAGCAGGTTGGGGTTTATATCCTAAGGGATAGGATCTCCTAGGTGGAATACTCCATGCAGTTGATGGGTCAATAAACCTAGGGTTTCTATTTACATTAGGATTTCTAAGGTTCAGGTGATTATTTTGAAAATCATATTGAGATCGTCGATCATCGTTCGACGATCGATGCTCAGATCGTCGAGCATCGTTCGACCATTATGCCTTCGATCATCGAGCATAGTTTCAACGACTTTGTAGTTCTTTAAATATTGTGTTCTCTTTTCTCTCTCTTAGCCTTATTTAAAACTTTGTAAACTTGAATTACTTGCTCAGTATTCTTTATTCCATCAGCTGAAATAAAGTTTACTGGAGTTGAAAGATGGTTTTTAAGAACCAAGGGGGGTTCACTTGGTGAAGCTCCTAAGCCTAGTTTGTAATTACCTGTCCTAGTGTTTGACATGCTAGTAATTTCTAGTAGCTTAAGGCTTCAACCATTTAAAGATTCTTCTAATCTTTTGGATTTGGCTAGTTCAGTTTTCATTAGAGATAGTTTCTGATTATGCTATCATATTCCTAAGCTCCTTAATTTCTTTTTCTGAGCTAATTAAATCTAAACATAGAGATTTAAATTCAGATCTAAATTTAGCAGAGGTAAAATCATAAGAAGACAATACCTGGTCTTCTGTAGGAATTTCTTCTTCATCAGAACTCTCAGCAGCTGAATGATTGCTGCAGGCATCAATTGCCATTAGGCAAATTTCCTTTGCCTTCTTCTCTTCCTCATCTTCACTGGAGCTTGAGGAGGAAGATTCCTCATCTGAATCACTCCAGGTATCAACAACAAATCCTTTCTCCTTCTTCTTATTTTTGTAGGAGGAGGACTTGGATTGCTTCTTCTGATTTTCTTTTTCTTTTCTCTTATTCTTGTTCTTTTCCTCTGGACACTCTGGTAGAATGTGTCCAGGTTTCCTGCAGCCATAACAAATAATTTCTTTAGCAGGTGATCTATCATACCTTGGCTTGTCTTCATATCTTGAAGACTTCTTTCTGAAGTCCTTTTTGCCCATCTTGAGAAACCTTTTGGCAAAGAGTGCCATCAACTCCTCATTGGATTGGCTTCCTTCAGAAGCATCAGCAGCTTTGAGAGCAAGAGTTTGCTCTTTCCTAGTTGGAGTGGGAGTCTTAGCTTCAGCTTCAGCTTCCCTTGACTTTAGAACTTGCTCAAAAGATTTGAGCTTGCCAAGAAGGGCTTCAGTTGAGATCTCAGTAGTACTTCTGGCCTCCTTAATGGGCCAGATCCTAAGATCCCAAGTGTTGGGGAAGCACATCAGTATCTTATCATTGACCTCTATCAATATTATCTCCTTATCAAGGGTTCTCAGCTCATTGATGATGGAGCTGAGCCTGGTGTACATAGCTTCAACTGATTCAGCTTCAGTCTTCTTGAAGTTTTCATATTGAGATATAAGGTTGGACCTTCTGTCCTTCCTCTCATCAGCTGAACCAGCTACAATCTGGTTCAGTGAGTCCCACATGGCTTTTGAAGAAGTGCAATCAGCCACTTTCTGAAAGGTTTCATCAGACATGGTCTGAGCCAGAATATTCATGGCTTTTGCATCAACTACTTTTGCTTTCTTGTATGCATCATTGTAGTCTAAAGGTGGCACTACACTGAGATTTATAGATGTTGTAGAAGTGGCTGCAGCAGGTGGTGTTGGAGGTCCTATCAAAATAGAAGAAAAAAATATCTTCATTAATAGAATTCATATATAACTTGATTCTTGCCTTCCAGATGCTGAACTTAGCTAAATTGCAAACTGGAGGTCTGGTGCTAGAATAATCCTTGTACTGGGCCATGAAGTGAATGTCTATAAACTTTGTATCTATCTGGATCTTGTGACTCAGGTGTTTGCATATACAGTCAGTCAACCTCCTTCTTATACCAATTGAAAGTGAGGATAGATACAACTCTAGAGGGGGGGGGGGTGAATAGAGTATTCAAAAATTATGACAATCTACTAAACTCCTTAGAGTTAGTTTGCGGAATGAGTTTATTGATATTTGAAACCCTAGAGCCTAACACAAAGTGTGGTGCACAGAGAAAGCTAACTGTAATTACAGTTTCAGCTTTAGTCCTATCACAGCAACTAGTAGTCCTAGTTAGTTCTACTCACAGCCACAGTGCAATAATTAAACTCAGCAACACAGACAACACAAGAAGTTTATAGTGGTTCACTCTAAATAGGTAGATCCACTCTTCTACCACCCTGGTAGGAATCCACTACAGGTTTTTGTTCAGGTGCCCTGCCACTAGCTGATCTAGTTCAGGTAGATCAAGTAGACGCTTTGAACTTTTGATCAGGAGCTCAAAATCCAACACAGGTTTTTGCTAAGGTGCCCTGCCACCAAGGTTCACTTTTGAAGGGAGTAATAACCCTTTGTACCGGAGGGTGAGTGAGTTAGAATGTCTTCTCTATTGTAAAACAAGATTAGAGAAGCTAGTGGATTGCACAGAGCTAGAAAGCTCTAAGGAATCAAGGCTACCCCTGGCTTAGAGAATATCAAGGAAGAAGTTTTGCTTCAGGGTGCAGGAACTCTTCTGAACTCTTGACAGATAAAATCTATTGTCTTGAAGTTCTTTGAAGGAGCAGCTTCAAGAAGACTCTTGATGTAGAATGTTTATTCTTCTTCAAGCAGCTTTTCTTTCTTATTTTTCTTCTTCTTGAGGCACTAAGTGTGAATGTTCCTGGAAGCAGGATGAACTCGGATTTGAAGAAGAATGCTGAAGAAAGTAGTTCTTCTCAGTTGAATGTGAAATGATCTGAGAGCTGTATCTTCTTCTTTTGAATCTGTATATGAATTTGTGTGTCTGTCTATATCTCTCTATATGTATATTTATGTATATTCAAACTTCTTTCAAAAGATCTCTTTATATATTAGCCTTTGTAATGACTCTAATTCTTTGTAATCTTCTGAGATCTGCAATCTAGGCTGCAAATAGCACAATACAAAATATATCCTGTAGAAAGACATCCTATAAAGAGATAAAACTTTCTGAGAAGCTGCATATCCAATCTGATAAAAGAATACTAGAGAAAGTCACATCAGACCAAACTATTTACGGCCAGAGAAGACTTTTGTGTCGAACGACTATAAAGGACAGCATGGAAGATAAAGCATAAAGATATGTCAACTAATAAGACACAAGACTTTGTCAGAGTAGAGCTTGACTTATGCAAAAAAAATGGGGCAAAGATTGCCTGAGATGTAAGCATAAAATCAGTGAAACAATCTTTAATAAAATATGCAAGATAAATAAGAAATAGATCACAGAAGAAAAGGAATATAATATTACTAAAAGAAGACAAACGAACGTCGAACGATCCTCGAAGATCGTCGACTGAACCACAGAGATCGTCGACCTAACTACAGAGATCGTCGACCTAACAATAGAGATCATCGACCTAGCCACAGAGATCATCGACCTAACTATAGAGATCGTCGACCTAACTATAGAGCAGATAGTCGACCTATCAGAACAGATAGTCGAGCTATAAGATAGTTGAGTTATCAAGACAGATAGTCGAACTATCACAACAGATAGAAGATCTAATGACTGATGATAGTCGACCAATTGATAGACGATAGTCGATCGGTTGATAGAAGAAATTCGAGCGGCGTTCGACTATAGTCGAGCCAAAAACAACTTAGCAAGATTTTCATATGGATAAGCGACAACTCTACAACTCAGGGAATCTAACCTAACAACTAACCTTTGACCATAGATAAATCTTGGGTAAAGAAACTAATTGAGAGGACTTAACACAAATCCAAACTATGGTACCAACAGTGTTGAATGCACTCAACGAGGCGTTGAGTGAAGGCTGAATCATCGAGTTAGCTGGTTGGGGTCGAGCGCGTTGAAAGCACTCAACGCAGCGTCGAGTGTACTCGATGCTTTTTCCCTGAACTTAGTATTTTAGGCCGATTCGTCATGTATCTTTTGTATTCGTTGAGTATACTCGACAAATCAACTTGGACTTAGAAATTTCTCACCGAATTAAGTGGAATTTGTTGGGTATGTCTTAGAATGAGATTACTTAGGAACTTTTTCCTTTATGTCAAAGGAGAGTTTCTATGGCTTAGTTAAGGTTATAGGTGTTTATGGATGATAAGTGTGGACATTGTTTGGTAGTGGATACAGGACCCCAAACCTAGTGCCAAATTGTGAATTATTACACTGTTAGAGATATTTTTGGACTGTGGGGTTAAGTTGGGCAAAATGTCCATCACCACAGTACCTTGTTAATATGTTTGGATTGATGGGTTGAGTTGGATATTGAGGCCACCACCCTTTTGTCCTGTTGAGACAATTGGACTGTCTGGTTGTGCTGGACAATGTTTCCACCACCATTGTACCTTCTTGAAATATTTTGGGTCTATAAGTTCAGGTTGGACAGTGTGGCCACCGACTCTGGACCATTTCCTTCTAGTGTTAATGATTCATATGAGTAGAATTGTAAAGTCTTTTTCCTCATATTATATAGATATATGTTGCTCTGCTTACTCTGGCAGGTATTTTAGAAGCATGGCTTCATTTCGCACTTGGTGCAATTTCCTTACTCTTGGACTTTATAAGTTAAATCTTTTATCCTTGTCTATAGCCATTTTGCTATGTTTTGATAGTTTCCTTATATTTGGGTTGGTAACCCTTATTCCTGTTTTGTTTATTGCTAACCTTTTGATCTTTGTTCACCACTTATATAATCTTGCTGAGATATTCTTTTCTTGTGAATTCCTCAGGTTTGGAGCAGTAGCCGGTTGAGCGGCTAAGAATTTTGGTTTTTGGCTGGTGTCCTATAGCTGTCTTTTCCTCACCGTTTGTGAGGTAGTGTGTTGTTTTTTCTCTTGTTTAGACATACATACATTTTAGTTGGTTCGTGTCAGGATTGTTGACACCCACTGGATTTTGTTAAATGTTAAATTCTTGTTAGCTGCTAGCTAAGCCTTTTTCTATGTGATTGTGTGGATTTACTTGCTCTCTGGGAAATTTTATGCTAGGTTGCATGTTAGATATTTTAAATTATAAATGTATTACTTCTACCTAATGCATATCATTTTCTAAAAACTAAAGTCACTATATCTTTTTGAATTTACAAACTAATTTCTATACTTATACTAAATCTAGAGTCTTGCATATCATGAGTTGTCCTATAGGGATGTTTTTGCTCATGTATGATGTCAAATAATACAAAATATTTTCTGGAGTGTATAATTATATTTTCAATCGAGGACTAGTTAATCCATTGAGCCGAGGAATACGAACATCCAAACCTAACTTAAAACATGAATTTCTCACATCATAACTTAGTATTTTCATAAACTATGTTACAATTGGTGTTTGCCTGAATGCTTGCTGTTATCCCTTGCACGACATGGCATCACGACACATGTTTTCCCTTACTATGATATACATTAAAATTCGGAGAAAATGCGGCTTGTGATAGTTGGTATCGTAGGGATGGGTTGTTTGACAATTGGCAGAGCAACCATCTCAAGTTAGTTTTAAGTTGTCTTGTTCCATTGCAAACACACACCAATGTGTCATCAGTACGTCTTCGCTAAATCATGAACACTACACTCATAATCATGACAAAAGAATACGAGACATAATATGTAGTATGAGATATATAATATATGTTTGTATATGGATCCTCATAGGAGGCAATATGTGACTGTTATATAGTATGAGATGCATAACAATCATCATATGAATGCACATTAGATTTTTCTTTTCGTTGCATGTGATATTATGTAGTATGGGATGCATAATATTTCATGTGTACGCGCTCATAACGTGCACTAATGCCTTTATTAGATTGCATAGCACAACATGCATGACATATCATATAAGATATAACGAACCCATCTGTTAAATAACATATAATAGAAGGTCAGCCGGGGACCCACACCATATGACACAAAACAGGCGGCGAGGTCACATGTTAATACCAAAACATATTCGCATCCTAACTCAGAGCATACTAACAAAAGATTTTAACGTTAAAACTAAACTCAAATCATGAATGTCCACTATATATAAACCAACACATAATATATATAAACTCTCGAAGGAATTAACATCAAATACAACATCGTTTGGCCTTAAGGCCTTACAATTACTCTTACAGGTGTGGATTACAAGCATCGGCACGCAGGCCAGCCACACATGAACATAACACAAGATTCTTTTCTAGCCTTCGAGGGCCAGCAACAGCAGCAACAACAACAGGGACTTCAGTCCTCTATTTCCCGCTTGGCTCTCTAACACCTGCATAGGGACTTCCCACCATAACAGTGGCAAATAAGGCAACGGTCAGCATTCAGCTGACCAATTCATAACGACCCTACCCCTTACCCGGGGCAATGACATTTCTTCCCTACAGGCATAGCATTTCACAAGAAGATATATCACGCATTGTGCCCTCACGCACAATCAATACATCCCAAACGCCGTCCACGCGGCCCGACGCTCCGTGCACTCAGGGCACATTCTTGGTGTACCGGAATACCAGGGTCCCATTATCGTTCAAGGTCTGAAACCCAACGGTTAAGTTTGAGCAAATTAGTCTTAATAGCGCGCATGCCTAAGACTCTCATTATATAACTAACGAAAGCTCTTTGCCTTGACGCTCTCTTGTACAGCCGACATAATGCAGGTACAGATCAACGACCCCCCGTTTCTCAAGTCACCATGCCATCATCGAATACCGAATTACTCATGGCCAGTTTATAGGCACGAGTAGGTTTCACCTTTCCTGTTCGACACTAATCCTTTTTAAGAGCACACAACTAACAATAGCCACACTGTCTCCAAGGACTGGCTTCACAATCCAAAAAGAGGAGTTAATGCCAGGTTCCCTCATGATTTCTTGGCGGGTTCAACAGAACTCTCTTTCTGCACCTAAACGCAACCCAAACATAGCATACATCATATGAATCACGAGGGTATTTTCCTAGAATTCCACTCTAGTACTTCATGTTACTACTCTTAACAAGCACAACCCATCGACTCCACAAACCACACATTTATACGCGGAGTCTTCTCCGGTGTGCAAATGAAACATCACCAATCCAGACCAACCTGTCCAGATGTGCTTCACACAGCATGCCTATTCCGTACTACACATTTCTGGATCTATATGCAAGACTGGGGATTTCAAGAATCAACGAAGGAAATCGCTCAAAAGCCACCCTTTGGTGGGGGAAATCCATGCACATGCCAAACAAGGACTTCACATGTCCAAGAAAGAAAGATTGTTACCCTCGACGATCTCTTTGGAGCCATAGAATTCTAGCCAGTTGGAAAGCACCGCAGCGGCCTTGCCTCTACAAATCTGGCTTCGAATCTCGATTCGGAACTCTAAAGATCCACCGGCGGCCGGATCCTTTCTCCTCCTCCTCCTTGCTCCCCCTTCTCTTTATCTCTTTTAGAAAGAGAATAACCAGATGAATCAGAATTATCTTCTCAATCCTTTGTCTTAACTCAGTAGGGAGAAGCTTGGACAATTTGATACAAGATAAAGGAAATGATCGGTCACAAAGCGCTCTGAAAGCTCTATTTTTGGGATGACACGGCCTGTGACACGCCCGTGTCATAGGCCATGTACCTTTAGCAGCACACAAACTGACTTAACCCAAACACGACACGGCCATGTGACACACCCGTGTCACAGGCCGTTTGCCCTAATACGGCTTCAGACAGGCCCATGTATAGCCTGTGTTCA
This sequence comes from Platanthera zijinensis, assembly GCA_039513925.1. Taxonomy (NCBI): domain Eukaryota; kingdom Viridiplantae; phylum Streptophyta; class Magnoliopsida; order Asparagales; family Orchidaceae; genus Platanthera; species Platanthera zijinensis. The sequence goes on from CM077087.1 coordinate 152,943,377, forward strand.
CCAGGCCTCATTGACTTGGCAAAATTTAGAGAAGGACACGGCCTTGAGACACGCCCATGTAACAGGCCGTGTGCCCAACTCGAGATGCCTCTTGAGGAGCGTCGAGTGCATTTTGTCGAGTGCATTTCATCGACCTCAGCATGAAACAGACTAGGACACGCCCGTGTCGCAGGCCGTGTACCCTCTCGACAAACGTCAAGTGCATTTTGGCGAGCACTCGACAAGCTGTGTGTCAACTATACAACACAGAGTACGACACGGCTTGGGACATGCCAGTGTCCCAGGCCGTGTTGCCCAGCCTGAACTCAATTTTGATATCTGGGGTCTTACAACCCTCCCCTCCTCACAAGAAATTTCGTCCCGAAATTTTACTACAGTAAGGAAAACAACAATAAAGATGTTATAACTTCACAAAAGTTTGATACAACTTGACACGCACTGTACAACAGTTTACACAGACAGCTCGGGAAATTCATCTCGCATGGTCTGCTCTCGCTCCCATGTTTGCTCCTCACGACCACAGGTTTCCCATCTGACCTTGACCATCCCGATTGTTTTGATCTATAACTATTTATCGGCTCTATCCTCGATCTGAATGGGCCAAACCCTCGTCTTTAGCCCAAATTTGACCGGTACACGATCGTTTGCAATCACTTGAGCTGGATCTTTCACGTCTTTTTGAAGCATTGATATGTGTAACACATCATGCAATCCACTCAATTCCGCTGAAATAGCTAGCCGATAGGTAGCTTCCCCACCTCCACCACTTCAAACGGACCAAGATATCTCAGACTTAAATTTTTCAGACACCGAATCCTGGACACACCTTTGAAGGGCTTAATCTTCAAATATACCCAATCACCCACCGCATATTCCACATTCCGATGCTAGGCGTTCTAGTATTTGGCTTGCCTCTCTTGGGCTATCAATAGCCTCTCCCGAATACAGCGTATCGTCGAATTAGCTTCTTCGACTTCCTTATGCTCATACAATTTAGATTCACCTGTTTCTTCCCAAGATAACGGTGTACGACACTTCCGACCATACAAAGCTTCAAATGGAGCCATACCTATGCTCGCTTCGTAGCAATTATTGTAGGCAAACTCCACCATATAGAGATGATCTTTGCATCTCTTACCAAAATCCAGGGCTCACATTCGAAGCATGTCCTCCATCGTTCTGTTGGTCCTCTCAGTCTGGCCATCCATTTGGGGATGAAAGGCTGTACTTAACTTTAACTTCATTCCCAAATATTGATGGATTAGCCTCCAATCATTTGATGTGAAGCTCCCATCACGGTCACTTATGATACTACGAGGAACACCGTGCAATAGTACAATCTGCTCAACATAAAATTTTGACAAGATTTCCACTGAATCGTCCCTCTTGTTTGGAAGGAAGTGAGCCACTTTAGTCAACCGGTCTACGATTACCCAAACCGAATCGTTCCCGCGTTGATATCTCGGCAAAACCGTGCACAAAATCCATCGAAATATCATCAAACTTCCATTCCGGAATTGGTAACGACTTCAAGAAACCTACAGGCTTCTGGCATTCTGCTTTTACCAAGGCACATGTTTGACATTTAGCCATATAATGTGCTATGTCTTTCTTTAATCCTGGCCACGAGAAAAAAAATTTCATGTCCTTGTACATCTTTGTGCTCCTAGGTGAATTGAGTATTTTGTAAAGTGAGCCTCATACATCAATTCTTCTCTCAACATACTCATACTTGGGACGCACAAACGACCCTCTTTCCGTAAAAGGCCGTCATCCCAGGAGAATTAGCCATCTGACCAATCCTTTGCATAGCATTGGAGACTTTCATCAAGTTCTGTTGCTTGCTGAACCCTGTCTGTACGGTCATATTGTACCTCCGTCCAGTTCAAGCATGCATCGACTATCGAATTCTTATCAACACAAGAAATCTCTAATGCTTCCAACTCTTGGATCAAACACTCATCATGCATCTACAACCAATTTTCCCTTGTAGGAATCCTACGACTCAAGGCATCTGCGACCATGTTTCCCTTTCCGGGAGTATAATGAATATCAAAGGTGTAGTCCCCAAGGAACTCCATCCACCTTTATTGTCGCATATGAAGATCCTTTTGATCCAATAGGTACTTTAGGCTCTTATGATCTGTAAAGATATTCACATTTACACCATGTAAATAGTACCGCCAAAATTTAAGTGCAAAGATCACCGCCGCCAACTCCAAGTCTTGGACGGGATAATTCTGCTCATGCACATTCAACTAGCGTGAGTCATAAGCAATCACCTTTCCAAAACTGCAGAAGAACGTGATACAGGCTCACACGTTTGACACTAAATAGATCTACGGACTAGCACGTATACCTCTCCATAATCCAAATCCAATATTCTCATAATCGCTCTACGCGGCACAAGGTTAATTAATTCAATCAATTATATGCTAGTGTATGGGTAGCCAAACCGATTAGGGTCGAATAGAGGCGATAGGCCAATATTCTTTCCGGCTAAAAGGACCTACCCAGTCCGAACGAGCGATATTGTACCAAAAGAGATCTACCAAATAAAATTTGATTCGGAAAAGGTAGATCTATCCCAACAAAAGAAAACGAAGGTTCGCCAAACCCTTTTGAAATTAAATCAATCAAGAAAAACACAAACCGAGCGAAGAAAACCATGATGAATTAATGCTATCAAAATTCAACGTTAAGAATCTACCACCACAGGAATAAATCTAGGAAAAGAAACATACAAAGGTAGAAGGTTTCGTTACCAATCGAAATAGATGATTCTGATTTCTCTACTTAGATCACTCTTCAATGGCTCCGCCGGAGTCACGCGGATGGAGAGGAAACTTGTCCTCCTTCGTCGCGTCACGCCGGAGTTGGAATCCACAAAGGAGATCTTTGCCTTGGCAGATTTCTTCAAGGAGGTGGGTTGAATGGTTGCTTTGTTGGAGGTCGGTTTTTGGGAGAGGAGGAACTAGCCTTGGATGAATTTTGAAGAGGTAGAGTGGAAGAAGAGAAGGAAAGCCGAAATTTGCCTAAGGGGGAAGAGGGAAAGAGGGGGAAAATTCACTCTTTGAATTAAGGTTTTAATTTTTCATTCTCTCCAAAGAATCCTTCATCAACATGGCTATATATAGCCTACACCACTCAATCTCCCTCCAATCAAAATTCAAAATTCAAAATTCAAAATTAAAAATTCAAACTGAAAATAAAAATGGTTATAGGCATCCATCATTACACATGAAATGAAATAATTAAAACAACACATGATGGTTATAAGCACCCATCATTACACATGAAATGAAAATTAAAACATGAAATAAATACTTAAAATAAAATTGCTAAAATAATAAAATTACTAAAAATATATAATTATAATTATTTGATTTATAATTGTATACTTTTATATAATGGCGGCGGACGTCGATCCCATCCTCGAGCTTGCGGCAGCGATCGTCCCAATCGAAGAACTCTCTCAAACGGGGATCACTGGCGGTCGTGTCAGCAATGTCTCCATCAGAACGCAGCCTAAGCCTCTCCCTGAAGCATCACTATAAATCTTATAGCCTTCTGTACCACATGGTGATGTTAGCACAGGCGCTGTAGTCAAACGACTCTTTAGCTCTTCAAAAGCTCGCGCGCACTCTAGCGTCGAAACGAACTTCTGATCCTTCCTCATTAAGGTGGTAAGAGGCAAAGCGATCCGTGAGAAGTTTTCTACAAAATGTCTATAGTAGCCTGCCAGTCCAAGGAAGCTCCTGACTTCGGCCACCGAAGACAACACTGGCTACTCCTAAATGGCTCTTATCTTTGACGGATCCACTGCTATGTCCTCTTTACTTACCACATGGCCAAGAAAAGCAACTGACGACATCCAAAACTCACACTTTGATAACTTGCATAGAGATTTTTTCGTCGTAGGGTATGCAACACCAACCATAAATGGTTTGCATGATCAGCTTCCGATTGAGAGTACACCAAGATATCATCAATGAATACAATCACAAACAGATCCAAATACTTTCAGAATGTTCAGTGAAATAGATCCATGAACACCAATGACGCATTACATAGCCCAAACATCATTACATTGAACTCATAATGACCGTAGCGTATTCCAAACGATGTTTTGGAAATGTCACCTTCCCGAATCCTCAATTGATAATATCCAGTTTTTAAATCCAATTTAGAAAAGACGGTTGATCCCACTAGCTGATCGAACAAGTCATCTATCTGTGGAATAAGATACTTTTTTTTCTCTATCAGCTTATTCAACTCGCGATAATCAATACACAATCGCTGACTACCGTATTTCTTTTTAAGAAAAAGAACAGGTGCGCTCCAATGGACATACTTGGGCTTATATATCCCTGTTCAAGTAACTCTTGCAATTGAACTTTCAATTCATCAAATTCCTTTGGCGCTACGCGATATGGACAGCGGGCCACAGGTTTCACACCTAGCACATGTAACACCCCAAAAAGTCTCAAATATGGATTTGAGGTGCAGGTTGGTTTACACGGCCTGGGACACGGGCGTGTCCCAGGGCGTGTCGCGGGTACACGGCCTGGGACACGGGCGTATCCCAGGGCGTGTCAAGCAAATAATAGGCATTTTGAGTCAGAAGATTACACGGCCTGGAACCAAGCCTTGAACACGGCCGTGTCAGATTTGACACGGGCATGTCCGATGCCGTGTGCCTACCCGTGTACTACTGGTTAAGTTTGGAGCTCGATGAAGCAAGGGGACACGGGCGTGTCTCATGATTGACACGGGCGTGTCAGGGTCGACACGGGCGTGTCGATGCCTGTGTTCTGGTAAATATCAGTCGGTACGAATACCGCGTGTGCCGCTTAAGGGTACACGGCCTGTGAAATGGGCGTGTCACAGGCCGTGTCAGCCAAAAAAGTGGGTTTTTGGGAAAATCGTGGTCGTTCATTTTCTCTCTTTGGATCCAAGGGCTCAGGTGATTCCTGGCTGGATTAATACAGCAGAGACTAATGAAGAAAGTCATTCTTCATTTGGTTAAGGAAGAGAGAAAGAGAGAGGAGGAAGAAGAAGGAGGAGGAGATCAAGCCACCGGCGGAGCTCCCGTGGTCCGATTTGTGATCCGAGGCCAGCGGTGTGAAGGTAAAGCTGCTGCGGTTCTTTCTCACCGGCTAGTTTTCGATGGCTCCCAAGAGATCGACAAGGGTAACGATCTCCCTTCTTGGACATGTGAAGTCCTTCTTTTCTGCATTGCATAGGGAAAGCCCTTCCCCGCGAGTGTGCGATGGGTTGTGGTGTCCCTTGGGGTAGATATGTGAAGTCCCCCTTGTTAGAGTCCGAAAATGGAGAACGGATCTAGGCATGCTGTGTGAAGCCCATCTGGACATGCTAGTCTGGATTGGTGATGCTTGTTTGCATATCGAAGAAGGCTCCGTGATTAGGGCTTGTGTTGCCTTGTGCCTACCTGTTGCTTGGTGCAGCAGGAAGTACTGGATGAAGTCCAGGAAATGAAGAGGGTTGGATGCAACTCTTGTGGCAGTGCTTTGCCACTTTGTGTGCAGTTGAGCCGTTGGGTTGCAACTCGATGAAAAGGCAGATTGCCGAACAGGAAAGGTGAAACCGACCCGCGCCTATAAATTGCCATGGATACTTCCGTATTTGAGGTGGCACGGCGACTTGAGCAACGGGGGGTGGCTGATCCGTACCTGCGTTAGGTCCGTCCGACTTGGAAGCCTGGTTATGGGTTTTGTTGGAGCGCCTAATGAGAGTCTTAGGCCCGCGCGCCGAAAATACTAGAATGCTCAAATACCGTGTAGACGGTGGTGTTGACCCTGGTATTCCGGTACACCAAGAATGTGCCCTGAGTGCACGGACTGTCGGGCCGTGTGGCCGATGGTTGTGATGGCTTGAATGTGCCTGCGCACACATAGTTGCTATATGATGATGCCATGCTATGTAGGGAAAGAATGCTAATGCCCCGAGAAAGGGGTAGGATTGTTATAATTGGGTCAGCTGAATGCTGACCGTTGCATTGTTTGTCACCATTTGGGTGGATTGTCCCTATGCAGGTGCTGGAGAGCCAAGTGGTAAGTGAAGGGCTGAAGCCCTTGCTGCTGTTGCTGCTGCTGCTGCAGTTAGCCCTTGAAGGCTAAGCAAATGGTTTTGTTTGTTTTGGTTTTCCTCATGTATGGTCGGCCTGCGCGCCGAAGTTTGTAATCCATGTTGATCGAAAGAGGAACTGTAAGGCCTTAAGGCCAAACCTTTGTTGTACATTCCGTGGTTGTATATATAACTGTGGTTATATATATTGGACATTCCTGGTTAGAGTTCAAATTTACAACTTAAAGCTTCCGCTAGAATGCTCTGAGTTAGGATTCGTGTATGGTTTGGTATTATCCTGTGACCTCACCGTCTGTTTGTGGCATATAGAGTGGGGCCCCGGCCGGACCTTCTACTATACGTCATGTAACGGATAGGGTCGTTACATTTTGGTATCAGCTTCGTTCGGTCTTCCTCTATCGAATTCGTGGTCGAATTCTTTTATGGGGTGGCGAGCGCGTGTCTATGCGCCTTGCTGTAACGCTAATGAACTCTGGAATGTCCACTAAGGAATGTACAAAATCTTGTTTGAGGAATCTGCGCGTTCCTTTTTGTGTTGTTTTGCTTGCATACGTTCGCTAATGTGTGTCTTGTCCACCTATAGGTGACACGTAGTGGTGCTGGACAGTCTGAGCCCCAGCGCTCTGATGAGAGTGCGGCACCAGCTGAGGTGCCAACACCTCCTCCATCTGCGGAAACTGTTCGCTTAGTTGATGAGTCTCTATTTGCCATGATTCAGCCGACCGGGCAAGCGCAGCCGGCAGTAGAACCAGTTCGTGTTGTTGTACGACCCGAGCCGGTTGAGGCTGTAGATCCACGAGCAGCTGACCGACATTTGAAGCAATTCATGAGCTTCAGTCCGCCTACATTTACGGGAATGGGATCCCCAACGCAGGCAGAGGATTGGTTATCGCGTGTCAAGCGGATAATGACAGCGATCAGGGCGGAGGAAACTCTAAAGGTCACCTTGGCCACCTTCATGCTTAAAGGAGAGGCGCGGTTGTGGTGGGACGAGGTTGAGGTACACCATTTGGCGGGCAGGCAATTAACGCAAGTATCGATTGAGGAGTTCTCTCGAATATTTCTGGCGAAGCACGTCCCAGCGGCGCAACGCATTGCTATGGAAAATGAGTTCCAACGGTTAAAGCAAGGAGAAGATAGCGTGGATATCTACTTGCATGAGTTTACCAGGTTGGGACGGTATGCGGGAACAATCTTCGCAGATGACCAAAGGAAAATGAATAGGTTCTATGAAGGATTGCGGGATGAGTTGAGGTTCCTGCTTTCGAGTTCAGTGAACCAAGGGTCTCAGGCGTTGGTTGATACTGCATGTGCATTGGAGAAGGACATGCGGCGGGTGCAAGGGAACAAGGGCTTAGTTGTGTCAAAGCCAGAGGTTCAAGCACCTCGCCCGAGCAAATCGTTCTACCAGAAGAGAGGGGGCAAGAGGTCCAAGCCGTTTGGGCAAGTGACTACGACCGTTGTGTCGGGGGCGACATCAAGGCTGGATTCTCGTACATGCTATAACTGTGGCCGGGTGGGGCATATAGCTCGTGACAGTCGGGTTGTTCAGCCCAAAGGGGAAAAGAAGACGGGTGCGTCTTATGCTGAGAAGGGCAAAGCGGTGGTTGATTCCTCTGCGTCCCAGGCACAGCCCCGAATCTATCATCTTGGCCAACAGGAAGCGATTAAGCAAAGTGACGTCGTCACAGGTACGAGTGATTAGCTTACTTGCTTACGTGCTATTGTTTTTGGTTATGTATAGCTTGTGCATGATGTGTGTGTTGCAGGCTTTGTCCTGATTCGGAATAATTTGGCGAGAGCCCTGTTTGATACGGGTGCTTCGCATTCTTTTCTGTCTGAGGATTTCGTATCTCGCATTGTGGTACCGAGTCATGTGACGGTGGATAGTACAAGGGTGCTATTGCCGAATGGCTGTGTGATGCTTGCGGATATGGCTTGCGATGTGGATGTTCAAATAGGAAGTCGGGATTTCGGTTTGAGTGCAGCTGTGCTACCGTTATCGGAGTTTGATGTGATCTTTGGTATGGACTGGCTCTCGGAGCAGCGTGCCTTTATTGATTGCAACTCCAAGGAGATTACACTGGGCCAGAATACCGGACTTGTGACGAAGTTCGCTGGTATGCGAGGAGTTGGCGGGACTCTGTTGTCTGCACTCCAAGTCGTCAATGCTGTTCGGAAGGGTGCAGAGTTATTCTTCACGCTAATTCAGGCTGTTGAGCCAAAGGCCAGTGTCGGTAAAGTTCTGGTTGTGTCAGAGTTTGCCGATGTGTTTCCTAAAGATCTTCCTGGGTTACCACCCCAGCGGGAGATTGACTTCTCTATTGAGTTGGTGCCAGGTACTAAACGTGTGGCCCGCTCACCATATCGCGTCGCGCCAAAAGAGATGGCTGAGTTGAAAGTCCAATTGCAAGAGTTGTTGGAGCAGGGATACATACGCCCAAGTATGTCACCTTGGAGCGCGCCTGTTTTATTTGTGAAAAAGAAAGACGGTAGTTTGCGGTTATGTATTGACTACCGCGATTTGAATAAGCTGACAGAGAAAAACAAATATCCGATTCCCTGGATTGATGACTTATTTGATCAGCTGGCAGGATCAACGGTCTATTCCAAGTTGGATTTGAAATCAGGATATTATCAGTTGAGAATTCGGGAAGGTGACATTCCCAAGACGGCGTTTGGAACACGCTACGGTCATTATGAGTTCACGGTAATGCCGTTTGGCCTATGTAATGCGCCTTCGGTATTTATGGACCAAATGCATCGAACGTTCCGAGAGTACTTGGATTTGTTCGTGATTGTGTTTATCGATGATATCTTAGTATACTCTCAGTCGGAAGAGGATCATGCAAACCATTTGCGGTTGGTCTTGCATACCCTGCAGAGGAATAAGCTTTATGCCAAATTCTCAAAGTGTGAGTTCTGGCTCTCTTCAGTAGCCTTTTTAGGCCATGTGGTAAGTGGAGAAGGTATCGCGGTGGATCCGTTGAAGATAAGTTCCATTCGTGATTGGCCAATGATGTCTTCAGTGGCTGAGGTCAGGAGCTTCCTTGGGCTTGCGGGCTACTATAGACGGTTTGTGGAAAACTTCTCACGGATTGCTTTATCTCTGACCACGCTGACGAGAAAAGATCAAAGTTCATTTGGACGCCGGAGTGCGCGCGAGCTTTTGAAGACTTGAAGAGTCATTTGACCACGGCGCCTGTGTTGACATCGCCATGTGGTACAGATGGGTATGAGATCTATAGTGATGCTTCCGGGAGCGGCTTAGGTTGCGTTCTTCTGCAGTTTGGTAAAGTGATTGCCTATGGTTCGCGCTAGTTGAAAGTGCATGAGCGGAATTACCCCGTCCATGATTTGGAGTTGGCGGCGGTAATCTTTGCGCTCAAGTTGTGGCGGCACTTCCTTTATGGCGTTAAAGTGGATATCTATACAGATCACAAAAGCCTAAAGTACTTATTGGATCAGAAAGATCTGAATATGCGACAACGAAGATGGATGGAGTTCCTTGGGGACTACACCTTCGAGATTCACTATACTCCCGGGAAGGGAAATGTGGTCGCTGATGCTTTGAGTCGGAAGACTCCTGTACGGGCAAGCTTGTTGCAGAGGCATGATCAGCGTTTGATCCAGGAATTGGAAGCATTGGAGATATCTTGTGTTGACAACGGTTCGTCAACCTATGCATGCTTGAACTGGACGGAGGTGCAATATGACCTTACGGACAGAGTTCGGCGAGCAACGGAGCTTGATGAAAGTCTCCAGCGCTATGCTAAAGATGGGTCGGATGACCAATTCTCTTGGGATAACGATTTGTTACGAAGAAATGGTCGAGTGTGCGTCCCGAGTGTGGGTAAATTGAGGGAAGAGTTGATTTACAAAGCTCACTTTACAAAGTACTCAGTTCACCTAGGGAGCACAAAGATGTACAGAGATCTGAAGAAGCTATTCTGGTGGCCCGGACTAAAGAAAGATGTAGCACGTTATGTGGCGGAATACCATACTGGTGCATTGGTGAAAGCGGAATGCCAGAAGCCTGGCGGTTTCCTGAAGTCGTTACCTATTCCGGAATGGAAGTTAGATGACATTTCGATGGATTTCGTGCACGGGTTGCCGAGATCTCAACGCGGTCATGATTCAATCTGGGTGATTGTGGACCGGTTGACAAAAGTGGCGCACTTCCTTCCAAACAGAAGAGACGATTCAGTGGAAACCTTGGCCAAGCTTTATGTGGAGCATGTTGTTCGACTGCACGGTATTCCTCGGAGCATCGTCAGTGACCGTGATGGGCGGTTCACATCGAATGATTAGCAGCTAGTTCATCAAATGTTGGGTACAAAGTTAGCGTTTAGTACGTCCTTTCATCCCCAAACGGATGGCCAGACTGAACGAACCAACAGGACGATGGAGGACATGCTCCGCATGTGCGCCCTAGACTTTGGTAAGAGATGGAAGATTATATATTTCTTGTCGAATTTGCCTATAATAATAGCTACCAAGCGAGCATTGGTATGGCACCATTTGAGGCTTTATATGGTCGTAAATGCCGTACACCGTTAGCTTGGGCAGAAGCAGGCGAATCTAAGCTGAGTGGGAAATAGGAAGTCGAAGAAGCTACCTCGCTCATACGCTCTATTCGGGAGAGGCTATTGATAGCCCAAGATCGTCAAGAAAAGTACTACAATGCCAAACATCGGAACGTGGAGTTCGCGGTGGGTGATTGGGTATATTTGAAGATCAAACCCTTCAAAGGCGTGTCCAGGATTTGGCGTTTGAAAAAGCTAAGTCCGAGGTATCTTGGTCCATTTGAGGTGGTGGAGCGAGATGGGGAAGCTGCTTATCGACTAGCACTTTCAGCAGACTTGGGTGGATTACATGATGTATTTCACATCTCAGTACTTCGTAAGGCTGTCAAGGATCTAGCTCAAGTAGTGGAGAATGATCGGGTACCGGTTGAGTATGGGCTAACGACGAGGGTTAGACCCATTCAGATTGAGGATCGAGCCGAGAAACAGTTGCGGAACAAAGTGATCGGGATGGTCAAGGTCCGATGGGATAATTGTGGCCATGAAGAGCTAACATCGGAGCGACAGCGGACCATGCGAGCTAAATTTCTCGAATTGTTTGTATAAACTGTAGACCGTGTACTTTTTGTTATAACAGAGTTAACAAGTTATAGCCTTGTTTCCTTACCGTGCAAATTTCGGGACGAAATTTTGTTAAGGGGGGAGGATTGTAACAGCCCAAAAAGTCTCAATATGGATTTGAGTTGTAGGTTGGTTTACATGGCCTGGGACACGGGCGTGTCCCAGGGCGTGTCGGGGATACACGGCCTGGGACACGGGTGTGTCCCAGGGCATGTCAAGCAAATAATAGGCGTTTTGAGTCAGAAGATTATACGGCCTGGAACCAAGCCTTGAACACGACCGTGTTAGATTTGACACGGGCGTGTCCGATGCCGTGTGCCTACCCGTGTACTGCTGGTTGAGTTTGGAGCTTGATGAAGCAGGGGGACACGGGCGTGTCTCATGATTGACACGGGTGTGTCAGGGTCGACACGGGCGTGTCGATGCCCGTGTTCTGGTAAATATCAGTCGGTACGAATACCGCGTGTGCCGCTTAAGGGTACACGGACTGTGATACGGGCGTGCCACAGGCCGTGTCAGCCAAAAAAGTGGGTTTTTGGGAAAATCGTGGCCGTTCATTTTCTCTCTTTGGATCCAAGGGCTCAGGTGATTCCGGGCTGGATTAATACAACAGAGGCTGATGAAGAAAGTCATTCTTCATTTGGTTAAGGAAGAGAGAAAGAGAGAGGAGGAAGAAGAAGGAGGAGGAGATCAAGCCACCGGCGGAACTCCCGTGGTCCGATTCGTGATCCGAGGCCAGCGTTGTGAAGGCAAAGCTGCTGCAGTTCTTTCTCACCGGCTAGTTTTCGATGGCTCCCAAGAGATCGACAAGGGTAACGATCTCCCTTCTTGGACATGTGAAGTCCTTCTTTTCTGCATTGCATAGGGAAAGCCCTTCCCCGCGAGTGTGCGGTGGGTTGTGGTGTCCCTTGGGGTAGATATGTGAAGTCCCCCTTGTTTAGAGTCCGGAAATAGAGTACGGATCTAGGCATGATGTGTGAAGCCCATCTGGACATGCTAGTCTGGATTGGTGATGCTTGTTTGCATATCGGAGAAGGCTCCGTGATTAGGGTGAAAGTGAGGGTAAGATCTATCTCAACTCTAGAGGGGGGGGGTGAATAGAGTTTATTCAAATAAGTTTCACAGTTTTGAAAATATCAACACATATAAAATTTAATTTCTACTATAGTGTAGAGTGCTAGAAAATAATTATAGAAGCAAGAAACTAAGAGCACAGCACACAGCAACAATCAAACAAACAATCCAGAAGACACAAGGAAATATAGTGGTTCCCCAAAACCTGGGTACATCCACTCTTCTACCACCCTTGGTAGGAATCCACTCAGGATGAGTTGATCAGGTGTCCTGACACCAATGAGCTTTTGTTAAGGTGCTCAAAAACCAAAACTGGATTTTTTGATAAGGTGTCTTGCCACCACTGAGTTTTGACAAGGCTCTCAGAACCAGACTCAAAGCTTTTGAAGGGAGTTTTGAAACCCTTTTACAGAAGGAAAATAAAAAGGAAAAGGAAATGAAGTTGTCTTCTCTGTTCTCAAATCAAAATGAGAGAAGACTAGTGGATCTTTGTTGTCAAAGCTCCGCCTGAGATCTAGACTGGTTCAGGAAGGGAAGATTTGCTCTAGGGTGATAGGTCTTCAGAACTTTGATCTCCAGCAAAAGATTATTTCAGCAAGAAGACTGAGAAATGAGGTGTCTGGAGTTCTTGAGATGAAGTTGTGAACACTTTTTTCTGTTGTTCTCCTTCTACAAGTGTTCTGTATTTTGTGTATCTCCTTGTAATTGAAAAAGGAAGTTTTTATTCTCTGAAAAATTCTTTGTCCAAAATAGCCGTTGACAGTCATAAATGTCTTCCATAAAGAGTCTTGTCTTCTGGAGGAAAGTCCAGCAAACATTCTCTGAATAATACCTTGAAACTTGCTCCAGAATAAAGACAAACGGCTGGCAGATCTTCTTATCATAAATGCTGATAATATTCAAAAACATTCCAAAGAATAACAGCATTTGAATACTTAAAAGCGTCGATCTCTCAGAAGAATCGTCGATCTGAGCTCTACGATCGTCGAACTGAGCTCAGAGATAAAATGAGATAAAGCAGACAGAAAACGTCGAAATGAGCTCGAAGATCGTCGAACCGAGCTCAGCGACCTGAAGAATGACTGAAGAGAGATCATCGATCTGAGCTCGAAGATCATCGACCGGAGTTCGACGATTTATCAAGTTGAGCTCAGAGAGCGTCGAACCGAGTTCGACGATTCGTCGACCTGAGCTCGACGAAAATTGCCTTAGACTTAGCTCTTCAACGTTGATCTTGGAATGGTCTTGGGGGCAGCTTCAAACCTAAGTTCTAAGCCCTAGACTCACTCTAGTATTGACCTTCACAACTATACAACTAGGTCAACCTAGTTTCCTAAGACAACCATAGTGATCCTTACCCAAATTAGTAATAGGGTGTTCCAATAATCTCCCCCTATTTGGGTTAGGATTACTATTTACAAATAACATTAGGATTTGAATAAGCATTCATACAGAAACAAGAGCTAACTAAGCAAAGATATAGCAGTAAGCAGATCACAGAGAAAATAGCAGCAATTATCCAGATGAGGATGAAAGTTCAGCTTACATAATTTACTTCTTCTCAGTTCCCTTTTTAAACAAAATTTCTCTGTTAGGATTCTGACTTTCTTTCTTTGATCTTCTGTCATCCTCTGCACCTAGAGAAGTTTGAGATCTTGGCCTTGGAACTACAGCCTCTGGGTGCAGCTTCATGTAGTCTTCTGGGTTGAAAAACTTTCTAGAAGCATATCTTTCCAATTCTTTCTTCCTTTGATCTGATAAAGTTTTTATATTGGAGATGTCCATGCCTTGCTCTCTGGCTTTCTTTAATTGATCAAGAGTAGCTAGTTCTTTCATTCTTGCTGTCCAAGATAAAGGATTGTTATCAGGATCCTCAAAAGGAACAGGAGGTTCATACCTGTTGAGAGATTCAGAAGCAGGAGGAGTCCTGGAAACAATTGTGTCTTTCAGCCTGTAAGGGAAAGGACCTGAAGAAGAGTCAGAGTGGCCTTGTCCTTCCCTTTGATAAGATCTTTGTCCTCTCTGGTTTCCTCTATAATGACCCTTCTGGATTGATATCCTCTTTGATGTTGTCCCCTTTGATAGTATCTTGGAAAAGATTGCGGGGAGCTTTGCCTTCAAGCTGGAGCTTGAGGGGCTGAGCCTGATCCAGAATCTTGAGGAGGAGGAGGAGGAGGCTGATATTGTGAAGATCCTTTTTCATATTTATCAAGCTTCCTTCTCTTCTTCATAGCTTTCTGTTGATTCTTGGTGTATTGCATCCATGGCTCAGAAATGGGGCAATCATGCAGAATGTAGTAGGGAATATCATTGGAGTCTTTTGCTGTAGCTGGAGGAACTGACATCATGGCTTTGCTTCTAGCTTTCCTCTTCTTAGCAATGGTATGGGCAGAGTCATCTGATTCAGTCTGGAATTGGTCACTATCTGAGCTTTGTGGTCTGTCATACAGATCATCAATGCTTTTCAAGTACTTTTTTTGTAGCTTTAACTGATCAGAGGTCAGAACAGGAGCAACAGCAACAGCAGACACTTGGGCAGAAGCAGGCATAGCAGCAGGTGTGGGATCTTCTAGGTAGGAAGCAAGTTCTTCATCAGCAGTTGCTGGAATCATCTCTATATCTTCAGCAGCAGCAGCAGCAGTTTCAACAACAGGAGGCACAATGGCCTTAGTAGCAGCATCAGGAATATTCACAGCCTTCCAGGAATTGATATAGGATTCAATGAGGCTGGGATCACAAACAGATACAGGCACAATGGCCTTAGACAGATCTTCAGTGAGAGGTACTGGCAGAAATCTAAAATGAACTGTATCAAATTGAGATAGCAGGCTCTGAAGATTTAGTGCAAAAGCACATCCACTGGCAGGAGCTGGACCTGGAGCAAAAATAGGAGCATCCACTGGCACATCCACTTCTTCATAAAGCATCTCCCCCTGCCTTGGTTCAAGGAGAGCTGAACCAAGGCACCCAGTAGAAGGGATTGCCTGGGAGGAGGAAAAGGAAGAAAGCTTGGTAGGCAGCTCCTGAACTTGTTGCAGGAGTGGAGCCAGGGAGGTCTCCAACAGAGATGTCAGCCTGGGAGCTAACAACTCATAAAGTCTGTCTGCCAATCTTGGAAGATCTACTTGCTCAAGTGGGGCTTTAGCAGAGGTATGAGTAAAGGTAGATGGAGGGATGTTGGCTGGAGCTGAAGGTGTGGAGGTAGGAATGGATGGCTCTGAGGATGGAATTGTGGAGATAGAAAAGGTTGAGGTGGAGATAGGTGAAGAGAGAGAGGGTGTGAAGGATGGTTGGGAGAGAATGTCATGAAGCATTTGTTGAAAAGATGAGGTAGAGGGTGGCTCAGTAGGAGTGGAGGGTGAATCATCCATGAAGGAATCATCTGCAAGGGAAAAAGATGGTAGGGTGAAGGTTGAATAGGAGAAGAGAGGATGGAAATCCTCTGAGGTGGATACAGGAGGGATGAAACTGGTGAGGAAATGGTAATTGGGGATGCTGTGGTTATGGTTGTGACTGGTGGTGAGGAGGAAATGGCTGGGGTAGATACAGCTGGAGGAGGAAGAGAGGCAGGCAACACTTCTGCTGGTGGAGTGACTGAAGCAGTCCTTGTGCCTGAAGGAAGTGGCGCAGTAGCTCTTGTAGGGTTGATGATTTGGCTGTCCCATTTGCTGAATAGGGCACAGGAGAGCCTTTTGGATGCATTGATGAACATCCCAGAGGAGGTTAACAGTTCAGGGCATCTGTAGTGCAGATAGACCCCTAAGATTCTCCCAAAACTCACGGCAGTCTTATTGATCTTTTTCTTAATTAAGTTGAAGAAGATGGATCCCCAATCAAGGTGTTTCTTATCGACTAAAGCTCCCATCAAGCAAAGTTGATATCTAGAGATGGTTTCATGAGCTGAGTGCTTGGCCAACAGCACTTTCCCAACTACATCAGCCAGGAATTGATATTCCAGAGACAGATTTTTCTTTAAAAGTTTGTTAGGGTTGACAACATTGTGACCCATTCGATTAAGCATTGAATCATAATCTTCTCCAGATAATTCAATAGAATCTTCTCCAGTACTAAGTTGAAAGACATCTGTTAAGAGAGCCAGTTATAGATGTACCTGAGTTCCTTTAATGATGCCGACGACAGAGTTCTTAGTCTCGTCTGTCGCTGTAAACCACCATTCTTTGATCTCTTCTGAAGAAATTTTCATCCGTGTAGTCATTATTTGAGTCAACTGTTGTTCTATGAACAGATTCAGAATGTCCTTGAAGCGCTGGTCGCTTCCATCAAACGAGTTCATGTCTATATCGAATCCTGTATCAAATTTCATCTTAGAGATAGCAGCACTGGATTCCGCCATTTGCACCTGCAACAGAAAACCAAACACGACCAAGTGTAGAGGATATGGAGAGAAAACGAAGAAGGTTGTAGAGTATGAAAGCGCAAAAGTAGAACGACGGCTGAAGAAATGATTTTATATTAGGGTTCGACGGCGAAACGGAAAATTGTGGAGTTCAGTTCGAAGAAGCGTCGAACTCAGCTCGACGATTTGGGCTGCAGAAGGAATCTGAAGAGACGTCAATATCGTCGATCTCCATTCGACGATGTTGAAAAGCGTCGAGCTCCGCTCGACGGCCTCTGAACAGAAGGAAAAAAAGCCTAGATCTAGCGAAGACTCTGAACTCAGATCGACGACTTCGGGAACGTCGATCTTTGGTCGACGATTTTTGGAAAATCGTCGATCTTCGTTCGACGATTTCTGGGAAAACGTCGAGCGCAGTTCAGAGACAAAAACTTGTTCTACAGACACAAAAAGAATTGATTTTTAGCGTAGTCTTGGTCTGTTTTAGCTTTTCAAAAACTTGTACTTTAATTTAGGCTTCCTCCATCTAACATGCCTAACTAATTTAGGAAGAAGCTGTATTTCTTTTCATCCAAAGGTTTGGTGAAAATATCTCCCCTTTGCAAATCAGTGGGTATATATTGAAGTTCAATTTTATTTTTTCTCTACATTATCTCTCAGAAAGTGATGCCTAATTTCTATGTGTTTTGTCCTACTATGGAGGACTGGATTTTGTGCTATAGAGATAGCACTAGAATTATCTCAGAAAATTTTTGACTTCTCTAAGTTGTAACCATAGTCTAGAAGCTGATTTTGTATCCACAATATTTGTGAGCAACAACTGCCTGCAGCCATATACTCAGCTTCAGCAGTTGAAGTTGACACAGATGTTTGCTTCTTACAAAACCAGGAGACAAGTCTGTCACCAAGAAACTGACATGTTCCACTGGAGCTTTTCCTGTCTATTCTACATCCAGCATAATCAGCATCTGAGAATCCAGTTAATTCAAATCCTGAATCTTTTGGATACCAGAGTCCTAGATTTGGACAACTTTTTACATACCTAAGAATCCTTTTAACTAGAGTTAGGTGTGACTCTCTAGGGCTAACTTGGAACCTAGAACATATACATGTAGCAAACATTATATCTGGCCTACTGGCTGTAAGGTACAATAGAGAGCCAATCATTGCTCTATATGTTGTCTGATCAACTGGTTTCCCATGTTCATCAGCATCCAATACAACATTGGTAGGCATGGGTGTTTTCATACAAGATGCCTCAGACATACCAAATCTCTTAACCAATTCTTTAGCATACTTGGTTTGGGAAATAAATATGCCATCAGCATGTTGTTTTACTTGCAATCCTAAGAAGAAGGAGAGCTCACCCATGCTACTCATTTCAAATTTGGAATGCATTAGTTTGGAAAACTTTCTGCACAAGTTTGAATCAGTAGATCCAAAAATGATATCATCTACATAAACTTGTACTAGTAAGGTATGGGACTTATGGGTTCTAATAAAAAGAGTTTGGTCTACTCTCCCCCTAACAAAATCATTTTCTAGAAGAAAGCATGCTAGGGTCTCATACCATGCTCTAGGAGCTTGCTTGAGACCATATAATGCTTTATGCAATTTGAAAACATAATCAGGGTGAGTTAGAGAGATAAAACCTGGAGGTTGTTTAACATAGACTTCCTCTTTGATGTCCCATTGAGAAATGCACCCTTCACATCCATCTGATAGACCTTGAAGCCTTTGTGAGCAGCATAAGCTAGAAATATTCTGATGGCCTCTAACTTTGCAACTGGTGCAAATGTCTGGTCATAGTCTATTCCTTCTTGTTGAGAGTAGCCTTGAGCAACTAGCCTGGCCTTGTTTCTGACAATAATTCCTTGGTCATCCAGCTTGTTTCTGAAAACCCACTTGGTTCCAACAATGGAATGACCCTTTGGCTTAGGCACTAGTTCCCAAACTTTGTTCCTTTCAAATTGATGTAGCTCCTCTTGCATTGCAATGATCCAGTGTGGATCTTGCTCTGCATCTTGAATGGATTGAGGTTCAACTTGAGATAAGAAGCAAGTGTGCATCAGGTTCTAGTTGACCTGATTTCTGGTTTGCACACCAGCTGAGATCTCTCCAATTACTTGGGTGATTGGATGATCTCTTGTTGTTACTAAATCAACAGGGGGTGTTGATTGTTCACCAGCCTGCGTTGTTGTCTCCTCTAGTGGAACAACAACTGGCTCTTTAGGATGATTTTCTTCAAGATGTTGCACTTCTTCATCATCACTGCTTTCATTCTTTTGCTGAATAGGTTGAGAGGTTGTGTCCTCTTCTTTAACCTGTAATCTGTCCATACTTTCTGATATAGATTGTACCTCCAAGGGTTCTTTGGTAGAAGTAGACTTCTCCTTATAACACATGTTAGTCTCATCAAAAGTAATATGAACAGATTCTTCAATTTTACAAGATGATTTATTATATACACTATAGGCCTTGCTGATCATGGAGTATCCCAGAAACACTCCTTCATCAGCTTTAGCTTGGAATTTTGCTAGATGTTTCTTGTCATTATTATGAATATAACAAATACAGCCAAAAATTTTAAAATAATTTACTTTAGGTTTCTTCCCTTTGAGCAATTCATAGGGAGTCTTGCCCTTTAGTTTATGTATCAGGCTTCTATTTAATACATAGTTGGAGGTGTTCACTGCCTCAGCCCAAAAGGATAGAGGTAAGTGAGCATCTGTCAACAATGTAGTAGCAGATTCAATTAGGGTTCTATTTTTCCTTTCAGCTACCCCATTTTATTGAGGAGTTCTAGGAGCTGAGAAGGTATGTCTGATCCCTTCACTTTGACAGAACTCTTGCATGAGAAGAGAATCAAACTCTGTCCCATGATCACTTCTGATCAGGGCAATGTGAGTGTTGAACTCAATCTGAATGCATTTGAGAAAATCTGTCAAACACTTGAAGTTATCAGACTTCTTCCTCAGAAAGAATACCCAAGTGAATCTTGAGAAGTCATCTACAACCACTAGAGTATAGGACTTCCCTCCTAGGCTTTGTACTGATATGGATCCAAAAAGATCCATGTGCAACAAATACAAAATCCTAGGTGAATCACTCTTATTAAGTGACTTAAAGCTACTTTTAGTTTGCTTGCCTAATTGACAAGCCTTGCAAAGTCCTTCCTTCTTGTAGGGGCCAGAAGGTAGTCCTCTAACAAGGTTGTCCTTGGATAGCCTAGCAATGGTCCTAAGGTTTAGATGTCCTAGTCTCTTATGCCACAAAATATTAGGCTTAGATATGGAATTGAATAAACAGATATCTACTTTAGAGGAAAGAAAATCTACTAAGTAGATGTTACCTGTCCTTTTACCTGTTAACACTGTTGTGTTGTCCTCTGATTTGATCTTGCACAGGGATTTATTGAATGTCACCTTGTATCCTTCATCACATAGTTGACTGATACTTATCAGATTGTGCTTCAGTCCTTCTACATATGCCACCTTTTTAAAAGTTACTGAGCCTATCTGAGCAGCACCATATCCTTTGGTTTGGCCAAAATTTGAATCACCAAAAATCACTTTGGGTCCAAGTTTGGTTATGAAGGATGATAGGTTCTCCCTGTTCCCTGTCATGTGCTTTGAGCACCCACTATCCAGATACCATTGTTGGTTAGATACTGGATAGGTCTTCACCTGCACATGAGCAGCTTAATTGTTTTTGACCCAGTTAACCTTGGGCCTAGGTTGATATCCTTTGAATTCAGAATTAAAAGACATCCCAGGTTGACTCTTATATCCTTCAGGATGGTATCTCCTAGGAGGTACTATCCATTCAGTATAGGGGTTAAAGCCTTGGGATGTGGGACTTCTAGGATTGAATCTAGATGTGCCATTGAAGGAATGTTTACAGTCCTGATTTCTGTTCAACAATCGTCGAGCTGAGGTCGACGATCTTGGGTCAGATCGTCGATCTCTGTTCGAAGATCGATTATACTGAAGTTCAGAGTTTGGATATCGTCGAGCTGAGGTCGACGATCTGTGGTTAGATCGCCGAGCTCTGTTCGACGATCGTCGAGCTCTGCTCGACGCAATCTGTTGAACTGAATTTTTCTCTGACAGATCTGCATTCTTCCTAGCTACCTCTATTACTCCCTTTCCTTTGTCAGAGACAAATTTGATTGGAGTTGTTAATATTATAGGTTGGCTGGATGAGGCACCCAAGCCCAGTGTACTGTTGAATCTAGAGTTCACTGTGCTTGTAATGTCCATCAGTCTGATACTTCTCCCATTTAGGGATTCTTCAAACTTTTTAGCTCTTGACAGTTCACTTTTCAGTGAAGCTATCTCCTCCCTACAGCATTCTAACTCCTTAGAGAGTTTGAGGTTATTTGAGTTTAGGACATTGTATTTAGATAATTTATTTCTGAGAGAGATTATCTCTTTTTCAGATCTTAGTAAATCCAAGCACAATGTCTTAAATTCATTTTTGAAGTCCTCAGAATTAAAATCAAAAGAGCTAATTACCTGATCTTCCTCTGGTTGATTTTCTGAATCTGAATCTGATTCTTCTTCAGAGTTTTGCTGTGAGGCATTGATGGCCATCATGCAGAATTCTTTCTCATCAGCATCATCTTCATCATCACTGGAGCTAGATGAAGTTTCAGAATCTTCTTCTGTCTCACTCTATGTCTCAACAACAAAACCCTTCCTTGTATTTTTGTTCCTGCTAGAGGAGGCTCTGTCTGAGCTGTTCTTTTTGAAATCCTTTTCTTTTCTTCTTTCTCTTCTATCCTTTCTGTCCTTGTTCTTGTTCTCTGGACAGTCAGGCACAATGTGGTCTGGTTTCCTGCAACCAAATCATATGATTTCTTTGTTATTATTATTTGACTTATCATACCTTGGTTTGTCATGACCTTTGTATGGCCTTTTTCTGAAGTCCTTTCTGGCTAGCTTGTAAAATCTTTTGGCCAGTAGGCTGACCAATTCCTCATTGCCTGTGAGTTTTTCTTCAGGCAGATCTTCAATAGCTTTGAAAGCTATTGACTTCTCTTTCCTTGAGGCTGGTGAAGCAACCTTCTGTTCTTCCTCTCTGTTCTTGATAAGCAGCTCATAAGATTTGAGCTTGCCTAGGAGAGTTTCAGTAGTGATTTCATTTAGACTTCTGGCATCTTTGATTGGCCAGATTCTTGAATCCCAAGTACTGGGGAAGCACATTAGGATCTTGTCATTAAGCTCAGTCAATGAGATTTCTTTATCCAAGGTCCTTAGCTCATTGACAATCAGACTCAATCTGTTGTACATATCTGCCACTGACTCAGTCTCTCCTTTCTTGAAATTCTCATATTGGGTTATGAGGTGAGATCTCCTGTCTTTCCTTTCATCAGCAGGCCCTGAGACAATTTCAGAGAGCTTGTCCCAAATTCCTTTGGCTGAGTTGCAGTCAGCTACTTTCTGAAATATCTCATCAGACATTGTCTGAGCTAAGATGTTCATGGCCTTTGCATCTGCAGTTTTCCATTTCTTTATGTCTGCATCTGTTCCTGAGGGAGGTGGAACATCATTTGTGCTTGAGCTTGCTGGTGGACTTGGACAAACTGTCAAGACAGAATTGAAAATATCTTCATCAATAGAGTTCATGTATAATTTAATCCTTGCCTTCCAAAGTGCAAACTTAGATAGATTGCACACTGGAGGTCTGGTGCTTGCATAATCCTTGTTCTGTGCCATGTCTTAGAGTAATATATATATGAGAAGAAATAACCCTCTTAAAAGATAGATTTTACCAAGGATCACTTGGTTCAGGTGTTAGCCTGTATGAGCAACCAACCTCCCTCTGATACCAATTGAAAGTGAGGGTAAGATCTATCTCAACTCTAGAGGGGGGGTGAATAGAGTTTATTCAAATAAGTTTCACAGTTTTGAAAATATCAACACATATAAAATTTAATTTCTACTATAGTGTAGAGTGCTAGAAAATAATTAAAGAAGCAAGAAACTAAGAGCACAGCACACAGCAACAATCAAACAAACAATCCAGAAGACACAAGGAAATATAGTGGTTCCCCAAAACCTGGGTACATCCACTCTTCTTCCACCCTTGGTAGGAATCCACTCAGGATGAGTTGATCAGGTGTCCTGACACCAATGAGCTTTTGTTAAGTTGCTCAAAAACCAAAACTGGATTTTTTAATAAGGTGTCTTGCCACCACTGAGTTTTGACAAGGCTCTCAGAACCAGACTC
This sequence comes from Platanthera zijinensis, assembly GCA_039513925.1. Classification (NCBI taxonomy): domain Eukaryota; kingdom Viridiplantae; phylum Streptophyta; class Magnoliopsida; order Asparagales; family Orchidaceae; genus Platanthera; species Platanthera zijinensis. The sequence goes on from CM077087.1 coordinate 152,966,297, forward strand.
AAAGCTTTTGAAGGGAGTTTGAAAACCCTTTTACAGAAGGAAAATAAAAAGGAAAAGGAAATGAAGTTGTCTTCTCTGTTCTCAAATCAAAATGAGAGAAGACTAGTGGATCTTTGTTGTCAAAGCTCCCCTGAGATCTAGACTGGTTCAGGAAGGGAAGCTTTGCTCTAGGGTGATAGGTCTTCAGAACTTCGATCTCCAGCAAAAGATTATTTCAGCAAGAAGACTGAGAAATGAGGTGTCTGGAGTTCTTGAGATGAAGTTGTGAACACTTTTTTCTGTTGTTCTCCTTATACAAGTGTTCTGTATTCTGTGTATCTCCTTGTAATTGAAAAAGGAAGTTTTTATTCTCTGAAAAAATTCTTTGTCCAAAATAGCCGTTGGCAGTCATAAATGTCTTTCATAAAGAGTCTTGTCTTCTAGAGGAAAGTCCAGCAAACATTCTCTGAATAATACCTTGAAACTTGCTCCAGAATAAAGACAAACGGCTGGCAGATCTTCTTATCATAAATGCTGATAATATTCAAAAACATTCCAAAGAATAACAGCATTTGAATACTTAAAAGCGTCGATCTCTCAGAAGAATCGTCGATCTGAGCTCTACGATCGTCGAACTAAGCTCAGAGATAAAATGAGATAAAGTAGACAGAAAATGTCGAACTGAGCTCGAAGATCGTCGAACCGAGCTCAACGACCTGAAGAATGACTGAAGAGAGATCGTCGATCTGAGCTCGAAGAACGTCGACCGGAGTTCGACGATTTATCAAGTTGAGCTCAGAGAGCGTCGAACCGAGTTCGACAATCGTCGACCTGAGCTCGACGAAAATTGCCTTAGACTTAGCTCTTCAACCTTGATCTTGGAATGGTCCTGGGGGCAGCTTCAAACCTAAGTTCTAAGCCCTAGACTCACTCTAGTGTTGACCTTCACAACTATACAACTAGGTCAACCTGGTTTCCTAAGACAACCATAGTGATCCTTACCCAAATTAGTAATAGGGTGTTCCAACATAGGGCTTGTGTTGCCTTGTGCCTACCTGTTGCTTGGTGCAGTAGGAAGTACTGGATGAAGTCCAGGAAATGAAGAGGGTTGGATGCAACTCTTGTGGCAGTGCGTTGCCACTTTGTGTGCGGTTAAGCCGTTGGGCTGCAACTCGATGAAAAGGCAGATTGCCGAACAAGAAAGGTGAAACCGACCCGCGCCTATAAATTGCCATGGATACTTCCGTATTCGAGGTGGCACGGCGACTTGAGCAACGGGGGGTGGCTGATCCGTAACTGCGTTAGGTCCGTCCGACTTGGATGCCTGGTTATGGGTTTTGTTGGAGCGCCTAATGAGAGTCTTAGGCCCGCGCGCCGAAAAGACTAGAATGCTCAAATACCGTATAGACGGTGGTGTTGACCCTGGTATTCCGGTACACCAAGAATGTGCCCTGAGTGCACGGACTGTCGGGCCGTGTGGCCGATGGTTGTGATGGCTTGAATGTGCCTGCGCGCACATAGTTGCTATATGATGATGCCATGCTATGCAGGGAAAGAATGCTAATGCCCTGAGAAAGGGGTAGGATTGTTATAATTGGGTCAGCTGAATGCTGACCGTTGCATTGTTTGCCACCGTTTGGGTGGATTGTCCCTATGCAGGTGCTGGAGAGCCAAGTGGTAAGTGAAGGGCTGAAGCCCTTGCTGCTGTTGCTGCTGCTGCTGCGGTTAGCCCTTGAAGGCTGAGCAAATGGTTTTGTTTGTTTTGGTTTTCCTCATGTATGGCCGGCCTGCGCGCCGAAGTTTGTAATCCATGTTGATGGAAAGAGGAACTGTAAGGCCTTAAGGCCAAACCTTTGTTGTACATTCCGTGGTTGTATATATAACTATGGTTTATATATATTGGACATTCCTGGTTAGAGTTCAAATTTACAACTTAAAGCTTCCGCTAGAATGCTCTGAGTTAGGATTCGTGTATGGTTTGGTATTATCCTGTGACCTCACCGTCTGTTTGTGGCATATAGTGTGGGGGCCCGGCCGGACCTTCTACTATACGTCGTGTAACGGATGGGGTCGTTACAGCACAAGCTCAATAGTGAAGTCGATCTCCCGCTGGGGTGGTAACCCAAGAAGATCGTTAGGAAACACATCAGCAAACTCCGATATAATTGGAACATCATTCACACTGGCCTTTTGGCTCAACATCCTGAATAAGTGTGAAGACTAATTCCACGCCCTTCCAAACAACATTGACTACTTGGAAAGTAGACACCAAGATTCCGCTCACTCCTCGCATACCATCAAACTTTGTCTAAATCTCAGTATTCTGGCCCAGTGTGATCTCTTTTGAATGCAATCAATAAAGGCTCGCCTCTCCGAGAGCCAGTCCATACCAAAGATCACATCAAATTCTTATATCGTTACCATAGATGCGTTTAAGCAGAAATCCCGATTTCCTATTTGAACTTCCACGTCGCAAGCCCTATCCGCAAGCATCACACATCCATTCGGAAATAACACCTTTATGCTATCTATCATCACATGACTACGTACTCCATTTTGAGCAATGAAGTCCTTAGATAGAAATGAATGTGAAGCATCCGTATAAAACAGTGCACTCGCCGGATTGTTCCGAATTAGGAAAAATTCTGAGACAAACACATCATACACAAGCTACACACAAGGTATGAAATATCAAAAGCAATCAATATCTTAAATCGTACTTGTGATGACGTCACTTTGCTTTTATGGACTCCTACTGGCCAAGATTGTAAACTCGGGGATGCGCCTGTGATATAGAGGACTCGACCACTCCCTTTCCCATTTCAGCATAAGACACTCCCGTCTTTTTTACACCTTTGGCGGACCAAGCGACAATTACGGGATATATGCCCCACTCTTCCACATATAAAGCAGGTATGAGACTCTTGCCCCGATGTTTACCCCGACACAACTAGAGAAGAAGCTTGTCTAGACAATTTGGATCTCTTGCCCCATCTCTTTTGGAACTTCAATTTTCCAGGATGGGGCACTTTGAACTCTAGCTTTGTCACAGCAAAGTCCCTTTTTCCCTTCACCTATTTCATATCTTTCTCTAGCGCACACTGAAAGTGCACTTAGTGCCAACTACCTTAACCTATGGGGGGGGGGGGGGAAATAGGTGTCTTGCAGCGATTTTAGCGGAATTCAAATTCTACCTGCACAAGTAAACAAAACAACACAGCACAAACAGACACAAGCAGTTATAGTGGTTCCCGATTTGGGTACGTCAACTTTCCCCTTTGACCTATCTCCCAACAAGGGACGACTCGGTCTCTTCACCAATAGGATTGAAAACCAATCCTCACACTAACGAAAGGAACCCTTCCAACCGAAGGAGTCACCACTCCTCCACCACGGGTTACACCCAACCCTTACAACGAGGAACCTACGTTCCATTACAACAAAAATAAGATGGAATGTATAAAATATACAAACTACTTATGGAGTGCTAGGTGTCCCTCTTCGTTCGATGACGCGTTCTTAATGAAGACGAAGAGTCTACGACCTTAGCTATAACATAGAATGAATCTCCACGAAACCGGCGGAGTAAAGAAGAGCGGCAACTTGGCGTTCGGGATCAGCGGCGGCAAGAAGTGCGGCGGCTGAGCTTTAGAGATCCAACCTTCGTAGCTATGCTGGAAAGGTCTACCAAAGGTATTCCTTGGATCAATCGTCTCGATCGATTCAGAAAGGGAAGGTATTCCAGATCTACAAACCAAGAGATAAAGGATCTCAAGAAGGACACGTGAGACGCGTTGCTTGGCAAAGCTTCTGACGTCGGAAGATCAGGAGGTATCCACGATCAACGGCGGCGACTAACTTCCCGAGCGGCGATGGTAGCGACGGAAGAGAAATCCGCGATCTAGGTCACGACGGCGGCTCGGTTTTCTTTCTTGTGTATTCGTGCTCATTACTTTTCAAAATGCCGAAGTATTTATACAGTAGGTCATACAATATGACTGTTGTGGGCCCCACCAAAACAAACCCTAGCTCCGGTTCAAAAAAGCGCCTGAAACTTGGTCCGGTCCAGCGAGCACCAGAATTTCGCCTAAGGCAAATTCGGCGAGAATCATAGGTGATTCTCGACGAATCGGCGAGAATCACCTACGATTCTCTCCGAATTCTACTTAGCATAATTCATGCTGAACCACTTGGCAAACCAGAGTGGATCGGCGAGAGTCATCAATCATTCTCGACAAATCGTCGAGAATGCCGAATCATTCTCGACGAATCGTCGAGAAACACTTGATGACTCTCGACAATTTTAACTTGGCGTGAGATTTGCACACGCTGAGTCAGCCGGAGATATTCGGCGAGAATCAGCCAGTGATTCTCGACGATTCCGCGAGAATCACTAGTGATTGTCGTCGAATCGGCGAGAATCACTTAGTGATTCTCGTCGATTCTTACTTAGACGATATTTCGTCTTTCCACCCGTGTGCTGCTCTTTGGCCCATCCTTGCTCCTTGACTGCTCTTGATCTATCACATCCCTGTACTTGTAAATAATTACACTCCAATAGAGAGAGTACACGTAAGCCAATACACTGATCTGCTCAACGAGGGATTACGTTGCGCAGACCCGTGTATATTGACCTACTGCACCCTGCCATTGGTGTGTACTTAGCGAGGAATAACTGCAAGCACATCTTGAAGAAAATCATCAAATATATTATCTATTTAACTTAACTTGTTCAGGAGTTTCTTCAAATCAGGTACATTGTGGATACAATACCCAACAATCTCCCCCTATTTGAAGAAGCCTAAACCCTAAAAGCTAAGGTGAATAGAACATATGGGAATGAAAACCCTAAACTAAGAATTCAGTTGAGAGAGAAATTCATTACCATTACCACTAGCCTAAGAGCATACATGGAGCCACCTTAGCCTTAGCCGAGAGGGTAATCTCCCCCTTTTTGGCTTCTGCAAATCTTGGACTTCACTTGGAGCCACCTTAGCCTTAGCCGAGAGGGTAATATCCCCCTTTTTGGCTTCTACAAATCTGGGACTTCACTTGGAGCCACATGCTCCCCCTCAGATCTTGCATCCATGCTCGAGCTTGAGTTCCTTGCTGATGCTCCCCCTTGATTCAAGAGCCTTGAGCCGTACAGACTTTACTCTTCATAGTTTAGCATGCCGAGTTTAGTTTTGAAGAGACTGAACTTGGCCTCGTCTAGGGGCTTCATGAAGATATCTACAATCTGCTTATCCCTGGGGACATAGCAGAGAGTGATATCTTAGTTTTACACATGCTCCCGAATGAAGTGGTAGCACATTATCTCTTTTCCAAAATTTCTTGTTCCAGTGCAAGCCTGGAACATCTCTTATCTAGGTCCCATCATGTTCCTTGGAACCTAGAATGTCCTGCAAAATAAAATTACCTTAGATTAGGACCCCAATAGGCATTGGTTCCTAGGTTCCTTGTTAGCACACTCCCCCTCGGTTGGTCAACCCTACGAGTGGTCGGCCACACATTGCTAACATGAGGAGTCTCATTGTATCTTGGATTAAACCAGCAATCCACAGCAAAGTGACCAGTTCTGCCACAGCACCAACAGTCAAACCTGTTGTACCGCTTCCTAGGCTCCAGTTTCACCCTAGGAATGGTGGGTCCAGCCGGGGCCTTGGATCTGAAGATGGAGGCATCATGATGACAACAATCACATGATTTCTTCACTTCCTGTTCCTTCAGTATAACAGGCTTGGCTTTTGGTGCCTGCTTCCTATTATGGCCGCTAGAGAAGGGCCATAATTTTCCATTTGGATTTCCTCATAAGGTTCCTTGAAGATACTCTCGCCGTAGTTGCGGGGGAAGGCCCAACCATCATACTGGCTCTTGGGCTTTTCAACCGAGGGCCAAAAGAAGTGGCCAAAGGTTGACTCAAAGTCCTGTTCATTGCAGGGAAAGCCAGGCTTCCTGAATATAACAAGGTTGAGAGGAGCCTTTCCCTTTTCTACAGCAGAGGCCTTCTTAGTAGCCTTATTTTTCCTCTGCTTTCTGTTTCTCCCGGATGATTTACCAGTCACACCCACATGCCCCAAGCCAGCTCCCTTGGCCTGAGCAGAGAAGGTATCAACCAGTGGAAGAACAGTCTTTGGCATAGAGAAGCTTTTGACAATCTTCCTTTCTACCGCAAGTTGTTCTTCTAACTTGTTGACTTCTTCCTGTTTTAGGTCAAGGAGCCTTAGAGTCTCTGAGTGCTCAGAAGTCAGGCCCAGGTGTTCCTGTCGGAGAGAGATCAAGCTAGTGATCTCTTCTCTTAGAGACACACCCTCAGCCTTAAGGAATTTGACTTCCTTTTTCTGAGCCCTCAACCTCTTGCGGCATTCCTCAAAGGTATTGAGCAGAAGCTCATACTTTTCGAGGAGCTCAGCTTCACGAGCAGATGGGCTGTCCAAGAGATCATCATCCGGAGACTCATAGTCAGAGTCAGAGAGGGGGGTACGAGCTTTTACCTTCCCACGAATGGGGGGCATTCTCCTTCTGAGTCAGAGCGACCCACTAGCCCGAAGTAGGCTTCCTCATCATCACTGGAGTCTGAGGAATCAGACTCACTAAGTGTTTTTAGCTTTTTGGCGATGTAGCTTCTCTCCTTCTTTTTATCTCTAGAGGACCTGTGCTCCTCTCCCTTCCCCTTATCTTTCCTGCCTTGTTGGCAGTCAGCCACGATGTGTCCTGGCTTATTCCATCCAAAACAAATGATGTCAGCAGAGCGATGTTTGTTCGGTTTAGATGCATACCTGTTAGAAGAATAACTCTTCTTCTGATGTCTGGAGGAGGAGCCGTCTCTCTTTCTATGATTCCTCAACTTGAGGAACTTCTTGAACTCCCGAGTGATGAGGGAGAAGTCTTCTTCAGATAGCTCTGAGCCGGAAGGGCTTGGCTCAGATTCTTCTTCCTCATCCATTTTTCGAGAGCGGGATGAGGTTGCACCCTTGCCTTTACTTGAGTGGTTGGCCTTTAGGGCCACAGTCTTTTCTTTTGCTGCGGCTTTCTCTACTTCTTCTTCTGCTTTCCTGGTGTTCAGTTGAAGCTCATAGGACATCAGCTTCCCAAACAGTATTTGAGGATCAGTTTCTGCTAATCTTCCAAACTCTCGGATGGCGCAGATCTTCGTGTCCCATTCCTTAGTAAGGGACCTAAGGAATTTATCATTAAGTTCACCATTAGTGAACACTCTTCCATATCCTTGAGAGCATTGACGATCTTGAGGAAGTTCTCGAAGGTAACTCCGATCTCTTCTTTGGGCCCCTGCCTGAAGGCCTCATATTTCTGGTTCAGGAGGGATCTCCGATCATCCCTCACTTCATCTGTGCCCTCCATCAGGATAATCAAGCTGTGTTAGATATCCTTGGCTGTCCTGTAGTTGCAGAAGTTCTGCATCATGGAGTCATCGACTGTGCTGATTAGTATGTTATGTGCCTTCTTGTCAAGTCCGACCAACACCATCTCGTCCTTGTCCATTTCAGAAAGCTTCTTTGGCACCTTTTTGGTTGGATCAATGGTGGAGGCCTTAGTGGGAATATAAGGTCCCTCCTACACAATCATGAAGAGTCGAGGGTCGACTGCTTTCATGTAAAATCTAATCCTTTCCTTCCAGATAGGAAAGTTTGGCCTGGTGCACACTTGGATCTTGCCTGAGTACTTGAGTCCGTCCATTATAGATATCTGCCTTCTTCTTGACACTAGTGGCAGGAACTTACTCAAGGTGTTAACCTTATTGCTGAGTAACCTCCCTCTGATACCACTTGAAAGTCCACTTAGTGCCAACTACCTTCACCTATGGGGGGGGGGGGGGGAATAGGTGTCTTGCAGCGATTTTAGCGGAATTAAAATTCTACATGCACAAGTAAACAAAACAACACAGCACAAACAGACACAAACAGTTATAGTGGTTCCCCGATTTGGGTACATCCACTTTCCCCTTTCGACCTATCTCCCAACAAGGGATGACACGGTCTCTTCACCAACAGGATTGAAAACCAATCCTCACACTAACGGAAGGAACCCTTCAAACCGAAGGAGTCACCACTCCTCCACCACGGGATGCACCCAACCCTTACAACGAGGAACCTACGTTCCATTACTACAAAAATAAAATGGAATGTATAAAATATACTAACTACTTATGGAGTGCTAGGTGTCCCTCTTCGTTCGATGACGCATTCTTGACAAAGATGAAGAGTCCACGACCTTAGCTCTCACTTAGAATGAATCTCCACGAAACCGGCGGCGGTAAGAAGAGCGACGGCTTGGCGTTCGGGATCGGCGGTGGCAAGAAGTGCGGTGGCTGAGCTTTAGAGATACAACCTTCGTAGCTATGCTTGCAAGGTCTACCAATGGTCTTCCTTGGATCAATCGTCTCGATCGATTCGGAAAGGGAAGGTATTCCCGATCTACAAACCAAGAGACAAAAGATCTCAAGAAGGACACGTAAGACGCGTTGCTTGGCAAAGCTTCTGTCGCCGGAAGATCAAGAGGTATCCACGATCAATGGCAGCGACTAACTTCCCGAGCGGCGATGGCAGCGGCGGAAGAAAATCCGCGATCTAGGTCAAGACGGCGGATCGGTTTTCTTTCTTGTGTATTCGTGCTCATTACTGTTCAAAATGCCGAAGTATTTATACAGTAGGTCATACAATATGACCGTTGTGGGCCCACCAAAACAAACCCTAGCTCCGATTAAAAAAGTCGCCTAAAACTTGGTCTGGTCCAGCGAGCACCAGAATTTATCCTAAGGCAAATTCGGCGAGAATCATAGGTGATTCTCGGCGAATCGGCGAGAATCACCTACGATTCTAGCCGAATTCTACGTAGCAGAATTCATGCTGAACAACTTGGCAAACCAGAGTGGATCGGCAAGAGTCATCAATCATTCTCGACAAATTGTCGAGAATGTAGAATCATTCTCGACGAATCATCGAGAAACACTTGATGACTCTCGACGATTTTGACTTGGCGTGAGATTTTCACGCGCTGAGTCAGCCGGAGATATTCGGCGAGAATCAGCCAGTGATTCTCGACGATTCCGCGAGAATCACTAGTGATTCTCGTCGAATCGACGAGAATCACTAAGTGATTCTCGCCGATTCTTACTTAGATGATATTTCGTCTTTCCACCCGTGAGCTGCTCTTTGGCCCATCCTTGCTCCTTGACTGCTCTTGATCTATCACAGCCCTGTACTTGTAAATAAGTACACACCAATAGAGAGAGTACACGTAAGCCAACACTCTGATCTGCTCAACAAGGGATTACGTTGCGCAGACCCGTGTATATTGACCTACTGCACCCTGACATTGGTGTGTACTTAGCGAGGAATAACTGCAAGCACATCTTGAAGAAAATCATCAAATACATTATCTATTTAACTTAACTTGTTCAGGAGCTTCTTCAAATCAGGTACATTATGGATACAATACCCAACACACACATCGTATCGACCAACGCCTGAAATCCTTGGTTCACCGAACTTGAGAGCAGGAATCTCAACTCATCCCGCAACCCTTCGTAGAACCTATTGGTTTTCCATTGTTCATCAACGAAGATAGTCCCCGCATAACCGCCCAACCTTATAAACTCATGCAAGTAAGTATACACACTACTTTCTCCTTGCGTTAGACATTGGAACTCATTTTCCATGGTGATATGTTGTTCTTCTGGCAGGTGCTGTGCCAAAAATAGTCGTGAAAACTCCTCAATCGATACTTGTGTTAATTGCCTGCCCGCTAAGTGGTGCAACTCTATCTCGTCCCATCATAGTCGAGCCTCTCCTTCCAATAGAAGGTGGCCAAGGTGACCTTCTGATCTTCCTCCATCCTTATCGCCATCAATACTCACTTGAGCAACTAAGCAGACTGTTTCCGCAGAAGGAGGTGTAGGCACCTCAGCTGGTGCCGCACTCTCATCAGAACGCTGGGGCTCAGACTGCCCAGCACCTCTACGAGTCACCTATAGGTGAACAAGACACACATTAGCGACCTTGCACAAGTAATCACAACACTATAGGAACGTGCAGGTTCCTCAAATAAGTGTATTTGCATTCCTTAGTGGACATTCAAGAGTTCATTAAATTTAAAGCGGGTCACATTGACATGTGCTCGCCACCCCACAAAAGAATTCGACCATGTATTCGAAAGAGGAAGACCGAGACAAGATGATACCAAAATATAATGACCCCATCGGTTAAATAACATATAATAGAAGGTCCGGCCGGCGCCTCACACCATATGCCACAAAACAGGCGGCGAGGTCATAGGTTAATACCAAAACATATTCGCATCCTAACTCAGAGCATACTAACAGAAGATTTTAACGTTAAAACTGAACTCAAATCATGAATGTCCACTATATATAAACCACCACATAATATATATAAACTCTCCAAGGAATTTACATCAAAAACAACATCGTTTGGCCTTAAGCCCTTACAGTTACTCTTACAAGTGTGGATTACAAGCATTGGCACGCAGGCCAGCCACACATGAACATAACACAAGATTCTTTGTAAGCCTTCGAGGGCTAGCAGCAGCAGGGACTTCAGTCCTCTATTTCCCTCTCAGCTCTCCAGCGCCTGCACAGGGACAGCCCACCATAATAGTGGCAAACAAGGCAACGGTAAGCATTCAGCTGACCAATTAATAACGACCCTACCCCTTACCTGGGGAAGTGACATTCCTTCCCTGCAGGCATAGCATTTCATAAGCAGATATATCACGAATTGTGACCTCACGCACAACCAATACATCACAAATGCCGTCCACGCGGCCCGACGCTCCGTGTACTCAGGGCACATTCTTGGTGTACCGGAATACTAGGGTCCCACCTTCGTTCAAGGTCCGAAACCAATGGCAAAGTTTGAGCAAATTAGTCTTAATGGCTCACACGTCGAAGACTCTCATTATGTCACTGACGAAAGATAAATGCCTTGACGCTCTCTTGTACGACCGACATAACACAAGTACAGATCAGCCACCCCGTTGCACAAGTCGCCATGCCATCATCGAATATTGAAGTAATCATGGCCAGTTTACAGGCCCGGGTCAGTTTCACCTTTCCTATTCGACACTAAGCCTTTTTAAGAGCACATAGCTCACAATAGCCACACTGTCCTCCAAGGACTTACTTCACAATCCAAAAAGGGGAGTTAATGCCAGCGTCCCTCATGATTGCTTTGCGGGTTAAACAGAACTCTCTTTCTGCACCCAAACTCAACCCAAACATAGCATACAACACAAGAATCACGTGGTATTTTCCTGGAATTCCACTCTAGTACTTCCTGTTATTACTCTTCATAGGCACAACCCATCGACTCCACAAACCACACATTTATACACAGAGTCTTCTTCGGTACACAAATGAAACATCACCAATCCTGAGCAACCTATCAAGATGGGCTTCACACAGCATGCCTATTCCGTACTACACATTTCCGGATCTATATGCAAGACTGGGGATTTCAAGAATCAACGCAAGGAAATCCCTCAAAAGCCACCCTTTGGTGGGGGAAATCCATACACATGCCAAAGAAGGACTTCATAAGTCCAAGGAAGAAAGATCGTTACCCTTGACGATCTCTTTTGAGCCAGGGAAATCTAGTCGGTTGGAAAGCAACGCAGAGGCCTTGCCACCACAAATCTGGATTCGGATCTTGATTCGAAACTCTGAAGCTCTACCGGTGGCCGGATCCTTTCTCCTCCTCCTCCTTGCACTCCCTTCTATCTATCTCTTTTAGAAAGAGAATAGCCAAGATGAATGAGAATTATCTTCTCAATCCTTTGTCTTAATTTAGCAGGGAGAAGCTTGGACCATTGGATCCCAGATGAAGGAAATGAACAACCACAAATTGCTCTAAAAGATCTATTTTTGGGCTGACACAGCTTATGACACGCCCGTGTCATAGGACGTGTACCTTAAGCGCCATACAAACCGACTTAACCCGAACAGGACACGGCTATGTGACATGCCTGTGTCACCGGCCGTGTGCCCTAACACGACTTCGGATACGCCCGTGTCTAGCTCATGTTCACCAGGCCTCATTGCCTAGCCAAATCCATAAGAGAACACGGCCCTATGACACGCCTGTGTCACAGACCGTGTGCCCAACTCGACTTGCCTCTCGAGGAGCATGGAGTGCATTTCCTCGACCTCAGCATGACACGACAGAGGACACGCCCGTGTCATAGGCCGTGTACCCTCTCGACAAATGTCGAGTGCATTTCGGCGAGCACTCGACCGACTATTTGTCAACTTTAAAACACAGAGCAGGACACGGCCTGGGACACACCCGTGTACCAGGCTGTGTTGCCCAGCCTGAACTCAATTTTAGGATTTGGGGCGTTACATAAGACCCAATTTTTTTTGCTACGCTACCGTGTCTTAAGCCCAGAACTGCCGTTTTGCGGTGACACCGACACTCGGGAGGGTCACCACTACAGAACACTTATTCTGCCGACATTGATGATCATCAAGGAGTAGAAGTACAAACAAGTCAGACAATTAACGTCAAGTCCACAAAATCACTATATATATATATATATATAAGCATGAATCACAACAATGTCCATAAGTAATAGAAGCAGAATAATGACGATAAAAGTACTAAAATCGAACAGTAATGTAGAATTATAAACGGGCTATGCCCGGTACAACAAATTCTCAAAGCAACACTCTCGCGAAAGCTAAGTAAAGCTAACACTCACGAAGCCAGAGACTGGTGCTCCAATTCTAGATTGGCCCACCTCCATGTGCACCATGCTCTGCTTGTGCTACATCTCCTACTGCTTCTCCTTGTCTCCCATCCGGAGCCCCTGAAATGTTTGGTCCACCGACCTTTAGTCAAAAGACTAAGCCTGATTTCCCCAACCCCTCCCCTAGTGGCTCCTAGGCACCGTACGGGAGGAATGATAGGGATGCTATGATGGTGGAGAGTAGCCAATTATAGGTGATGGTGGTCCTAAGCTAGTAGATCATATAGTATAAAAATTTACAAGAATCTAGACTAGCAGTTCTATATCAAGTAGAGCAGAAAAGGGGGTAACAAATAAAGTGCATCATAAAGAAAAGTAACAGGTAAATAATTAACCTTAACTTATATGAATGCACATACAAACTTATAAGTTAATGGGTCTTTAGCAAGGCTCCCATCGTATAAGCTATTCCATACTAGTTTATACGATGGGGTGTTAGGATTAATGCATGTATGAATGTTGTGATATGTTATGCCATGATTCATGCAAGTGCAACACACACACATGAATCTATGCGCACAGACCTTTAGTTCACCCATTTTGGAAACTAGTTTCACTCCCAGGAGCCTTTGTAGTGGCCAATAAAGACAGTGGGTCAGTCCACCCCTCTCATAGGCAGGTATTCACACTACCAGGCCTAGCCCTAACGTACTCCTCAGAAGGACACACCAGAGTCACCACATACTATGCTGACCAACCGCTAGTCTTTTCCTTGGATAAGTGTAAACCACACCCACCGAGTCATCGTATTGACGTCGGTGTGAACGAACATTAAACATTGAAGACCCACCACTTTATGCACATGCATCCATGAATTCTCGAGCCATCGACTCCCCAGACTAACCTGTCCATTACAACAACCTTCCGAGCCTTCAGCTCGCATGGCTAACTTGCCCATTTCCACAACCACCGAGCCTACCGCTCGGATAACCCAACCAAGCTAACCTCCCAAATCATCGAGGTGAGTGAAAGTGAAGTTCTAGTATTTCTAATTGCTCATTACAATTTTAATCTTACGATTTAAGGTTAACCTTGGACTGCCCAGGGAATTTCCCGTGAAGCGCTCTAGAGAGCAATAGGAACTATGATGGGCTGAAGCCCAAAGCTCCCTTTCGCAAGGTACCTATTTTTATTGGTAACTACCCATGTTCAAACCCTCTTGGCATTACCCTTGAACTAACCCTAAGTGTATTTAGACTCTTTCTATAGGGAAAGACGATCCACCGTTGATCCCGAGCACAACCTTGCCCCTGATCAACGAGACTCTCACAACCTCCCTTTTATTGGTGACCTTATTCATTCTCAACTAGACCAGGTATATCAACATCTCACCTTCCCATACAAAGGCCTACATGTTATTTTATTTCTACAATTTTAATATGTGCAGACCTAACGAGCTACATGTTGTGCATGAAAGGTGATACTCAAAATAATCATCAAAATGGCCTAAGATTATTATTGGGTGTTTATCATGATATTTTATAAGTAAATCCAGAAGATTGTAATTTTCCTACTTTATTTGGTATTTATTATATTTTCTACAATATATGGCCACAGATGCTTTTGAACATCAAGTACAACTTTCTGACATGATATGGTCTTAAACAAATTATGAAATACTACTAACATTAAAGTAAGTAAATACCAAAAATCCTAATTTTCCAAGGTGGACTCATATGGTATCTAGTGAGCATGCCTCACTCAATGCTTGTGGACTTAGTCAAATATAAACACGGGTTTTTCGTGGCTTTGACTTACAAGCCAATACTCAACGAATATAGAGTATGATATTGAGTGAGTGATACTCACTCAACCCCTATGGACTTAGCCACTTTTCTGCCCATTTATTCTTAGGCTTTTAATACATTAGCCTATCTCACAGCCTTTGGCTATTGTTCTTGTCGAGAATGACTCTTGGTCGCTAGAGAACCTGGGAGAGAGAGAAAGCGGTAAAAGACGAACTGCAAGTTGTCGGTTACTAGCGGTTAAATGAAAAGGAGACAAAAGGGTGCCAATAATAGCGGAGACATTGGAGTTCGCCCGTCGCGGCTAAACCACTCCTGAGACGGGCATTTCGGTTGTCATAGATATAGCGATTACAACGGTTACCAAGGAGCACCCGATCGGACAGTAACCCACTTGGCAAAGGATTCGAGACCACTGCCACAGACGGCGAGCTTGAGGATTCGATTCGTGAGGCCTAGAGAGTACTGTTCATGCCTATTTATAGGCTCGGGGTCCTACCCGAGCGGGAAGGCGCTAGAATAACCGGCTGCCCGGGGGACAGGAAAACGGGCAGCGGTGACAGGATGCACAACTAGAGAAGAAAGAGGGAAGGCTTTTAACCGTGCGGCTACGCGGTCTTCAATAAAAAGACCGGCGACTCTCAGACGGAAAAACGGCTTGCTGATTGCCACGGTCTTGCGGTTACGCGGTCAAGAATCGGACCCTTGACTCATATTAAGGTGGAACTAAATGGAGGTCTCTCGGGTAAACAATATCCCCACACATTTCCGAATGTTGGAGAATTTTTGAAATGTTAGATTAACCCGCCAGACCAACGTTGCTTTTAATACGCCCCGAAGCTATAAATACCGCCGGAAGGAGAAAGATCCAGTTATCCTCTAGGAGACAGCATACTTGGACTGCGGTTAACACTTTGTTGCTCGCTATGCCGATGAAAAGCCTGTTAGGAGACATGTACAGGAAATCCGGTTTGAATGCAAAACCGCTCGTTCGGGAAAATGCGGCCAAAGTTTCTAGTCCACCTAACACATCGACTGAGAAAACTTCTACAACTCCCATATCACTGATTACTCTAGCCGAAAAAACCGAGCGGGGAGAGCGGGAATGGTGGGACCAAAATCGACCTGCCTGTCACCCCTACGACCGCCATTACCCCCGACATTGACATTACAGAGGACACTCCACACAACCTTGATGGCGGATTACTCTCTCCAGCCGGCACTCTTACTGACGTCAGGGATAAGGCTATGAAGGCCGCTTTGACTGCGGCGGATAAGCTGAAACTTGAGCTAGGGATCCGCAAGCCCTCCCCGGAGAAACAGAAACGCCGATCCAGGCCGACCACCGAGGAGCGTGTAGAAAGGAAGCTCCATCAAATGGGGAAAGACAATAAGAAGTTATCCGCTCTCAAAATCGCCACGCCCCCGCTATCTACTATTTCTGAGGAGGGCGAGATACATGCTGATCCATGAAAGGAGATCGAACAGTCGTTAGAGGTAACTGCATTGGACATGCTAGAAAAATTTCTTATTGCGGACGAAGACTCTTTGGAACATGACCTCCCTATTTAGGCCGGTTATTTGCAGGGGATGGAGGAAATTCTTAACAGTATGGTCGTAACTAGTGGTGCGAATACCACAACAGAGTCCCTCGCCGAGCTTCAGAAAGAGTCTGCCGTCTGAGAAGCACTTCTGGCCGCTGGCCTTGCCCCTGACGACAAGACCAATTTGGACATGCGAAAGAGGGTATAAGAAACTGAGGTCCCTCAGACAGGTGAGTTGCTGTCCGCTTTGAGTATTCAAAATCTCGTAAAGAAGATACTGCGGAGAAAACATGCAGTCCGCCTGATCTCCGAATGTAGGGAAATCCCGATGACCAAGGAGATATATGAGGCGGGAAAAACCAAGTCCGCGCAAGTTTGGAAAGCCCGGATAAGGAGGATCGATCCGGAGAATGCGCGACGAACAATATTCTCTGACCACGAGTTAACGGCAGCGAGAGAAAGACTTGAATTTGTGCCATTGCCTCAAAGTATCGTCCCTTTAGTATCTGTTTTATCCGTTGATGATATTTCTTTTAACCGCTTGTTATGTTGTCGTTTCAGTGACAAATGGTGGAGGTTCGGTGATTATACTTGTGAATAGTCCACCTCCCCCTTACGAGGAATAGATGTCTTCTGTTGAACTTAACCGTAAGCTCGTGTGGTTAGAGGAAAAGCTCCAATCTACTGAGGAGGAGAAAGGTGTGTTAAAACTGACGGTACAAAATTTGGCTGGAGAGGTGAACTCGGCCTGTAAAAAAGCCGCCGCGGCTTTGGAGGAGGCCAGAGATGCTCGAGAAGAGACAAGATGCGGGAAGGCACAGCTGATCACGCAAGCCACAGCGCACGAGAAGGAGTTGAGAGATTGAGATCAACGACAAAAATGACTACTGGACGATTTCGCCCACTATCGAAACCGGTTCCATCAGGCGGGGAATGTAGTGCGACGCCGGCCCAAGACACAGAGGGGTGATGGTATGGTTCGGGATGAGACCTTGTCGATGAATCAAGTAGCTTCAACCGCGCGACTTGCTTGACAAGCAGCCTCCACTGAAACGGGGGTATATCTTGGTCGTGTGGGTCGCGATGCTGCAAAGATTCATTGGTACCATCACACTGTGCTTCACCATCTATCCGCTGCGATCTCCAAGATTCTGCACGAGGGTGACTTGGTGTCTTACATTGGTGGGGACTTGAAAGATCGCGGCGAACTAATAAGTGAAGAGAGAAAGAGGGAAGTGAATGCAAAGGGAAAAAAGCCTTGTATATTTATTTGAACTTGGTGGCACTGTGTGGTTAAATTTATTCGTAAACTGTTGTTTGAATTTTAAGTTTCCCTTGCCATTATATCTTTTAACTGCTCGGCTTCACGTTCCGATGTACCCGCACAATTTTTCTACAATGTGTCCGATCATTTATGCTTTTCTGATTACAATTTTCCCTATAAATAGTACAAAAGATTCTTCCCTTTTAATCAAATTAGAGTCCATTAATTCCACTGGATAAGAAAAATGGTATCCGATCGATCTAGTGCTTCAGCCGTATTTCTCCGGTCAGAATTCAGGAGCTCCTCCATGACCGAAAGCAAGCTTTTGCTATTTGTGCACAGGCATATGAACAATGACTCAATAGTCGTGTGGTAACATTCAGCGGTGGAGCGGTTAAATTCGGTTGGAAATAACATTGCTGTCATACCCATCGATCACTTTGAACAGGGCTTTTCTTTCCCCCTATTTATCGAGCTGATAGAAATTATTGACTTTTACGCAATCGTCCTCAGTCAGCTCCCTCCGAACACAATTGGCGCCATAATGAGCTTTCTGAACTATCTGCGTTCGGAGCAGGTAAAATTTACTATGAACCTCTTCAAAAACTATTTCGTGGCCCGATCGATCACGTCGGGTAAAAAGGAAAACAAACTTTTCCACAGCATTATTTACTTCAGCTGCAAGGGTTTTAAGGTAGTAAATCTCCCAAACAAAGTTACGGACTGGTCGACTAGATACCTTGTCTTTACAGGTAACCTCGGAGTTCTCCCCCTAAGTCCGCAAGCCCGCGCGACTAATATCTTTAGAAGGTTAGAGCTCGGGGGGGGGGGGGAAGGAATTAGAAATCGCAAATTTCTACAAGAAGGAGCGGCTGGATATCACGTATTATTTGCCACTGCGATTAGTCACGGCCGATTACGATATGACCAACTGTAAGCGTTCTGCTGCTTTAAGAAGTTTGTATTCGTGGCGTTCTATTAACCCCTTTCCTTTACAGTTCAGCTAGAGGTTCCAGCGAGCAAACCTATCTCTCTAGAAGGTCCGGTGTTGACTCAAAGCGAGCTGCGTAAACAGAGGGAAGCTGACCGCATTGAGGCCGATGAACCTACTGCGAGTGAGAGTCCGGCCATTCCTTTTGTGTCGGATTGGATCGAGAAGCCCCTGATGGATCTCCGTGGTAAGTAAGCCGTACGATTTCATCGGAGTGGGGAACATATCTCGGTGTCCACTTCTTTTCCTCCCTGGTCAAGCTCCCAACTTACTCGTCATTCTCGGGCGGCTGGCTTTGCCCTATATGGGAAGAAAAACATGGTCGAGATGAAATCAGTGCCAAACGCACAGCTACCCACCTTAGCGGCTCAAGCTCGGGCGAGAAGCTTCACCCTTGATCATTTCATGAGTGAAGCCATGTCTGAGGTTACTGGTGTAGACGAGCAGCTAGAGGCAAGGGTGGAGGAGGAGTTAGAAGAATAAAATGAAGCTCTGAAGGCGGATAACAAAAAGCTGAGGGAGAATCTCGAGGTAATAAGAACCTTACTGATGTAGGCGTACACGTTTGGACCGAAATAACATTACGGACGCACACGACTATCTCTTCACGAACTAATTCTACGCTCACACAATTGTTCCACGCCGCTTCACGCTATTACATTCATTCAATTTCACGCTAGCGTACGGGTAGCCAAACCGTTTTGCAATCAAATAAGGGCGATAGGCCTATATCCGATCGAGCTAAAAGGACCAATGTTGGATCCGGACGAGCGAAGGTTGTACCCAAAGAGATCTACCGAAAATAATCACGAATTCGGAAAAGGTAGATCTCTCCCAACAAAAGAAAACGAGGGTTCGCCAAACCCTTTACGAAAATTAAGTTAATCAAGAAAACAACGCAAAAACAATTAAAGCTAGTCACGAAATTTTAAATGATTTCAAAATTTAATGCCAGAAATTCCACCACAGGATTATTTAAGAAAAGAAACACACAAAGTGGAAAGGTTCGTTACCCAACCGGAATGGATGATTCCGATTCACTCGGCGAGGATCGTTCTTCAACGGCTCCACCGGAATCACGCCGGTAGGAGTGAAATTCGTCCGCCTTCGTCGCGTTACGCCGGAAATGGAAAGTCCCGTCGAAATCTTCTTAATATGGAAATAAATATCTTCCAGTATGGCAAGAGAGAGAAAATGTGGTGGATTAGAAATATTAATGGAAAGAGATATTCCCAATATGGAGAGTTAAGGGAATTTATGGTAGGTGATATTTTGGTTATGGTAAGTGGGGGAGAATATGGTATGATTTTAGAATGAGTTTGGAAGGATTTTGTTTAGGATTTAGGAAGGAATTTATGAGGGAGGGGGTCGGTTTTGTTTGTTGTAGTGGAGGTGGCGGCTTGGCTTGGTGGAGGAGGAGGTGGCTCGGGTTGGCCCTGATGGTGGTGGTTCGGGTAGGAGGAAGGAGGAGGGTGGACGGCTCTTGTTGGAGGGAAATGGAAGAGGTAGCGGCCTTGGAGTTGTGGATGGTGGCTCGGGTAGGAGAGGAGTGGTGGCCGGGTTGGAGAAAGAGGGAGGAGGAAAGCCGAGATTTGAGAGGGGGGATGAGAGGTGGCCGGCGGCCAAGGAGAGGGAAGGTGGAGCAGAGGAAGTTCGGCCCAGAGATGAGGAAGGAGGAAGCTTCAAAAGGTTAGGATTTCAAATTTTCTTTTCATTCAATCTCCTCCAAATAGAGGGGGGTACATGCCTATATATAGGCTACAACAACAACACTCCAACTGGCTACATGCAGCCCAAACATGAAAACATGAAAATAAAACACACACATACATCATGATTTTATATCATAACCATAATGCACATATTACATGAAATAAAAGTGCAATTATTAAAAATAAAACACACAAAGCATGAATTAATAATTAATAATAATTTGATAACAATTATTATTAACTATTAATAAATCGGCTTGCGATCAGGACGCCTATTATGACGATGCTCTTCACGGTCATTTGTCAGTGCGCCGTCTCTCAAGGTGTTGCGCGCCGTAGTCTTCATCAATCCTCCCCGCTCGAAAATACTCATCACCGATGAGTGGATTTGACTGCACCAGCGCGGGAGAGCTACAACAAAACGAGCTACCCCCGATCCAACGGCCAATGGACATCAGAGACTGACGATCACGCCAACAAAGCAGGTAGTGGCCAACATCGCCACAAGTAGAGGGGAGCACTTCAACCTGGAGTATCCTGTAATGCAAAAAGATGGTCCTGGGGAACCTTGGAAAAGCATTAGGCAATAAAGGAAGAAAAATTTCAACATCAACTACAAACGTACCTCCAGTGAAGACCGATAAAGAAAGCGATCCAGGCACAATCTCACTACCCAACCCATAAGAGCACGAAGTGGAACCAAACGGACAGGCAAATAACTCAAGTGGTGGAACAAATGCAGCGTTAAATCAGAAACATTAAAAATAGGGATATCACCCCAATCAGTGAAAAACCTCAAAAGTACTGCGCGTTCTCCTAATGTCATTAAATTCCGCAAATGGTCCAGCTCGCCAACTCGCCCACTTTCTATAGTGCCCGAAAGCAACCGTTCAGGGACGAGACGCACCAAGTCAAAATCGCAAATTATACCGTAAGACGCTCTTTTTTGTAAGCTAGCAAGAATTTGAATAGATTGTTGTAACGTGGTTGGCGCTTCACTATAGTGCTTACATAAATAAAATTCATTGCGAGCATCATCATGCGCAAACGTACTTAATGCATTCGGTGGTAACGGAACGACATAAGGCGGTACCAACCGAACTAAATCTGGTGGCGCTGAGGGAATCTCATCAGGAGGCACTATAAGCGCCTATCCTAAACATATAATTCGATAAATGATTTTCTTTAAAATTCATGGAGATAAAATTAGGATAAAGGAAATAGTCGCCACAGACATAAAATCTAAAACATCCGAGGGTGTGACCAACGATGGACTCGTAGGGTAATAGGACGTCAAAGGGGACATGTCCAAAGGAGGAGCTAAGTCATTCTCATGTCGAAACACGGGTTTAACGTCCAAGAAAGACACCCGGTTGCAAGCCATTAAAGTCATATGAAAATTCAAACAATGGATTCGCCCTTACAGAAAATTCATCCGACATGTCTACCAATTCATTAGATATTATCATGTAATTCAGAATCAGTGGTCGGGTCATAGGTCGGCAACAATAATACGGGATCTGGGGGCACTAACGAGACCTCATCTGGGGGTACTGACAGAATGAATTCAGGGGGCACTTAGAACTCCTGAAATTAATCGTACTATACTCATGTCCTAAATGATCAGTACGTCGAGTCAACGGGTCAGGGGGACGAGTCGGTAAAATCAAACACGGTGTACAATCCAAAAAATCGTCCACTAATGCAACTTCCTTGCTTACAATTTCTTCTGACACACTATCTAAGTTATTTAATTTAGAATCAATTATAATCTCAGACAAGGGTAGAATTGAGCCCGATGGACGCTTTAAATTAGGAACGTCAGATAAAGGTGTTTGCATCAAAGGGATATCGTTCAGGCTCATAGCACTAAAATCATCCAAGGATAACTCGTTCACCACAATAAGTCTTCCAATCAGTCGGAACATCCATATATCAGGATCATCAGAACAGCCCTCAAAATATCTCTGTCTAAGAGGAACCATCTCGAGTCTGAACAGATCATCTCCTAAGTCACTACTAAGTAATCTCTCATCATCAGGTAAAATGCCTACCGACTCAGGTGTAATCACAACAGGAGTAATCGTAGGCTCCAAAATGTCGTCGACGGGGAGTGGAGATGATTCCTCAGTGGTGAAATCCTCATCCAGGTCACTAGGGTAACCAATATCCTCATCGTCGCTATCATCATCAAAGATAACAGCCTCGTCCTCAGTGACGGGCACGATCCTAGACAATACCTTAGACTCAACAGGAGAGTCAACAACTAGACTAGACAACTCAGGGGAGACTCAAAAGGGTCTACAGGCATAATCGACGGAGATCGCTCAACAATGTGTCGTTTGATCTGGGCATTGGGTTTATAGTCAGTCCTAATGGTTGGTATGAAACTAGCGTCATAACGATACTCACTCAAAGGTTTGGCGTTAGTAGTACGGAGATTGGTGGGATCAAATTGATCCGAGAGGAGGCTACGCATCGCCCACCGCGTGTGTGTATAATTGCCAACACGACGCTCTTCGTTTATCCAGAATGACTGGGCTCGACCTATTAACCGCTCTCGGGCGAAGTGGAACTTTTGGAGGTCATCCCATTCGCGACAGTCAAAATAAAGTTCTATCTCCTTAAGCCAATCCCTAAAATTTGTAGGGTACCCTAAACCGTCATAGGTAAGATAATGTGGCTTTGCCTAGGGGAAGGCTTAACCATGGATTTATCATACCAATAGTCTAAATGGGAAACGTGAACGTCATAGGCCATAATCGTAAGAACCGGAGAGAAAACTCGATCCGATACTCGTGTACATGCAAAGAAAAGTAAACTGACCCAAAGAAATTATGATTGCCGGAATTGTTCCCGCTTAACCACTAGGGTAATACTTATAGAAAATAGATTTTCTTGCTAAACAAAATATGAAGATTATTAATAATTTTTTTTTTTGATGTTTTGCTGAAAAATAAGAAATTTAAGCCTCTATTGGCAGACCACAAAATTATATTTTTTTTTGTTTTAATTTGGAGAAAAATTTGAAATTTGGGAATTTGGAATTTGAAATTTGAAATTGGCAATTTGAAATTTGAAATTTGGAATTTGAATTTTAAATTTTGAAATTTGAAACTTGAAATTTCGAAATTTGAAATTTGAAATATGAAATTTGAAATTTTAATTTTGAATTTTGAAATTCGAAATTTGAAATTTGAAATTTGAAATTTGAAATTTCGAAATTTTGAAATTTGAAATTTTATTTTTGAATTTTGAAATTCGAAATTTGAAATTCGAATGGAAATTTGAAATTTGAAATTTGAATTTTAAATTTTGAGAGGGGTGGATTGCCAATTAGGAAATTGACGAGAACCTCCCTCTGATACCAAATTGATGTAGGCGTACACGTTTGGACCGAAATAACATTACGGACGCACACGACTATCTCTTCACGAACTAATTCTACGCTCACACAATTGTTCCACGCCGCTTCACGCTATTACATTCATTCAATTTCACGCTAGCGTACGGGTAGCCAAACCGTTTTGCAATCAAATAAGGGCGATAGGCCTATATCCGATCGAGCTAAAAGGACCAATGTTGGATCCGGACGAGCGAAGGTTGTACCCAAAGAGATCTACCGAAAATAATCACGAATTCGGAAAAGGTAGATCTCTCCCAACAAAAGAAAACGAGGGTTCGCCAAACCCTTTACGAAAATTAAGTTAATCAAGAAAACAACGCAAAAACAATTAAAGCTAGTCACGAAAATTTTTAAATGATTTCAAAATTTAATGCCAGAAATTCCACCACAGGATTATTTAAGAAAAGAAACACAAAAGTGGAAAGGTTCGTTACCCAACCGGAATGGATGATTCCGATTCACTCGGCGAGGATCGTTCTTCAACGGCTCCACCGGAATCACGCCGGTAGGAGTGAAATTCGTCCGCCTTCGTCGCGTTACGCCGGAAATGGAAAGTCCCGTCGAAATCTTCTTAATATGGAAATAAATATCTTCCAGTATGGCAAGAGAGAGAAAATGTGGTGGATTAGAAATATTAATGGAAAGAGATATCCCAATATGGAGAGTTAAGGGAATTTATGGTAGGTGATATTTTGGTTATGGTAAGTGGGGGAGAATATGGTATGATTTTAGAATGAGTTTGGAAGGATTTTGTTTAGGATTTAGGAAGGAATTTATGAGGGAGGGGGTCGGTTTTGTTTGTTGTAGTGGAGGTGGCGGCTTGGCTTGTGGAGGAGGAGGTGGCTCGGGTTGGCCCTGATGGTGGTGGTTCGGGTAGGAGGAAGGAGGAGGGGTGGACGGCTCTTGTTGGAGGGAAATGGAAGAGGTGCGGCCTTGGGAGTTGTGGATGGTGGCTCGGGTAGGAGAGGAGTGGTGGCCGGGTTGGAGAAAGAGGGAGGAGGAAAGCCGAGATTTGAGAGGGGGATGAGAGGTGGCCGGCGGCCAAGGAGAGGGAAGGAGGAGCAGAGGAAGTTCGGCCCAGAGATGAGGAAGGAGGAAGCTTCAAAAGGTTAGGATTTCAAATTTTCTTTTCATTCAATCTCCTCCAAATAGAGGGGGGTACATGCCTATATATAGGCTACAACAACAACACTCCAACTGGCTACATGCAGCCCAAACATGAAAAACATGAAAATAAAACACACACATACATCATGATTTTATATCATAACCATAATGCACATATTACATGAAATAAAAGTGCAATTATTAAAATAAAACACACAAAGCATGAATTAATAATTAATAATAATTTGATAACAATTATTATTAACTATTAATAAATCGGCTTGCGATCAGGACGCCTATTATGACGATGCTCTTCACGGTCATTTGTTAGTGCGCCGTCTTCAAGGTGTTGCGCGCCGTAGTCTTCATCACTTACTCGTTGTTTTTTATCTGGCCGGTCTCAAATTATAACTAAATTTTATATTGCTTCTAATCTTACAACGAATGTATAACAAGGCGAACCCTGCTTTCTTGCACGAAATGATCTCCCATTTGCGGGAAGGAGGAGAGGACATTCTTTACATCCTCAAGGAGAGAGGTTCTTTGGTACCGGAGGAACAAAAACTTACATTCGACGACCTCTTTCCCGACTTCAAAACACTGGAGGCCGAGCGGGATAATGCAACCAGTGCGGCTAAGATAGTTGAATCAACTCCCGCTCCTGAGGCTGAGGCCGATACTCGTGATGGTGAAGAGAACGACACCGAAGAAGTTACCGAGGAAGATTCTGTGGATAGCGGAGAATCCGATTCTTTAGAATATTCCGGGTCGAGCGAGTATTAGAGTGCTTCAAGTTTGTCCAACTCTGGGCAAGATCGCCAGAAGAAGAAAGCCAAGATATAAACGGGATGTATCTATTTTGTCTTTTCAGACCGCACAGATTCTATTTTTGTAAACCGCGCGGTATATGTGTAATGGCCTTTTCTATGAATGACAGTTTAATTTTTCATGCTGTGTGATGTCGTGCGGTTGAATAGTTTTTATTCCCTCGATTAATTAACGGATTGAAATGAAGATTTCGCAACTAGATCCTGCACTGACTTCCGCGTGACAGGTTTGCGGCTTGCAACTTTATATCCGCGCGATTACATCAAGATTAGAAAAAATAGTACAGAATTCCATATAACAAGCCGGCGACTTGAAACTTTATATCCATGCGATTACATGCAGATTAGAAAAAAATAGTACAGAATTCCATATAACAAGCTAGCGACTTGAAACTTTATATATATCTCTGCGGTTACAAGATAATTATTTACTGGTCGAGCAAGTGGTGGTGACTGGTTCGCTGCTTTTTGTCTCCTCACCCGCTTGTCTTGACCATTTTTCTTCGAGAGACTGGCTTGACCGCTGATCCGATAGTGAATAGAAGCTTCGAAAAACTCACCCTGCGATCAACCCAGTTTCACCTTGCCGTGCGGTTATGCGATAAAAATTGAGTTTAGAAAAAAGAAAGGAGGTGTGCCTGATTACCACGACCTAGATTGATCAACAAGGATGAGGCTGGTGGGTGATGAGACCGCACCATCTCATCTCAAGAAAGATCTATAAAACCGTATAATATCCCTTATGACGCATGGTAGAGTAAGCATCCACCCTAACCTCCAAAAATGCAGAGGTGGTGTGCTAGGTGCAGCTGGGATCCGACGCCCAGAAGCCATCCGCACGAGAATTTGCAAGCTCCCACTACACGGTGCGAAAACTCCCCGCTACACGTGGTCTTGGTGGTGTTATGCTAATGAAAACGACTCTCATGGGGGATCGAGCTGGACTCGACGGTGTTACCCCGGGCTTAACATTTCCTAGCTTCGAGTCTTGAGAGTAAATACCACACGATTTGTCCTAAGAATAAAACCTCTTCAAATCATCCCCGCTCCAGGTATGCGTGATGTCCTCCCCTTCATATGTTTTTAGCTTGTATGCTCCCCTTTAGAACTTCTTTTATGATAAAGGGCCCGATCCAATTGGGATTCAACTTTCCGACCGGGTTATTTCTTGTTGCAGCATTCACTTTTTTCAGAACTAGGTCTCCTCCCTTAAATTGTTGACCCTCACTTTCTGATCAAAATATTGCACCATCCTCCTTTTCACTTCCTCTTGTCTGATGGTAGCCAAATCTCGAAGTTCCTCGATTTGATCCAGGCGGTATCTCATCTTTTCATCATTAATTTCAAGTCAGTCATCCCTAGTTTTTCCTAGCCACTAAGACCCTGGGCGATGGTACTTCAAATTCTATTTGGATGAGGGCCTCTGATCCATGTGAGAGCTTGAATGGAGTCTCTCCTGTGGGCTGGAAGGTGTAGTCCTTAGGGACCATAATACTGAGGGGAGTTGATCAACCCAACTGCTCTTCAAACTCTAAACTCTTTTCTTGAGCAAGTTCAAGATTCGTTTATTGGCCGCTTCTACTTGTTCGTTGCTCCGGGGATGATGTATTGAGGAAAATCGAAGGTTGGTTCCCGCCTCCTTCCAAAAATCAACCATTTTTGCGTTATTGAACTGAGGTCCGTAATCTGTGATTATTGCCATGGGGAATCCGTGCCTTCAAATTATATCACTCCAAATAAATTTTTTGACGATTTGAGCTGTAGTCCTCGCTAGCGCCTTAGACTCAATACACTTAGTGAAGTAGTCAATCATAACCAAGATGAAGCGTCGTTGACTACTCGCCATTGGAATAGCCCGATGAGGTACTCCCCCAAATTGCAAACGAACCATGGTGCTGTGATCGAGCAAAGTTGTCGAGCGGGCTGGAGTTGAAGTGGAGAAAAGTTCTGGCAGTGAACACATTTCTTGGCATACATCTCTGCGTCTTTCCTCATTGTCGGCCAAAAATACCCCTGACGTAAGATTCACTGTTCTAAGGTTCTGGCTCCAGAATGGCTACCACATTCTCCCGAATGGATGTCTTGAAGTATGGTGGGGACTTCCTCTTCCGAAACACATCTTGCCAAGGGTGAGATGAAAGTTCTTCTGTAAAGTATCCCGGAGATCAGGTTGTAACATGCTCCTTAACCTTGAATCTTCCTCGATCTTTAATAGCAGGGTGTTATTCTCCTTTTGATAGGTATAGAATGAATGGATCTACCCAGGAGCAACGCTGGTCGACTTGCATTGCCTACCCTTCTTCGACCGATGGTTGAAAAAGCTCAGATGCGACTTCCCCTGTAGTAACGCCGAATTTTGATAAGGCATCGACTTCCTCATTTTCGATCCTAGGGATGTGTTCAATAACAAAGCTTTTGAATCTCCCGATTTCTGCTTTCACCAGAACGAGATATTGTTTGAGAATTGGTTCTCGGGTTTCGAAGTTCCCGAGCACTTGCGATGCCATTACTAAGGAATCTGTTTTGACATGGGCATGATCGATGCCGAGCTCTTTCGCAAATCTTAACCCTGCAAGAAGTGCTTCATATTCGGCCTGATTGTTAGTAACCGGGAAAAAGAACTTCACCGCATGCTTTATCTTGACTCCGTTTGGATTGATGAGGACTAGCCCTGCTCCTGACAAATTATTTCCAGAGGCTCCATCGACATAAATGATCCAAGCGGATGGAAAAAAAATTTTCTGAGCAAAACTTTGCTCCGTGGTTTCTACCATGAAATCTGCCAAAACCTGAGCTTTTATTGTTGTTCGTGGTACGTATACAATTTCGAACTCACTAAGCTCGATCGCCCATTTAGCGAGTCATCCCGAATGTTCTTAGCCTTTCCAATATACCTTTTAGGGGCTGATCCACCACAACTTGGATTGAATGTGCCTGGAAATATGGACGGAGTCGACGCGCAGAGATGACCAAGGCCAAGGCTAGCTTTTCGAGGATAGTGTGTATCTTAATTCAGCATTTTTTAGGATATGGATAACATAATATACTTGGAATTGCCTTTTCTTTTCTTCCCTGACAAGAATGGAGCTAACCGCCTCGGGCCCACTCCTAGATAGATATATAACAGTTCTCCTGGGCGAGGACTTTGTACAATGGAGTCGTTGTTAACTTTCTTTTAAGTTGTTTGAAAGCATCATCACATTCATTAGTCCAATCAAACTTTGAGGCCCCCCGAAGAGTCTTAAAGAAGGGAGCGCTCTTATCTCTTACCCTCGAGATGAAGCGGCTAGACCTGCTAGCCTTCCTCCTAGCTGTTGGACCTCCTTCGGGGAGTGAGGAGGTGTCATACCCAGGATAGCTTTTACTTTATCAGGATTTGGAGCCAACCCTTTGGGGTAAGGAGGTGACCAAGGAACTTCCCTTGGCTGGCCCCAAAAACACATTTCAACGAGTTTAGCCTCATCCTAAATTTCCATAGGGTTGCGAAGGTTTCCGCGAGATCTTCTAAATGCCCCGAAAGGATTTAATTTTTATGAGGAGATCGTCAACA
Organism: Platanthera zijinensis; assembly: GCA_039513925.1. NCBI lineage: Eukaryota > Viridiplantae > Streptophyta > Magnoliopsida > Asparagales > Orchidaceae > Platanthera > Platanthera zijinensis. The sequence continues at coordinate 152,995,208 of CM077087.1, forward strand.
TAGACTTCTAAATTCCTTCCCTTTTGGTTTTTGAAAACAGAATCCATCATGCGTTGATAAGTAGCTCCTGCATTTTTAAGCCCAAAAGGCATCACTAGATAGCAAAAACACCCTTCATTTGTGATAAAAGAGGTGTGTGGTATGTCGGGTTTGTGCATCTTAATCTTGTGATAGCCAGAGAATGCATCTAAAAAGCTCATAACAGAATAACTAACCGTAGAATCTACTAAAGCAGCTATTTGAGGCAGGGGATAGAAATCTTTGGGGCACGCTTTATTTAGTTTTGTGAAATCTACGCTCATCTTCCATTTTTCCCCCCGGCTTTGGCACCATTACAAACATTCGATATCCAGGAGGCATATTGTATTTCTTGAACAAATTTAGCCTTTACCAGCTTGGTGCCATCTTCCTGGATTGGACTGGCCAGTTTTGTTGCGACGTCTCTCTTCTTTTGCTATACAGGCTTATACTTCAGTTCGATATTGAGATGATGGCACGCTACATCTGGATCCACTCCGGGCATATCTTCAGGAAACCACGCGAAGACGTCGATGTTCTTCAGGAGACAGGAGATTAGTTCGATTTTCTCCTCTTCTGATAACTCCGCATTAAATGGAGATCTTTTTCTCCTCTCCCTCAGCGATGGGCACTTTCTTGATAGGTTGAGCAGCCTCCAGATGGAGTCCTTCCTTGGCATTCTCTTTGGGTTCTCTCAGCTCAACTGCCGTGGACTGTCGGGGGGTTTACCTGTTTGATCACGTTAACCTTTTTCACATAACATTCTCAGGCCGCTCGATGAATACTCCTGATCCGATTCTATTTTCCTTGATCAGAGAAATTTATAGCAAGATGGTAAGTCGACACAATTGCCCGATACGCGTTAAGTAGAGGCCTTCCAAAAATCGCATGATAGTTGTTTGCCGCGTCGATTACCACGAACCGGATCATCATGGTGATTCCCCCAGAGTTACTAGTAACGAAATGTTTCCTTCTGCTTCCTTCCTCTCTCCTGAGAAGCCGCAGAGTGCCCTCAGTAGAAGACAATGGCTTCCCGGTCTTTAGGGCCCTTGAACGTCTTCTTGAACAAGAGATTCACTGAGCTCCCGTATCTATCAAAATCTTATCTACTGTGAAGTTTTCGATGATGGCTTGGATAACAACCGCATCGTTGAATGGGTTGGCGATGGATGAGAGGTCATCTGGACCAAAAGTACCGAGTTCTATAGTTGGAGCCGAGGAAGACGTCATAGCCACCTCCTGCTTACACAACTTTGAAATGGAAGATTTTCGGCTTTATGCGAGGCCTCCCCTCCGAGGATGCAGAAAAGCCACCCGAGGGTTCCCTCATCATGAACATCCACACAATCATTCGGTAATTCATATTACCTAGGCTGCCAATATCAGCGACGTCCTCGTATTCCTTGAAAACCTCAGCCACCTCTTTGCCCTTTGAGGTGTTTGAATTGACGTGAGCCTCTTTACAGAAAAGGTCTGATATTTTTCCTTCTGAAACTAGTCCTCTTACCAAAAAGCGAAGGGCCGGTAGTGCTCTGTAGGGATCCCCTCTTCTTTGTGAAATTCACTGAAATTCTTAGAGTGGGGGGGTCTTACCTCTCCCAGGGGTTTGGCCTTTCTGAAGTCTTTTTTCTTTGCAGACCTCGGCGACTTCCCTCCCAAGTCATGTTCGTAACATGAGGCTCTCCGTGCTGACTAATAGGAAGGACTTGTGGGACTACCGGAACAGGAGCAGTGTTCAATGGAAGCATTCGCTCTCGGAAACTGCTGATGTTGAGGAATGGCCTCTTATGAAGAAAGTTTCTACCCCTTTGAGGTGAGGAATGATGATCATGACAGGAAGGTTTTGGAATGTGGCGCGCCGTGGAAGAACTCCCTGAGCCGCCACCACCTGCCATAGAGGTTAGAGTAGAAAATGTATGTTGGGTTAGCACTTTCTCCTTCAATGAACTTTTTGCGAGAGCGATTTGGGCTTGATAAGTTGTCGGAGCCTTTGTAGTGGCTTTGAATTTTAATGGGCCTTCCTGGAGGTTGTTGATTAGGGCGACCTTGTAATAATCTGGGTCTACATTCTCTACTTCCCGAATTTACCTTTGAAAACGATCAACAAATCACGCCACGCTTTCGCCCTCCCTATGCATAATCTTGAAAAGAGCTGTAGGACCACTTTTCCTTTTTTTGGAGGTTGAAACCTCAACAAAAGCTCTTGGCAAAGCCTGACGAAAGAGTTATTGAGCGAGGACGAAGCTCATGAAACCACTCTCGAGCTTGCCCATCGAAAGTCATCACCTACAACTTACACTTTACTGCATCCGTCAGGAATTTAAGGGCCACAACATCTTCGAAAGCTTGCAGGTGCGTAACCGGATCGGATACGCCGGTATAAGAAGGTAAACGAGGTTCTCTGAAATTGTTTTCTGCGGGCTCTTGCCTTATCCGCGCGACAAACGAAGACGGGTCCTCCATCTCAGCAGAGGTTGAAGGTGGGACACGGTTAGGATTTGGGAAATCAGCGGGCATGCCGGGATGGCGGTCTTCTTCGAAGTCTAACCGCCTAGCCGGACCTGCCTGAGCGGTATCTTGGAAATAACCCATGAAGGGATTTAGCTCGTCTTCCTGGAGCTGTGGTTGCGTGGTGGTCTGACATGGCTGGAAAGCGGGCTGATTGGTCGTGGTGGTCGGAAAGATTGCGGGTTCCACGGTGTGCCGCGGTTGGTGGCATCGGTAACAGCTGGTTGAGAGCTGTTAGAGCTTGGCCGATTAAATCAAGGCGTTCGCCGGTTTCCCACCTATCTCGCTCCATCTCCTGTCAACATTGTTCGAGCGCCCTCTAGAGGGATTCTTCTGAGGACCTCATGCGCGTTAAGAAGGTTTAGATTGGGAGTAGTGAGGGGATCGCTTGTCCGACATATCGAAACTGCTCGAATTCACGGACAACTCGGATTTGAATGCCGCGTGTTCAATGTTCGTGTAGAGAATGTCTCTTGGTCGCTGGAGAACCTGCGAGAGAGAGAAAGCGGTAAAAGAGGAACTACGAGTTCTCGGTTACTAGCAGTTAAATGAAAAGGAGACAAAAGGGTGCCGCTAATAGCGCGACATTGGAGTTCGCCCGTCGCGGCTAAACCACTCCTGCGATGGGCTTTTCAGTTTCATAGATGAAGCGATTACAGAGGTTAACAAGGATCACTCGATCGGACAGTAACCCGCTCCACAAAGGATTTGAGACCGCTGCCACAGACGGCGAGCTTGAGGATTCGATTCACGAGGCCTAGAGAGTACTGTTCATGCCTATTTTAGGATCGGGGTCCTGCTCGAGCGGGCAGGCACAAGAATCACCGGCTGCCCGGGGGTACAGGAGAACGGGAAGCGGTGACAGGATGCACAGCTATAGAAGAAAGAGGTCAGGTTTTTAACCGCGCGGCTACGCGGTCTTCAATAAAAGTACCGAAGACTCTCAGACGGAAAAACGGCTTGCTGATTGCCACGGTCTTGCAGTTACGCGGTCAAAAACAGACCTTGACTCATCTTAAGGGGGAACTGAATGGCGGTCTCCCGGTTAAACAACTGTATGGCGTTGAGTGAGTTGACTTCAATCAATGCCTGTGGACTTAGCCACTTTCTCAGCTTGCCACTACTTTGGCTTTAATTGTATAGCTCCACTCTGTGCTATAAGTAATCTGGCATTGAGAGAGTAACCTTCACTTAATGCCTGTAGACTTAGAAGATTTCTATCTATCCACACCTTATGTAAGTGTTTACCTGACATAGCGACTTATGCTACCTGTACCATCATTTTACTAGGACATCTCTGCATGCTTGAACTTAGGCATTCATCAAATACAACTTTATGTATATCATTGACAAGATTGACTTCCCAAAATCTATGACATTGTGGGCAATGGACCCAACAATCTCCCCCTAATTGAGGATGTCAAAACACTTAAGCAAATAAGTCAATGACAGACACAACAATAAGAATTTAGAAATATAATTGGAGAATGAACTATAGTTACCAAACTTGTTCCCCCTGATTGTTGATCATATACCTGATCACAGTTATTTGATCATATACCTGATCATCTACTTGATCATCTTTTCGTCCCCCTTTTTGAAATCAGCAAATAGTCAGCAAGGTTCTGATCATCTGCTCCCCCTTTTTTGATTATGAATAGGCAGTAGTTGATCCTCATGAGAGTGCTGGAGTAGTGCTAAACATGATTCCCCACAACTAATGCATCATCATCTTTCATATTTCTTGGTAGACAATCTAGTCTATACCAGTCTGGACAGTAGTTAACCATCTACAAGATACATAATAACTTGCAACTAAATGAGGAGCAACTAAAGCTATACCAAGTTTAACATACACAACTCAAACTTGAAGGTGTTAAACTTTGCTTTATCTAGTGGCTTAGTGAATATGTCAGCCACTTGTCTATCAGTTGGGACAAATTCAAGGCTGATATCTTCATTTCCATGCTCCTAATGAAATGATATTTCTAATCAATGTGAGTATGCCTCTCTATGGGAGGCAGGATTCCTAAAACATTGAAATAATGCTAGTGGAATCACAAAATTAAGGACTTTTACTTATCTGAAGGTTGTATTCCTGGAGCTGATGCTGGATCAACAGTAACTGAGCACAAAACTACCTACTGATATATACTCTGAATCTGTAATTGAAATTGCAACACTAGTTTGCTTCTTGCTGCTCCATGAGACTACTCTTCCACTTATGAATTGACAGGTGCTAGAAGTGATCTTCTTGTCCTCTTTACTGCTTGCAAAGTTTGCATCTGAATAGCCAGTTAGTTCAAACTCCCCATTCCTAGGGTACCACAGGCCAAGATCTAGTGTGCCCTTAAGATACCTCAGAATTCTCTTTGCAACAAATTAATGAGATTATTTGGGGCAAGCCTGATACCTAGCACAAACACATGTAGCATACATGATGTATTGCCTACTTGCAGTTAGATAGGGAAAGGAACCAATTATCCCCCTATACAAAGTTTCATCAACAGGTTTCCCTACCTCATCTTTGCTTATGGGCATACTTGACCCAATGGGAGTTCTCATGGTGGAGGAAGTCTCAATACCAAATTTCTTGATTAACTTCCCAGTGAACTTAGATTGGGATATGGAAAAGTCATCATCAGTCTGTCTTACTTGGAGACCCAAAAAGTACTTAAGTTCACCCATACTGCTCATCTCAAACTTCCCCTACATAAGTTTGGCAAACTTCCTGCAGAGATTGTCATCAGTAGATCCAAAGATTATGTCATCTATACAGATCTTAACTAGGATGATCTTACCCTTAAATTCCCTTAGATATATGGTCTTGTCTATCTTCCCCCTTGAGAATTTGGTCTCAATGAGGTAGCTAGACAAAGTCTCATACCATGCTCTTGGGCTGTTTAGCTTATATAAAGCTTTCCTAAGTCTATAAACAGAATCAGGTGAGTTAGAAACTACAAAACCTGGAGGCTGCTCAACATAGACTTCCTCCTCTTTTAAGTCACCATTCAGGAAGGCTGACTTCACATCCATCTGGTAGACCTTGAATCCCTTGTGTGCAGCATATGCAAGGAACATTCTTATGGCCTCAAACCTTACTATATGGGCAAAGGTTTTATAATCAATGCCTTCTTACTGCTTGTACCCCTTAGCTAGTAATCTTGCATTGTTCTTAATTATAATGCCCTTTTCATCAAGTTTGTTTCTATAAATCCACTTGAATTCAATGACATTATGTTCATTAAGTCTATGAACCAGCTTTCAGACATTACATCTTTGAACTGGTTCAGTTCCTCTTGCATAGCCACTATCCAGAATTGATCTATGTTGGGCTCTTCAAACTTCTTTTGCTCCACTTATGATAAGAAGCTTGCATACATAGGTGTATTCAGACTTCTGCTTCTTGTCACTACTCCATGGCATTGTTCACCAATGATTTGGTGAACATGATGGTATCTTAAATGCCTAATTACTGGGGGTAATCTTCTTTCAGCAACAACTTTAGAAACAACCTCTGGCTGATCATCCTCTGCTCCAAGTGTGTCTGGTAGACCTTCTGGAGTATCTACTTCATTTTGGATAGCTTGTTCTGCTTCCTTGATGGTTAGATTGTCCATCATCTATTCTGTACCTGCAGTACTAGAAGAGGAGCTTGGCAGCTCCCTGTTAATCATGCTAGACTCATCAAAGACTACATGCATATACTCTTCTACAACTTGGCTTTTCAAGTTGTATAACCTATAGGCTTTATTATGATTGTTGTACCCAACAAAAATCCCATCAAAAGACTTAGAACCAAACATAATCACATAGGATTTTACATTATGAGCACATAACACTTACTACCAAAGATTCTAAGATAACCCATATTTGGTTTTCTACCCTTCAAGATCTCATTGGGAGTCATCTTGTAGCTTTTGGTGATTAAGGCCCTATTGAGAACATGACATGTAGTATTTAATGCCTCAGCCTAGTAATATTTTGGGAGAGATGTGTCACATAACAGGGTTCTTCCAGCCTCTATGAGAGTTCTTTTTTCCTCTCAACAATCCCATTTTGATGTGGAGTTCTAGGAGAATAAAATTCTTGATGAATCCCTTACACTTCACAGAACTTTGTCATGCTATCAGACTGGAATTCAGTCCCATAGTCACTTCTAATTCTGACCACAGAGCTGTTAAACTTATTCTAAATTTGCTTAACAAACTTGATGAAGATATAAAGGGTCTCATTCTTTTTCTTGAGACACACCCAAGCAAATATTGAATAGTCATCAATCACCACAAGGGTGTAGATATTCCTACCAACACTATGAATAGGGATAGGACCAAATAGGTCCATATGCAAGAGGTATAAACACCTCACAGAGTCTTTGGAGCTAATGCCCTTTAAAGAAGCTTTGGTCTGCTTCCCTTTTGGCAAGTTGAGCAAATGCTATCCTTGGGGGTTTCATATTTGGACAATTCCTAACTAGCTCTTGACTAAAGAGCTTGCTAATAGTCATGTAGTTCAAGTGAACTAGTCTCTTGTGCCATTTGACACAATATGAGCCTTCTCATTTGCCATAAGGAAAATAGGAGAATCTTAGTCCAGATATAAAATGTTTAAACATTAAATATTTCCACTCCTAGTGCATGTCAATGTGACCTCTTGGTCACTTGACCTCCTAATCAGGCACTCATCTTTCTGGAAGACAATAACATAGCAAAGATCAGAGAGCTTGCTTATGCTTATAAGATTGTGTTGCAACCCTTCAACTTAAGCCACCTTAGTGATGGTGACTATTCCATTATAGACCTAACATATCCTCTTTTTACCCCTGTATCTGAACCACCAAAGATTACTTTGGGTCCAGCTTTTACTAGAGTGTACTCCTTCAAGTTGCTCCTTGTCCCAGTCATGGGCCTGGAACAACCACTGTCAAAGTACCAAATAGGGGTATGACCACTTGGAATAACCTACAATATACAGTTTACTTTACCATAGGACCCTAATATCTATTGGGTCCTAAGTGCATATTAGTTTCAAACTAAACATGTCCACCAACAAGTTTTCTGACTTGTGGATTAACTCTGGTACTAACTATATTAGGATTATGCCGGCAGTCAAATGCATAATGGCCTACCTTGCCATAGCACCAACAATCATGTATGTTGTATCTTCTTTTTTGTGTAGGCCTTGCAGCTCGATTGACTGCAGTCTTGACAGTAAGAAGATGAGCAGTAGCGATTTTTTGATTCCTTTTAGCATGGATTTGACTAAAGGTTAGTCTGCTTGCTAGCTTGTGTGGCCAGTTTTGTATCCCATCAGCAACACAAATCTTTCAGACAGTGTACTCTTGATAGCATCAAAAAAACCATATCAGACAAGCTGACAGATAGACCCTTAGTTAGATTCTATGCTGTCAGGTTATGAAAATTGGCTGCAGGCACATTTTTGAGAGCAGGGGCTGTAGCACCAAAAAAAATGGTCCATGTTGGGTCATTTGAATTTATCATGGGCAGCCTTAAAGGTCTTACTGAGAGGCTAAAGTTGTTAGCCTAAATCACCTAGAGGGGGTGAATAGGTGAAGTGCGTGTCAAATGCGGAATTAAAAAACTAACACAGGCAAATATCAAGCAATCACAGAAGACAAGAGAAGAGGTGGTTCCCCAATCTTGGGTACGTCCACTTCTCACCGATCTAGCAAATTACTAGACTCGGCTACTCCACTATCTCGGATTGAAAACAATCCTACACCTCGGAACCACGTTCCTACAATCTCGATCCCAAAACGGATCTACAAAAACTCGGAAGACAAAACTTCCTACAAGTCTCGGAGAAGGATCTCCTACAATGAAATTTGGTTTGAAAATAAAAAATCAAAACAACAATCTCAGATCTGGATCTGTCTTCTTCTTTAGGAAACTTCGGCTTGATCAGAAAATGTAGAAGACGACTAGAGAAATATCCACGAATCTGAGATCTAGAACCACCTCGATCGAGAAAGTAGATCTGGAATCTTCAAGCTTGGCAAGATCGAGTGATTCTCTTCTTTCTGGATCGCTGGAGAAAAGATCGATGAAAACGAAGGTCGCGATCCAAACTTTTCTTCTTCCGTGAACGGCAATGGCGGCGGCGTGAAATTAGGGTTCACGGAATTCCTCTTTCTTAAAAAGAATATTTCTGTAATAACGCTTGAAAAGTCATTTCTGAAAAGACCTATTTATAGGTGGGTTCCAACGGTCATAACGTTGATTAATGATGACACGTGGGACCAATCAGAATTGACAGATTCAAAGTACTTATGATGAAAATGGACTTAGAAAATTCTGGAGAAGTTGACTGCGATACTCGAGTAATGGAGGATATACCACGAGTATGGAGAGATGGATTACTCGAGTAGCAAGAGGCAGTAATACTCGAGTATAGAAAGAGAGAATTAACAGGAAGAAGAAAATAATTACTCGAGTATCAAAAATCAATTACTCGAGTATGAACATACTTACTCGAGTATCAGAAGAAATACTCGAGTATCAGACTATATACTCGAGTATCAGAAAACACTTAATCGAGTATAAACATACTTACTCGAGTATCAGAAGATATACTCGAGTATCAGACTATATAATACTCGAGTATCAGAAAACACTTACTCGAGTATAAACATACTTACTCGAGTATCAGCATATATACTCGAGTATCAGAATATTACTCGAGTATCAGAAAACACTTACTCGAGTATAAAACATCATCTTACTCGAGTATCAGAATATATACTCGAGTATCAGGATATATACTCGAGTAATCAGAATATATACTCGAGTATCAGAAAGCACTTACTCGAGTGTAAAAATACTTACTCGTGTATTACAAGGAAATACTCGAGTATAAAGGACTTAGGAAAATACTAAGAGGAAATTTGCTCCAATGCTTCTGTCCATCAATCCAAATGCATGAAGGAAGTGTATCCCAATAGAGAGGCTATACATGGGCCAACACTTTGGATCACACAATGAGGGATTACATTGTATGGTCCTGTGTTTGGTGACCCATTATAGACTGACATTGGGTCTACACTTGGCAATTAGAACCTGCACACATACAACTTAAACAAGCATCAAAACACCTTAATTCATCTTAGTTCAAGGTCTGACCTCCTACAAATCTGAGGTATTGTGGAGACAAATTCCAACAATCTCCCCCTATTTGTAGATGTCAGCACTCTCTATACTAAGGTGAATTACTTAAGAGTAAAAGAACAGCAAGCATATAACAGGAGAATAAGCTTAACTAAAGCAGAGTAAACAAAAATATGGCCATAATCAGAATTAAATATATATATATATATGAGAAATGTTTTTAAAAGCACATAAACAAAATAGTCCAATTCCACTTTCTCAGATCCACTCATGATGAAGCATCCTTGTGCATTCTTTCCCTTTTGAGCTGTTGCCTCTCCAGGTAGCTGTAAGGCTTTGGGAAATAGGTCCTGGGCCTGGGAGGAGCAGCAAGGTTGTTGTGTCCCCAGTTTCTGTCATGGAGTCTGATTTTAATCTGAGAAGCTTCATATGCTTTCCACTCTGAGTAGCTGTAATGATTGTCTCTGTTTTCACCAAGATCTGTCACTAATTTCAGGGTATCAAGAATAAGGGATTTGGAGGTTGGACTCCAAACCTCTGAGTGAACAATTGCTGGATCTCTTCTGGGTTCAGAACGACTTGCAGAAGCACCTTCACCATACTTTCTTTTCCTTTTAGATGGACTTGAGAACTGGAAACAAAATCATCTTGCCACATGTCAGAGAGTAGTTAAGAGGAGGCTCAGTCAGATCACCCTCAGGTCTAGAGAGAAGACTGGCACACCACTTTCTGGAATGGTAGCTTGGACAGGGGCATCTGCAGAGGGTTGCTCTTCAAGAGGATTTAGGTGTGCTGAGGAATGATGGCTGGGTTGAGCTGAGCATTGGGGAAGTTCATGTTATGCAGCCACACAGCAGTATCATAGGTATAAAACTTTACAGATTGAAGTTGAGAGAGAATGTCTGCTTTCATTTCCTTTACAATTTCATCCACTGTTGTTTGAGCCTGTTTTAGAGAGAGTTTCAACTTGTTCCTTTACAGCTATTGAGCTTGCTCATGTAGTTTTGTCCACTTGTTCTTTTACAACTTTCTCCCCCTTGCTGATATCTATGTTTTAGCTTTGCAATGGCTTCATCCTTGAAGGTGCCCACTTCATTACACACTTTCACAACATTCATTTCAGCTCTCTCATCTAGCTTGAGCTGGTTGTGAGCTACTGTCTCAGCCTGATTTCTTAGCTCACCAATGCTTGTAATGGTGTGGTCTATGGCCTTGCCTCCAATTTGGAACAGCCTTTTTAACTCATCAGTATTTGCTTGAATCTCAGCAAAGCCTCTGCTCATCTCGTTTCAAGAGCAGAGACCTTGGATGTTACTGATTGCAGAGAGGCATCAAAGTATTCTCTCTGTTCTTTGAGCATAAGCTCAATCTTGCTTATTATATTGAAGAGGAGGGAGCTGAGGTTGGTTCAGGAGCTGAAGCAGCAGGGGCAAGAGCAGAAGCAGAAGCAGAAGCAGTCCAAGGAGGGATTTCTGAGATCACCACTGAGCTGACTGCTCCTCTTGAATGGAACTGTGTCAACATCTTCTTCTGAGGGTAGGAGATAGGGCATGGAGAAATCCAAAGTCCTCAGAGGTGCCTCCACAGGATTTGGAGACATCTCATCATCAGAGACAGGAGAATATGAGCTGATTTACTAGGCTCACTCTCAGGAGATTGGACTGGAGATTTAGCAGGAGAAGGAGCTGGGGTTCTAGCAGGAGACTGAACTGGAGTATGGACCTCAGGCTGAACTGGAGACTTAGTAGCTGAGTCATTCTGGAAGAGAGGGGCATCTGAGCTGAGCTCATCAATGAATTTGTTGATATCCTCAGCTGTAGACAGAAGGGCTGCTGAGTCTGGAATCTCTGAGTCTGGATTTGCTGATTGAATATCTGCTGGAGGAGGAGAGATTTGAGGAGTGGTAATTCTTACTTCTTCTTGTTCTGGTATTACTGATTGTGAAGAAAGCAGGCTCCCCCTCAACTATTGCACTAGTGGTAGCAGCAGTTTGATGTAGAGAAGGATATGGATCCTGTCTTCAGGATACTGTTGTCTTGGTGTTGCTCTGAGGTGGCATCAGCCTTGGAGCTTGGGCAGGTTTCATGATCTTGAGGTCATACCTCTGAATGGATGATATTGAGATTTTCTTCATGTGGTGAAGAGGAGTCCCTTTAGAGAAGTCAAAACACTGTTGGATTAATCTCATGGAGGAGGGAGGAGAGATAATCCTGGCAAAGCTGGGATGTTTGACGCTTTCTTTGATCTTATCTAGTATCATCATTCCAAACTGAAACTTCTTCCTGCAGACAATAGCTTGCAAACATCAAAAAGATTTTGTGATACATCTCGAATGGAGTAAGTCTTGCACCAGAGGATTTTGGCAATGATGTCAACTAGAACTTCCCTTCTGGATTGAACAGAGAGCGGTTCAGGGTTTCACCCACCCTTCTGGATCTCGACCACAGAATAAGGAGGTGCGGTCGGCATCTGCCTTGTCTAGATCATCTTCTTCGTCGACCACGGGCATCCGAAGCAGAGTGGCGACAGAGGTTTTATCTAACCGAACATCAACTCCCCTTACCTTTGATTTCAGAACTGTACCCATTGTGCCTAATCTTCAAGTTTTTGTAGAACTCTTCAACATCAGGAAGCAAAAGGCGGCAAGGTTCTTGAAGAACGAAGGTCAATCCGGCCGTGTCCAGGAGAATTAGAAGGTTCTTGAAATCATCGGATATCTTCAATGCCATCAGTCACTAATTCCGAGCCGATTCCAAACTTGGAGGAGGAGGAGCCATCAGCGATTCTGCAATGAGGAAGACGGAAATCTGCGGCGACGGAAGACGAAGAACAGGGTTTCGGGAATACGAACAGCCGGCGGCTACTCGAGTGAATGAGAAGTGGAAAGGACTTTGTCGTTTTGAATATATATATATAAATAATTCTAATTAGGTTTAAAAACGAATTAAGTATAGAGGCATACTTGAAGAGGCGGCAAATTAGTTGTGCGAATAGAGAGTTTGAAAAATTCCAGAGAAATCCGATTACACGAGAGGAGTGTACGGCATACACGAGTATTGGATTTAGTATACTCGATTAGGTCATTCTATACACGAGTAATCTTAACATATACTGAGTATGTAACGAGTATACACGAGTATTAAGCCTTCACGGAATTTTCCATACTCGAGTATAAGAAATTCATACTCGAGTATCAATCTGATTACTCGAGTATATGAAGTTCAATACACGAGTATTAAATTTTGAAGACTTTTCATACCTCGAGTATAAGAGTGCATACACGAGTATTGATTTGATTACTCGAGTATATTTGACTTGTTACTCGAGTATTCACTATTTCACTCGTGTAAATGTAACTATTCTCGAGTCTCAAATTTCTTGAAGGAATTTTCCACTAAAAAAATGTACCTTAGAGTATCCAACATTTCTGACCTCTTCTAAATTTCTGAGTCCATCATTGGTCTTCTTTGTTAAGCAGTCCAAGCTCAGTTTTTGAAGAATGAAAACTTGGACTCATCCAGCGGCTTGGTGAAGATATCTGCAAACTTGCCTGTCTGTGGAGGCATACTGTAGATCTATATCTCCATTTTCCACATGCTCCCGGATGAAATGGTAGCGAAGCTCTATGTGCTTGGTCCTGCTGTGGGAGACTGGGTTGTTGGCTATTGCAATTGCGCTGGAAGAATCACAGAACAGTGGAATGTTCTGGAACTTCATGTTGTAATCTTCAAACTGATTCTTGATCCACAAAAGCTGTGCACAACACTCCCTGCAGAGATGTACTCTGATTCAGCCGTTGAGATGGCTACACAGTTTTGCTTCTTACTGCTCCAGGAAATGAGTCTCCTTCCGAGGAATTGGCAAGTCCCGGAGGTGCTTTTCCTGTCGTCTTTGCTTCCTGCAAAATCTGCATCTGAAAATCCAATTAGTTCACTATCATTACTTCTTGGGTACCATAAGCCAAGATTGTGTTCCTTTGAGGTATCTCAAGATTCGCTTTGCAGCGATGTAGTGAGATTCCTTAGAGTTCACCTGAAATCTAGCACATACACATGTCGAGAACATTATATCTGGCCTACTTGCAGTAAGGTAGAGCAAGGACCCAATTATGCTTCTGTACTTGGTTTCATCAAAAGGTTTCCCTTTCTCGTCCTTGTCCAGAGACATAGCTGAGGCCATTGGAGTCCTCATAGAGGTTGCATTCTCCATTCCGAATTTCTTAAGCAGCTCTTGGTGAACTTGGTCTGAGAGATGAAAATTCCATCCTCAGATTGTTTCACTTGTAGCCCTAAGAAATACTTCAGCTCTCCCATACTGCTCATTTCAAACTTCCCTTGCATAAGTTTAGAAAACTTCTTGCAGAGGTTATTATCTGTAGAGCCAAAAATGATGTCGTCGACATAGATTTGCACTAGCAAAATCTTGCCTTTTATTTCCCTAAGAAATAATGTCTTGTCTATCTTTCCTCTTGTGAACTTGTTCTCAAGAAGAAAGGTAGACAGCGTCTCATACCAAGCCCGAGGGCTTGCTTGAGACCATATAGTGCTTTTTGTAATAAATACACATAGTTAGGAAGGGTTGGATCAACAAAACCTGGGGGTTGCTCTACGTACACTTCTTCCTTAATGTACCATTTAGGAAGGCGGACTTCACGTCCATTTGATAGACGGTAAAGCCTAAGTGCAGCGTAGGCAGAGAAAATAACCTGATTGCCTCCAGTCTTGCTACTGGAGCATAAGTTTGGTCGAAGTCGATCCCTTCCTCTTGACGATATCCCTTGGCGACAAGTCTGGCTTTATTCTTTATAATTGTTCCCGTCTTCATCCATCTTGTTCCGGTAGACCCATTTTGTCCCGATGACGTTCTTATGCTTGGGTCTAGGAACAAGTGTCCAGACTTTGCATCTTTTGAACTGATTTAATTCTTCTTCCATGGCTAGAATCCAGGATGCGTCGGAGTTGGCTTCCTCAAATTTCTTTGGTTCAACCTGTGAGAGAAAGCTTAAGTGTAAATTCTCGTTAGTTGTACCTCGACGAGTTCTGACACCATCCCGAGGATCTCCTATGATTTGGTCAGCAGGATGATCCTTCAAGTGTCTGAACTCTAAAGTCCTTGCATCTGGGATCTCTTCAGCCACTGGAGTTATATCTTCAGCTGGGATGTCTTCTTCATCTTGATCATCTCCCTCTCCAAAGGTGGTTGTAGAGGGGATCTTGATGAACGTCTCATCTTTATCTTTAATAGGTTCATCCACGCTGAGTTCTTTCAACTTTGTACCTGCATCTACAATAGGCACACTAGACGAGTTGCTTTGCAACAGACTCGTCTCATCAAATACAAGATGTATCGACTCTTCCACAACCAGAGTTTTTCTATTGAAAACTCTATAGGCCTTACTATGGCTACTAAAACCTACAAAAATACCTTCAAAGCTTTTCTCGCTAAACTTTGTAGTGTGATACTTGCCATTGTTAAGTACGAAGCACTTACAACCAAAGATTCTAAAGTATGAAATGGTTGGTTGCCTGCCTTTTAGAAGTTCGTAAGGAGTTTTATCATGGTCTTTGTTGATGAGTGCTCGATTTTGCACGTGACAAGCGGTGTTGACGGCTTCAGCCCAGAAAATACTCCGAAGTGAGGCATCACTCAACATGGTCCGACAAGCCTCTATGAGTGTTCGTTCCTTCTCTCAGCCACTTCCATTTTGCTTGTGGTGTGCGGGGAGAGGAAAACTCATGAAAGATACCTTGACTTTCACAAAATTTCTGTCGTGGCTCCAGACTTGAATTCCGTTCCATTGTCACTTCTGATTTTGACTACGGAACAGTTGTATTCATTCTGGATCTGCCTCACAAAATTAGTGAAAATACCGAAGGTATCTGACTTGTGTTTCAGAAAGAACACCCACGCAAAGCGCGAGTAATCATCCACAATAACCAACGTATATTCCTTACCTCCCAAACTTCTAACCTGCAGTGGACCAAACAAGTCCATATGAAGAAGCTGTAAACTTCTATTGGAATCCTTGCCTAATATGCTTTTAAACGAACTTCTTGTTTGCTTGCCTTTGATACAAGCGTGACAAGGACCTGTCCAAACGCACTTGACCTTGGGTGCATCACGCACTAAGTTTTGGAGAGAAAATTTATTAATAGTTTTGAAATTAATATGTGCTAGTCTCTTGTGCCATTGGTCAGCAAGAGATGCACTACTTTTTGCCAAAAGACACGGTGTCGAAGAGTCTATACAAATAAAATTCAAACAGAAAATATTTCTGCTTCGAGTGCCTGATAAAATAGTTTCCATATTGTTAACCGATTTTATCAAACACTGGTCAGCATGAAAATTCAACTACGATCCTTTGTCGCATAGTTGGCTTATGCTGATGAGATTGTGCTCCAATCCTTCAACATAGGCAACATTCGAGAAGGATACGCTACCGTTAGAAATCATACCATAGCCTTTAGTGATTCCTCGATCTGAACCTCCAAAGATGACCTTTGGTCCGTTGCAGACTGGGATGAAGTTCTGAAGTAGGCTTCTTGTCCCGGTCATATGCCGAGAACATCCACTGTCCAAGTACCAGATTGGCATTTTGGTGGCCTTTGGACATACCTGCAATTACAATCATTTAGCCTTAGGAACCCAAACGAGTTTGGGTCCTTGGTCTCGAGTTAGAATGCTCCCCCTACGAGTATTAGCCTCATGAGTGGTCATTCTCACGTTGCTAACTTTAGGGTAGCAGCATTATAGGATTGAACCAACAATCACTGGCAAAATGACCAATTTTGCCACAACACCAACAGTTGAACCTGTTGTATCTTTGCCTTGGGTAGTCCTGCCTGACTTTCTGGAATGAAGGTCTAGCAGGAGCCTTACTTTTGGAGGAAGAGGCTTCATGATGATTGCAGTTGCATGAAGTCTTCTCTTTCATAGGCTTTTCTACAACGGGTTTTACTTTTGGTGTCTTCTTAAAGTTATGACCATGAGCATAAAGGTCCATAGCTTTGAAGCTGAATCTCCTCATAAGGTGCCTTGAAGACACTCTCGCCAAAGTTACGAGGACGAGTCCACCCTTGGTATCTTGACTTAGGCTTCTCAGGGATTGGCCTAGAAAAGTGTCCGTAGGTGGACTCATAATCGAGTTCGTTCGTGGGAAAGATAACTTTCTTGAACACAACAGGGTTCCAAGGGAGCTTTCCCTTTTTCTTCAGCTAGAGTCTTTCGGGCAGCCTTATTCTTTCTCTTCTTGGCCTTGTTTCTTCTAGAGGATTTACTAGAAGACCCAATGTGGCCTAAACCAGCACCCTTGGCCTTAGCAGAAATTCAGCAACGATTGAAGAACTGTCTTAGGCTTAGAGAAGCTCTCAACAAGCATCTTTCAGCCTCGAGCTGTTTTTCCAGTTCTTTGATGATTTCCTCTTTAAGGTCGAGGTGCTTGAGAGCTTTATTGTATTCCTCCATAGCTTCATTTAGTTCTCTTGAAGAGAGTTAGTCCTACTGACTTCTTCTCTCAAGTTGCTCTCACTAGCCTGTAGAGAATTGATCTCTTTGGCTTGACTTTTCACCATTCTACGACATTTCTCGTAAGCGTGAGTAATTCCTTATACTGTCCCATGAGTTCAGATTCATCTTCAGAGGAATATCCCTCTTGCTCATTGTCATTTTAGAAACAGAGAGAGAGTGTGAGATTTTACCTCCCCAGTAAACTGGGGACTTGTTCATCATCCGAATGAGCCATGAGCCCAAAGTAAGCTTCCTCTTCTTCACTCGACTCAGATGAGTCAGAGTCGCTGAGAGTTTTTGCTCTTCTTGGCTACTAGGCTTCTCTCTGTCCTCTTCTTGGGGTGTGAGGATTTCTTTTCCTCTCTTCTTCCACCTCTTTTTCTTTTTTGTGAGGACAATCGGCGATGACGTGACCTGGCTTATTGCAACAGTAACAAATGATGTCAGTAGAAATCTGTTTGTTCGGTTTAGGATTATACCTGTCATGGCTACTTGAGCCTTTCTTCCGATGATCACTGTCATGTCGTGATTTTCTATATGAGGCATCCTTGCCTCTCATTGCTTCTTCTTGTTCAAGAATTTCTTGAACTGCCTTGAGGTAGGAGGGAGAACTCTCCATCAGATAGTCTGAGCCAGATGAGCTAGGCTCAGATGATTCTTCTTCATCAGCTTCAGGAACTGGGGCAGGAGAGCTAGCCTTTATCATCCTTGAGCTATATCTGCCTTTAGAGCGACAGATTTCTCCTTGGATGCAGACCTGCTCGTCTCTTCTTTCAGCTTTTCTTGAGTTGATTTGCAGCTCGTAAGACATAAGCTTTCCGAACAGATTCTGCGGTCTGTCTCAGCTAAACCTTCCAAACTCCCGAATGGCACAATACCTATTATCCCATTCCTTGGTTAGGGATCTTAAGAATTTGTCATTGAGTTCCCCGTTGGTGAAGACACGGCCATACACTCTTAGGCCATTTACTATCTTGAAGAAGTTCTCAAAAGTGTCAGCTATGGCTTCCTTATGACCCCTGCCTGAAGGCTTCATATTTTTGGTTCAGTAGGGATCTACGATCATCCCTTACTTCTTCTGTACCTTCCATTAGAGTCACAAGGGATTGCCACATCTCCTTGGCAGACTGGCAATGAATTAGATTCTGCAGCATTGAGTCGTCGACTGCACTTGCTATATTATTTTTAGCCTCTTGTCCAGAGAGACAAGTGCAATCTCATCCTATCTAGATCCATCAGCTTCTTGGGAACCTTGCTTGGTGGGATCTATGGTGGATGCAGTCATAGGAATGTGGGGACCTTCTTCAACAATCATGAAGATCCGGGGATCTACTGCTTCCATGAAGAACTTTACTCTTTCCTTCCACATAGGAAAGTTGTTCTTGGTTCAGATAGGGAGTTTAGCAAAATCCTTGGTCTTACTCATGCTTGATACTTTTCAAGAAACAACTTAGAAGGATAAGATCAAGGTGTTAACCTTTTAACGATCAACCTCCGACCTATCTGATACCAATTGAGAGGTCTAAGTTGTTAGCCTAAATCACCTAGAGAGGGGGTGAATAGGTAGTGCGTGTCAAATGCGGAATTAAAAACTAACACAGCAAATATCAAGCAATCACAGAAGACAAGAGATTTATAGTGGTTCCCCAATCTTGGGTACGTCCACTTTCCTCACCCGATCTAGCAAATTACTAGACTCGGCTACTCCACTATCTCGGATTGAAAACAATCCTACACCGTCGGAACCACGTTCCTACAAATCTTATCCCAAAACGGATCTACAAAAACTCGGAAGACAAAACTTCCTACAAGTCTCGGAGAAGAATCTCCTACAATGAAATTTGGTTTGAAAATAAAAATCAAAACAACAATCTCAGATCTGGATCTGTCTTCTTCTTTAGGAACTTCGGCTTGATCAGAAAATTTAAAGAACGACTAGAGAAATATCCACGAATCTGAGATCTAGAACCACCTCGATCGAGAAAGTAGATCTGAATCTTCAAGGCTTGGGCAAGATCGAGTGATTCTCTTTCTTCTGGATCGCTGGAGAAAAGATCGATGAAACGAAGGTCGCGATCCAAACTTTCTTCTTCTTCGTGAACGGCAATGGCTGCGGCGTGAAATTAGGTTCACGGAATTCCTCTTTCTTAAAAGAATATTTCTGTAATAACGCTTGAAAAGTCATTTCTGAAAAGACCTATTTATAGGTGGGTTCCAACGATCATAACGTATGATTAATGATGACACTGGGACCAATCAGAATTGACAGATTCAAAGTACTTATGATGAAAATGGACTTAGAATAATTCTGGAGAAGTGACTGCTGATACTCGAGTAATGGAGGATATACACGAGTATGGAGAGATGGATTACTCGAGTAGCAAGAGGCAGTATACTCGAGTATAGAAAGAGAGAATTACAGGAGAGAAGAAAGAATTACTCGAGTATCAAAAATCAATTACTCGAGTATGAACATACTTACTCGAGTTAACAGAAGAAATACTCGAGTATCAGACTATATACTCGAGTATCAGAAAACACTTACTCGAGTATAAACATACTTACTCGAGTATCAGAAGATATACTCGAGTATCAGACTATATACTCGAGTATCAGAAAACACTTTACTCGAGTATAAACATACTTACTCAAGTATCAGCAGATTACTCGAGTATCAGAATATATACTCGAGTATCAGAAAACACTTACTCGAGTATAAACATACTTACTCGAGTATCAGAATATATACTCGAGTATCAGGATATATACTCGAGTATCAGAATATATACTCGAGTATCAGAAAGCACTTACTCAGAGTAAAAAACTTACTCGTGTATTACAAGGAAATACTCGAGTATAAAGGACTTAGGAAAATACTAAGAGGAAATTTGCTCCAATGCTTCTGTCCATCAATCCAAATGCATGAAGGAAGTGTATCCCAATAGAGAGGCTATACATGGGCCAACACTTTGGATCACACAATGAGGGATTACATTGTATGTCCTGTGTTTGGTGACCCATTATAGACTGACATTGGTCTACACTTGGCAATTAGAACCTGCACACATACAACTTAAACACAGCATCAAATACACCTTAATTCATCTTAGTCAAGGTCTGACCTCCTACAAATCTGAGGTATTGTGGAGACAAATTCCAACACTTCCCTGCTATGCCTTCCACAATGGCTGAGAACATATTGTTCTACACTTGTGGAAGCACCATTCATATAGTGACCATATATACTTTCCTAGTCATACCTATTTGAAGGGAATACACCTAATTGAATAAGATAAGTGGCCTAAAATGCCATAAGCACAACTAGAGCTTTCCCTTTCCCTTTTTGATTGGCATGTATTATGTTACCCTTGAAGACTAACCCCTTCTGCTTACCCATCTGTGAGGAGAAGGAGTCTATCGAGGGAAAACACTGTATTGGGGCTGAGAGAAACTGGCCACAATACCTTTCTCCCTCTGGAGCTTTTCCTCAAGATCTCTAATGAGACCGTTTTTGCTCTTAATAATCTCCATCTGGATGTCTGATAAGGTTTTAGTTGACTGAGTTCCCTCAATGTCTGATTCAGCACAGAAGCCGTTCAGCATACTGACATCAACAGGGCTGAAGAGAAAAAAATCTCCTTAGCCTTCTTCTAAGTCAACTTTTTGCACTTCTTGAAGGCATCCAAGAATTTCACTATATCTATCAATGAGTTGATTGACATCACCTTCTGAGCCAAAATCATCTTCACTATTAGGTGAAGAGGCTTCTGTATAGGGCTATCTCATACCCAGACACAGAACTGGATAGGGAATGTACCTTCTTTGACCAGGCTGATCCCTGATGTCCTCTTCATCAGTCAATGTCATCGTTGCTCTGCAGCTGCGGCATTCTTAATCCACCTCTGAGTCACTGTCTGATAGTGTTAAAGGGCCCTGATCCTATCCTACTAGAGGATAGACTTCTCCTGTTGTATAGCTTTATCATTAGAAGCAGCAACAATAACTAGCCCAATATAGGCTTACCTCTTCTTTAGGCTCAGTGATGATGAGTCTGTCCAACTCTTTTCTTTCTTAGACATAAAGGACTTTTATTTCTTGCCCTTGTGCTTTTGGTGAGATTTCTCACACTATCCGCCCTTCTCTTTATAAGCTAATTCTAATCAATAATGACATGCCCTGGCTTGTTGGAGCAGTAATAGATAGTAATTATAGTAGAATTCTGTTAACTGGTTTAGATCCATACTTGTCCTCCTTAGAGTAATTTCTTCTTCCAGTGATGTGCTGATGAGGAGGGCCTACTATTCTAGTGCTTCTTTTTTATCCGCCTATGGGGTTTCTTGGAGAAGACATCAAAGCCCTCATCAGACATGCTGCTATCTGAAGCTTCTAATTTAGAGCATTCTGAATCTGTTGGTCTTCTTAGAGGAGATGGGGTCTTTTTCTTTCTTTTTCTTATATGGCTTCAGCTTTGAAGGACACAAACTTCTCTTTGGCCTGAGACTTGCAAATGGCCTCTTCTTCAATCTGACGGGTATAGCATCTCATAATGAGATCAGTTTTTCCAAATAGGGTTTTGAGGTGGAGTGTCACACAACTTGGCCACTTCTCTGATGACACATATTTTTGTGTCCCAGTCTCTGGTGAGAGACAAAAGGAACTTAACATTTACTCATAATGACTAAAAATCCTTCCATAGGTCCTTAATTCAATCACAATCCTAAAGAATTTTTCATAGCGGGTGGCTTGTCATCTCCCTTGGATTGTCCCTGAAAGCTTCATACACCTGGTTGAGCATAGACTTTCTATCATCCCTGACCTCCTCTATGCCTTCCATGTTGATCACCAGAGTGTCCCACATTTCCTTTGCATTTGTGCAGTGAATCGGATT